>KN042426.1:1431807-1497717 GCA_000739165.1 Podila verticillata NRRL 6337 | reverse complement strand
GTGGGGGGGGGGGGGGGGGTTAGGTCTCAATGATATAACCACCGCCAAGCGGGAGAACGTTCACTTTCGACAAGACCATCGACCGACCTGACCTGTCTCTCATTGATTGCGTCAAAACGGGAGAACGTTTCAGCGTGAGACCTCAAGATTACCTGCGACACAAAGAGCATGTGTCTCTCTCGCTTTCAAAGACATGGCACCTCTCCTCCCAACGGGGGAGGACAACACCTTCGAAACAGCAAGAATTGGACACATTAAGATGAAAAAAAAAGAGAGCATATATTTACACGGCTGAGGGAGAAAAAAGAAAGAAAGAAAGAAAGAAAGAAAGAAAAAAAAGAAGATTGAAAGAAAGAAAGGGCAAAGCAGAACATAGAAAGAAAAAGAACAAAGCAGTACGTGAAAAAAGAGATACGAATAAAAATATAAAAAAAAAAAGAGATAATTTCTTAAAAAGCTCGACGAACGTCTAATCCTTCCACGTGATCCTCGTCTTGGTACTGGCGCCGCTGTACAGGGTGGCGCTGGTGGCTAGCATGCTTGTTGGACGAGGACGCCTCGCCCCCTTCCTCGTCGTCCTCCTCGAGCTCATCATCCTCCTCCTCGTCCTGGTACTCGCTCCCGCTGCCGTCATCGTGCTGCCGGCGCTTGAACGACGACGAAGACGACAAATGGATCCCTTGTCGGAGAGGATGTGCCATCGAGTGGTGCTGTGGCGCCATCGCCAGGACGGCCTCCTCATCTTCCTCGCCCTCGCCGTCAATCTCCGAGGGGTTATCCATAGGGTCAACGCTAACACCGGAAGCATGGCCATGTCCTCCTTGTGCTACCCCCGACAAGGCCACAGTACCTCCGTTGGGGTCCTCCACCTTGACAGGCACCAGCTCTTCAAACACGGGCAGCTGCAACCCAGACTGGACAACCAGCTGCTCGAGCACGCGGTAGCGCCGCCAGATCTCTTGGTTCTCTGTGCGCACGGCGGTCATCTGCCCGCGCGTCGTGTCTAGCTCCATCACGCGCTGCTCCATGTCCTTGATATAGGCCTTGCGCCGGTTGCGGAACGTGCGCTGCGCGGCGCGGTTCTGGGCGGCGCGGCGCGGGTGGGTCACATTGCCAGAGGCGGTCAATGAGTTTGTCGTAGTGGTGGTTGTTGGTGTGGCAGAAGAAGCATTGGCGAGTGGGGCGGATGATGATGATGAAGAAGAAGATAGAGTAGGTGCCCCAAGGTCGTCCGGCTTTTTGCCCGCTCGTCCGGTCACTCGCTTCTTGGCTCCGATTGTTGATGGAGTTGATGGAGATATTGGTGTTGGGGTATTGTCGAGGCTTGGGATCGCAGAGGCGGTGGAGGACGTCAGGGGCGCGATGTTGGCGATCAGGGAGCTGGAAGTGACATTGGACACAGATCCAGATTTGGCGATGCGGGTTGTGCGTGATGGCTTGGCCTTGTCCAGCCGTGTGCTTGTCGAGGCTCGCGGAAGAGGAGTTGTAGGAGGTGGCGACGTGACAACAGAGCCTGTCATAGTGGTCGTAGTTGGCACCGAAACCATGGACATGGACGTCTTTCTGCTTCCTGCTTTGCCCCGCTTGGTGGTTGTCGTAGCAGATGATGAAAAGGACATGATCGTGGGTGGGGTTGTGTTACTGACAGGAGGCTGAGAGGTGGGGGTCATGGACATGTCGTTAGGTCGTGCAAGGGGTGGAGTAGTAGTCGAAGGCGACTCGGCGGAAGGGGCATACGGAGTATGAGTAGGCGTGTGTGAGTATGGGACGTGTCCCGAATCCTGGCGCTGGCGCTTCGGAGAAGTCGGGTGGTGCCGGTGATGATGTGCGTGTTGTGGGACACCTCCGCTCATCAAGCCATATGATTCTGAAGGTTGAGGGCGTTGTTGGAAAGTGAAGGATGCTGAGGATCCCGGAGGAAGACTCCCAAGCTTTTGTCCTGGGCTTGAGAAGGAGGATGTGGGTGAGGTCATGACGTTAGTGTCGCCCTTGGGCAGAGATCCAGGGTTGAAATAGGACATAGGCGAAGGTGTCGATGGGAACAGGTTTGTGGCGACTGGATGGTTGGGCATTATGTTGGAGGGCATGCCAATGGCCAGAGAGGACGGCATTGGTGGAGAATCGTAAACCATGGGCGTGTGCTGTTGCTGTTGTTGTTGCTGCTGCTGCTGCTGCTGTTGTTGTTGTTGTGGTTGTTGTGATTGTTGTGGCTGTGGTTGTTGTCCTCGAGAAGCATGGGGGTACTGTTGATATTCTTGATGCTGAAAGTCCTGGTGGTAGTCCTGCTGAATCCGCACAGGCCGTTGCTGCTGTTGCTGTTGTTGTTGTTGCTGTTGCTGCTGCATCAAGGACACCTCCGTGAATTGAGTCATACGCTGTTGCTGCTGTTGCTGTTGCTGTTGTGACATGATATGTGGTTGAGGTGGATGCGAAGGTGAAACAAGAGGTCGCTGAGAAGGAATAATGTGCTTCATATCCGAAGGCTGCGCCAGTGAAGGCGACTGGAGATCGTAAGATGGATAGATCAGGTAGTCCAAGTTCTGGCCAGGCTCCTCAGTCTTGATGATTGGATAGGATGGCGATGGAGGTGCACTAAGGGGCGACACCATCATGGGCGACACCATTGGGAATGGGACTTGAGGCACATGAGATCGCCGTTGGTGCATGGGGTCGCGCTGTGGAGAAGTGTGAGGACGATGTGGTGATGCATGGTGTTGATGTTGTGGATGTTGAGGATGAGGATGGTGATGTTGTGCCTGTGCCTGATACGGAGAGATTTGGTGCAGGTGTTGAGGATGGTGTTGTGGATGTGCGTGTGAAGGATGTGCAGGTGTCGGCAATTGATGTTGGGACGGTATGGCTTGCTGCGGGGTACTCATATTCGAAGGAGCCAGGAGACAGTCTTGGACAGGAGACGACGAAGCGGAGGCCATGAAGTTTTCCATTTGATGGTGAGGAGGTTGATGCTGATGTTGTTGTTGGTGTTGTTGGTGTTGTTGTTGTTGTTGTTGTTGTTGTTGTTGTTGTTGTTGTTGTTGTTCCTGCTGGATCAGCTTGGCCACGTTCTCGTCCAGTTGTGAAGTCACATTGAAGAATTCGTTGCTGTTCGGGAAGACCATAAGGCTCTGTATCATAATCCGGATGGATGGTGGAGGGGGTTGGTATGTGTGTGTGTGGCTGTGGTTGTGGTTGTGGTTATGGCTGCGGTCGTGATTGTGGTTGTGGTTGTGAGAGGGAGAGTGAGAGTGAGGGTCAGGGTGATATAGCGTCCTGCAGTGTGGTGCGAGGGTGGTGTGGGGGAGTTGCTTTGTTGGTGTCGTTTCTTTTTGTTCGTTGGCAACGAAGGAGAAAGAAAAGAGAAAAAAAAAACGTTCTAAACGGGCTCCTGCGATGGGGTTATATATGCGTGCTTTCCGTTGGCTCTCTTGGATTCCCACCCTTCTCTGTGGACCCTTTTTTCGGCTGGAAGCGTTGGTCCCGATGAGAAATAAATCCTCCCGATCGTAGTATGGCGTCCGTCTTAAGTCTGGTCTTGTGGAATGAACGTGTGTATGCGAGTCTGTCTCTCTCTCTCTCTCTCTCTCTCTGTGTGTGTGAGCGTGTTTGAGTGGTGCTTGGTCTGTGTTTGCCCTGAGCTGAGGTGGGAGCCAGACTGTCCCTTGTGAATCCCCTTTCTTTTGTCTTCTTGTTATTGGCTTTGTGCGTCCTCGCTTGGCTGCAAGAGGAAGGGGGCGCGAAGGCTGGCTTTGCTTTGCTTGCTTGCTTGCTGGCTTGCTTGAGAAATGAAAAGGAAGAGCTGGATAAAAATAGAGAAGAGATGAAAGGGATGGAAGAAGAATGAAAAAAAGAGGGATGCATGGCGTCAGTAGTATTACTTTTCTAAGAAATGAATCCTCGACAAAGACAGCAACAAAAAAAACACGGAGGTCTATGGGATGGGATGGGGCGAGGGACAAGCTGGGGAATGGGGCTTGCACACATCGAACCAGGGCACCCCATATGCCATGCATATACACACATACAGGCACGCACACACGCATACACACGCAACATTCTCAACAAACGCACCCTGCTCCCCAGTCCAACAACAAAAAAAGAACAGGGGGCCAGGGTGGGAAAGGCGAGCCCCACCCAAAAAGACAAAGAAGATGGCCAAAGAAAGACAAAGCCTTTTTTTTGCAGTCTCCGTCATCTACGGTTGACGTCGCAAACGGACCCCGGTTGGAAAAGGCAAAAAGGAAGGGTGCGTATGTTTGCTCTTGTGCAACGCTCTCTGTAATTGACTGTGCAGGAGATGGTTTTCCTGCATGGTCAATTAGCACTGGTCCCACAAATTAGTAAATGGCGATGTGCAATTAACCATGCGACGTGATGTTCAAATAGATAAATCGGTAAAACCCAAGCAATGCGTCCAAAAAAGGAAGGTTCAGGTAAAGGAAAAAAAAACACACAAGACCAAAGCCAAAAACCCAAAGAAAGCCGAGTCCTTGTTCATCTTGCCGTTTGGCTTTTCTGCCTTACTTTACGCAACCATTGCTCCAACCCTGCTCTGCTCCTTTGTCACGCCTTCCATTGAGCAAGCAAGAGACCTTCCGAGTCGCCTGTCCCTTGTTTGGATGTTTCTTTCTCTTTGATGTCGGTGTAGGTGTTTGGTGTAGGTGTTGTTTGGTGCCACAGAAAAGGTGCAAAAGCGCACCAGCGACGTATGTAAATTACACAAGCGATGTTTACCTGTTTGTCGAAAAGGGTCTAGTCGCCTGTTTTGCGTGCAGTGTCCTTTTGATCGCGATTTGGTGTTTCGGCGAAAACGTAAGTTGGCGAAGAGGGGTAAATGGCCAAAGACGATTGGTGATCTTTCAATTAGATCTGCGAGTTGACGGGGGTAAATAGGAATAGGAGCGAGCGTAAGAGTGGAAGTGTCAATGTGTCAATGGGGGGCTCGCTGTGATGTGATGTGGGAAGGTTGTGTGAAGGCTCGGTGTGTGATGAGAAGGTGTAATGGAGTGGGGAGGGAGAAAGAAGCAAAGGGCTGGTTGTGCAAATGAAGGTGAAGATGGTGGATTAGGGATAGGGATGGAGGCCCCACGGGAGATTAATGAAAACTAGGATGATACAAAAAAAGAAAAGAAAAACAGAAAAACAGAAAGAAAGAAAGAAACAAAGAAACAAAGAAAGAAAGAAAGAAAGAAAGGAAAGAAAGAAAGAAAGAAAGAAAGAGGTGTGTTCAGTCAAAATAGGATTGGAGGTTTTTTTATCCTTTTTTCAGTGTCAATGACATGATGTTTGTAGGCGCACAGAAAGGTGTAAAATAAAATGTAATGTAATTGGAGAGAGTGTGGTCACTGTGGTCACAATGTGGATTGGGTTGGGTTGAGTTCAGCGAGTGTGCGCGAGGACGAGTAGGTAAGTGAAAGATAGAGATGAGGGAGAGTGGGTGAAGCGGTATTGAGTAATAAGAAAGGATCAAAAGGAAAAGAAGGAACGAAGGAAGGAAATTGAGAAAGCGAGAGAGAAAGAGAGAGAGAGAGGGTGAAAGAAAGAGAGGGAAAGAAGAAGAGAAAAGGAAGGATGATGACAATGATGCTTTGCTTTGCTGAGGTGAGGGTGTGAGGGTGTGAGGGTGTTTGCGGTGTAGCGAAAGTGTGAATGAGGATGAGAGGTAGAATCAATTCTGCTCAACCGTGGTATTGAATAAGGGCTCCATTACAATGGTATTCAAACCGATTCAATGGCACTCTACATAGGTGTATATGTAGCCCATTTTTGGACAGTGGCTATGGAGACACATAAACAAAATGAAACATGTCCATTCAATGGCAAGCATTGATCCGTTGGGAAAGTAACATTGACTTTATGTGCACATTCAATCGCGAATGAACAGGAGCAGGCTTACACACAACATACTCTCACCCTCACCCTCACTCTTTCTTTCCCATCCATCCATTATCCATTGCATTCATTTCTCTTCTCTCTTTTTTTCTATATTCCTCTTTCTCTTCCTCTCTCTATCTCTCTTTCTCCCCCTCTCTCTCTTTGTTCTTCTCTCGCAGTACAAGTCTCACTTTGATCGCGAATGAGATGCTTGTGTGAACATAGGTACGAAACTGTAAAGTGTGCATACAGGAACTGACAATAGAAAGGACTCCACACATCCTCAATGTTCCCCCACCCATACACTCGATCACCTGGCCTTGCCATGTCTTCAATTCCCACCTCCCCATCCCTACCATTGTCAATGTCTCAACTGACCATCATCATTGACGGAGGAAGGGCAAGAGGCAAGAAGAGGAACCAGGACAACTGTGCCTCCTTTTCGCCTCTCTCCCACCCCTTCCACCAAATCTTTTGTAGTTTTGGCCAACTTGTTCTCATAACATTTTGCACCCATCCATGATCTCTTTTTTTTTTTTTTTTTTTTTTTTTTTACTTTTTTGTGTTCTTTACTCTGTGAAGTGAACTTGTGCGTGGACGCAAATGTTTGTTCACAGATGTGCCCACCTTTTTTTTTTTTTTCTATCAACTATTTTATTAACAAAGCGGCTTCTTTTTGAGGCTATGTGACATCTTGCCCACCCCTCATTTCCATCCTTGGATCCTGGCCACACCTGCACAAACACTGATACATGCACCCTTGCTCCCTATCTTTTCTTTCTCTCTTTCTTTCATGTAGGTCTCCTAATAAGAAACCCAATGCCCCATCATCGGGCCCTCTTTTTCCAATGTGCTACTGCACATTTCACACACACCATGTCCAATGTTGGGCGCACACCAAGGATAAAAATGAAGAAAGGACACACATTCACACACACACACACACACACAGAGCGGGTGAGAGAAGAAAGCAGAAAATAGTAAACAGTTAACGATCATGATACCCTTTTTTTTTCATTTTTCAATGTTTTAATTTCTTTTGTAGTACCAGATCACTCCAAAGGATCTGCAGTCCTTTGTAGTGAAAAGGTGTGGTTTGGTCTGCCCTTTTTTTTCTTTCCTTCTTTCTTCCTTCCTTCGTCGTCTTCTTCTTTGCGCTTCCATATTGTTCCGTGTTTCGACGCTTTTTTTTTTTTTTTTGTTCGCCCTTTTTTTTCGCGTCCGTGGAAAAAAAAAAAAAAAAAAATTGAATGCATGCATGGTCAAAGAGGCTGAAATGGGCCGAAATGTTGGAATCGGGGTACTGCCCACTCGTCACGTCCCAAAACAAGATCACGAGCAGACGTTTTCTTGAGTGAGATAAGGGATGACTAGTGTGGAAAGAAAAGATGATTGCTTCAGCAAAAGACATCTCAGCTATGTACTTACCAAATCTACCCTTTGCTTACTACTTTACTATTCTGAAGGACCCTATTTTTTCTTCATAATAGGTGTTGCAAACCCTTACCTGCATCTCATCACCACACACGCAAACCACAACATACACACTACAGACAGCACACACAGTATATACAAAAAAAAAAAAAAGACGGAGGAAGGAGAGGGATAAGTGCCTTCGCACAATTAAACGCGCTCAGGATCGAGAGAGAGATGGAGAGAGCCACCAGAAGTAAACAAGAAGGAATAACAGTAAGTAAGGGTCAAGCGTAGAGGACAAACGGATAACTGTTTTCACGATGCGACATCCTCAAGGTCTCCTATCTCCCACCTTTTACCCTTGCTCCCCAAATGAGAATTACCAAACAGCTTTTTCGAATGAACCAAACTTGGGGTAGTAGGCTCGAGGGCTAGTCAGTTGCAGATCATTTGCAAGGAGGTGCGCCCTTAGTGACCTCCCCCTGGCACTAGGGAGCGACCATTGGCCATTGACCATTGGCCATGGTGATGGCAGGATGGTCTGGACCATATCCTGGGTCACCCATGCAATGCAAAGCAAAGTAAAAGCAAGGCAGATATGGGTACGCGCAAGCTTACGTGCAGTTCATTTTAGGCACGTCGTTTTGCTAATGACACAAGATGCACAAAATGACTGACGGGGACCTCGATGGCAAGGAAGGGGGAGAAGGAAGAAGAGAAGGAGGAGGGACTAACTGACGGACCAGGCCTTTGGTCGACGGTGTCCGAGCCTACAAAGACAGAGAGAGAGAAAGAGGGAGTAGGAGAGAGAGAGACGATAGAAATGACAGACAGATGCATGTCCATGTCCAAGGTCTCTTTGTTGTCCCCACTTACCCCTTGTCTTTTCTTTCTACTGTCCCCACAGCATCTGTCCCCAAACCGTTGAACAAAGGCATCTCATTCTTATTCTCATTCTCTCTCTCTCTCTCTCTCTCTCTCTCTCTCTCTCTCTCTCTCTCTCTCTCTCTCTCTCTCTGTTCGGTCTTCACTTCTCTTGTTGTGCTTTCCCTCCAAGGATGAGGAGGGGTCCAATTCTACTCTTTCAGTCACTCACTCCTCCTTCTCTCCCCTTCCCCTCAAAAAAGTTGGATATGCATGCCAAGGTGGAAGGGCTGCCTTGCTGGATTCCGTCCTTTCCTGAGTTGTGTTTTTCCCATTACTGCTTTTCTGTTTGTTTTGTTTACCTCTAGCCACGTTTTCACCATATTCTTCATATTAGTCTATTTTGTTTAATTGTTTGTTCAATTTGCCTATATGTCTCTTTTTTCCTAGCTATGATCCTATACTGCTCGGAGGCAGTGACAAAAAATGGACGGTCTTGACCTTTTACCCACAGGGTCTTAGAGGTGGACTAGGCCAAGACCAAAAGAAAAGGGACCCACGGGGGTTAACCTTGTGCACGAAGAGGAAGAAGAAGAGAGTGAGAGACCGTAAAGTAAAGGTAAGAGTAAAGTGTTTAAGGGGTGGACACATTGAAGAGAACAAGAATGAGTTCAAGGTCGCGCAACGATGACGCCTTCCATGGGGCTACAACATTTGAGAGAGAGAGAGAGAGAGAGAGAGAGAGAGAGAGAGAGAGAGAGAGAGAGAGAGAGAGAGAGAGAGAGAGAGAGAGAGAGAGAATGAGAAGGGTTACTTGGATGCTTCCTTCTAGATGTACTTGTTCCTTGCTTACGATACATAGCTTATATAGGGTCACACATGAATGACACGATCGTATCATGAAATGAAAGAGATCTTGCTACGAACGAGAAGGAAAACATCGGAACAACGTTCCTTTCTTGCCCCTATCTCACGAGAACCAGCGGGCTTCGAGGGTGCGTATATTGTATTTCTTTGAGTATTGGGCATTCAAAACACCCATAGCAACGACACAGCACAGGTGCTGAGCTTATCCACCCACTTCCATCCTCCCCCTTCGCCCGTAGGTTCTTTCGTGTTCGTTTGTCTTCTCTTCATTTTGTTCCCTCGATCGGTTTTTTTCTTCATTTATGAACCCTATTGAGCTGCATAGCTCTCTCATTTGTGCCAAGGAAGGGGCATGTTTTTGCTAATAGTTTGAACAGAAATATGGACAAAAAAAACCAGGGAGAAGGAACCCAAGGAAGAGGGAAGAGAATAAGAGGACGTGTGTGTGTGTGTGTGTGTGTGTGAGAGAGAGAGAGGCACATGTAAAGCGAACACAAAGGGCCTTTCTGAGAGCGCGAGAGGCATTATTTCCCACAACTTCCGCGGAACAAGCCTGAACCGTATCTTTTCTCTATTCTTTTCTTGTCCTTCTTGTCATATCGTTTTCTCGTCTTGGTGAAGAGACAGATGGGCTTGAGCATCGAATTTAGAACAAGGAAAATGGCGGTGAGCCCTGGAAGTAAGTGGATGAAGAAAAGGATAGGAAAACCTCAAGAAGGTCAAAGAACACTCTGACTCACCACATTGTGGAGTATGCTTACATAGACCTGGGTAACTCTCTCTCAAAAACTGGGACACAGAAGCACCAACCCCTGTACCACCCTAATTAAAGTCGAGTTTAAAAAAAACACACGCACACAGACAATGAGAGATCGCAGAGACGATTGGCATGCATGTTTATTAGTGCACTGGAGGGCACATCCTATCTCAGAAATAAATGGAAGAAGAACCCATGCATCTGAGCGATAATCCACCGGTCGTGCATCCATACCCCCATGTATTCTCCATCTTCCCATCCCCACCCGAATGTTGCAACATATCTCTCTCTCCCTTTCCTCGGACACAACCACATGAACCAATAGATTCCGTTATGTCGCTATCACTTGGGAGTGAGCCTTTCTTCTTTTGTTTTCGATCACTTTTTCTTGAACCACCTGCTTAGTTAAACCCTTCTTGTCACAAACAGCATCCTCGGGCTTTTCCGAGTGACCCCTCCTACCCCCATCTTTTCCTGGGTTCGTTGCAGCACTGTCCTTCGCAACTCACTACTCTCGTAAACGCGTTCATCCCTTTTAGCTCTGAGACGCGACATGTCTTAGAGTTTCATTCAAATCTTTCGCGACTGATTGGGTGTCGCCGTCAACGAGTGCACTTGTTTGTCGCGTGTGGAACGTTTACATCTCAGGGCACGAATAAGAGACAGTTGTAAAAGCAGAGGTGCGTCGTGGAGACGACTGCGATGAGCGATGAGCGCTCTTTGAGTTGATTAAAGTAAACGATCACTTCAACATTCAGCACAGTGAAATGATTAATTTGCCGGATTACCTACTCGCCCTTTTGTAACACTCTAAGCTAGACAATGTTTAGCGAGGTTTATTTTCTGCACTGCACACACACACACACTCTCTCTCTCTCTCTCTCTCTCTCTCTCTCTGTCTGTCTGTCTGTCTGTTGCCATTGCTTATTTGGGTGCATAATTAGGGAATAGACCCTGCCAATACTTGGGGTGGCGATCAAACATGTTATGCAGCAGAGTAAACAAAGGGCGACAACAACGACAGCATCTGTCTTTCCCATTTATGGGTCAGGAAGATGGTGCCGTTCAACAAAGGACGAGGAATAAACAAACAACAAAGAGGGGAGAGGGAGGGAGGGAAGAAGGGAGGGAGGGAAAAGAGAACAAAAATTTTTATGGACCATTGGAGTGAGGTGAAGGGAGCTATGCCCGCTGAACCCTGATGGTTCCTTGTGACCCATACACCAAGTTCGAACACTGGAACAGTTCTCTTACCGGCAGTTGCAATAGCTCATCATCGTCATCATGATAGAGTCAAGAGTTGGTTGGCCAAGACACGACTAGAATGTTGGACGTCTTGCTCCAAAAAAAAAAAAAAAAAATTGCAGCTGCTTACCCAGCTTACCTTTGTGCAAGTCGTCATCGGGCATGCCGTTTTTGGGGGAAAGTTCCCATTGGTGACTCGAATACAAAAAAACAAAGGAGTACTTCCATGCAACACCCGATGTTAAGCAATCGGGCGCATTTTAAGGCGACAAGGGGACGTTCACCATATGTCTCTCTCCCTCTCTCTCTTCGTATTCGATGGTTTGCTCCGCAGCGAGCCTCCCTTCCATCCTTGTCCCGTCAACACCGTGCATATTGACATGGTTATTTGAAATATGCCATTGAATAGGTAGCTAAACAACAACAACCTCAACTGTTGAGCAGTGCTTTTCAATTGCTATGAAACGGTATCATCCAAGGAGACAAACAGCAAGATACCATTGAACATTGAACAAAGACAAAAAAAAAAAAAAAAAAAAAAGGGTGAGGAAGTGGAGAGGACCCGCAAAAAAAAAACCTCGCAATGCAAAAAAAAACCTTCATGGTATTTGTTTGTCTTTTTCAATGCCTTCCTCCCTCTCCTACTCTTCGCTACTGTTCTCAACACGTCCTATAATAGCAAGCTCTATTAATTCGCATACCAAATACCATGAGTATTCGCTATTATGGCCGGTGTCGTAGGGGGTGAGAAAACTTCAAGAGGGAGAGAGAGAGAGAGATCTAGGGAGCACCCATCGTTCTCACCCCAGCCCAAGCATTTTAAGCTTCTTTTGTCAACCACTAGTCTACATTCCTAGAGGACATCTACTAGAGGGTATAGCCCGCTATTTGTTTTTTTCCCTCCAAATTTGCGCCCACTTTGCACACACAAAAACAGCGCCCAGGGCATAAGAGCCCTGTCCCACTGTGTTTTTGCTGCTTTCCCACTGCTATGTAAGGGGTAGGGTGGACAATTGACAGAGGCAAAGGATCAGCCATTGCGGGATGCAAGGAGAAAGAACAAAGCAGCATCTATCAATTTTACTCAAATTGAACGCATTGAACAGTGATCTTCCGCCCTCCTTCCCAACTTCAGGCAATTGCGTTGGTCCACAGAAAAAGATACATGCACCGCCCAGACAAAAATTAGGGGGAGAGAACGAGACGCGATCATCTTCATGCTTAAAAAAATATGTTTGTCTCTGATCTTTTGCCAATACATCGAAAAGAGTAAGGATCCTATTCTTGTATCTGGCCATCTTTTTTTTTGTCGATCATTGCCGCATTGTTTTTTTTTCTTGTCCTCTCAAATGCTAATGGTAGCTTTCGTCATGTCGGCTACAGCTTTTGCGATGCCCGACAAACATACGTAATCACTATGAACAGAAATGCCGAGGGCGCGAAAAGTGATCCCTACTGCTAAAGATATCGCCGGGGAACAAAGCCGCCAAGATCGTTGCTAGGGTAAGAGCCTGTAGGATAAAAAAAAGATGTGTAGTCCTTGGTGCACTGCCGTAAATGTCATATTAGTTAAACCTTGAAGAGATAGTCCTGTCGACGTTTGGTGAAATGTAGGTCATCAATCTCCAAAAGAACATCGATGTTTGGAGGCCCACCCTATGAGAGAGGGACTAGACCGCAAAGGAACACGTTGCCCGTAGAACAGGTCGATCTGGCGGGAAACAGGAAACAGAGCTTTGTTTTCTCTGCTCCAATCATTGCTATGCCCGATACCGTCTTTCTCATCCCACCTCAATTGATTGAGGCTATGATGTTGCGTCGCACGACATACTAGGGTGACACACGTATTTGTAAACAAAAGGCGGGATGCAGCGATTGTCCCAGCACAGGGCAGAATGGCTAAAAGCCAAAAAAAAAAAAAAAAAAAAAAAAAAGAAGCACCATGAAACGGAGTCGCAAAAATAAAAAAAAATGAAAAGTCAAGGGACATCATCGCGAGTAAGGCAAGGAAAAAACAAATATGCACGCATGCATGGCCCTTCCTTTCTTTTCTACTCCGTCCTCCCACACTGGGTGGAGAAAGAGAGAGTGGGATAGACCATAATTAGAGGGAGGGGCCCCAAACATCCAAGAAAGTGAGGTCCAAGCACACTTGATAAATGTACATTTATTTATTTTTTGACCCTTGTGTTTTTGGTTGTTAGTTCACACCGATGGCATGTGCATTGTACTGGCGCTGTACCTTCGTATACATGCGTACTGGGTCCACCAAGCTTCAGAGCAGTGCGGGGCAAATGATGGGATGTACATGTCCTCATATGAGTGATGTCAATGCCGTCAGAGAAAAAAAAAGAACGAATCGCGCATATTGCGACTATCACATGTGGACTCTCAAGATAGAATCCACTCTGGCTACTCGAGACCTAGGGTGAGCGTGTAAGAAGAGTTGTACATGCGATATCCAGCATGAAATAAGATTGACCCATGAACATCCACAATGTCTTGCACTTGGTCAAGTCCTCATCGGAGAACCCCTTTGATACAGTCCAATGACCGCAACGGGTGGGTCAATGATAGAATAAGCAAAAGCTCGAGGCACATGGGTCTAGCCTACTCCATTTTGCGTTTTCGACTTTTGCGCACAAAGTCAAGGAGCCTTCGCCTTCCCTGTCGCGATGTTCAGTTCACTGGCATGCCTTTATTAGTCCTTCGTCTGCCCATTATTATCTCCGAAGGAAAACACAGAACACATTGAGTACTTTTCGAGTTTGAGGAGATGTTTGCAACACACACTCCTTCTTTCGGCTGATGTCCGCTTGAGTTCAACTTCTCTTTCATCGTCATGTTTTCGGTTTGTTATCTATTTTTTTTTTTTTTTTTTTTTTTTTTGGAATATTCATTAGGGGTGCAAGATAACCAAACTGAAAAATCCAGATTTCTTCTCGACTCCCACTGCCACACACGAAGCACCCCGAGCGGTGTGGGCCTAATTCTCTGAGCATGTGCGCTTCGGCTTTTCTCTTGGTTCTAACAAATACATATTTGGGAGAGGGTGGGCCCATCCACCCAGCGACAGACAGCCGAGCAAACTAAGCGAACTAAGGTTGCGTGGAATAGTTTTGAAAATGGCTGAGTGTGAGTGTTAATGGGAAAAACAGGGACTTTGATGCGGGCGTTGAACCCACTTCAGTTCACAGTTCATCTTCAGCGGCTGCCCTCAATTTTTTCTCCAAGGACTTCCCTCCATATTGAGTAAGTGCCCAACCTCGCTTTTTCTTCTCTATTCTTTTCGTTTTGTTTGTGCTTTGCTTTTGGTTAGTGTGTATGTGTATGTGTGTTTACATTATGTAGAGGAAGAGGATTGATCCATTGAGTAATATGAATGTATGTAATATGTACATTTGATCGAGTAAGTGGTTGAGTGATATGAACTTGAGGTGAGATGGGAACTGGACTATGGGCATGAGGAGGAGGAGTCCGTCATCGCCACGGACACCGCTTTACAATAGACAGATAGCAGAGGCAACAGCTTATCGGCCTGTCTTTGCCTTTGTCTTTGCCCAAAGATAGCTGCAAGAGTCAGAGAGAATGGCGAGTGACTCCAAAGAAAAGCCAAGAAATCAAAGATATGTCCCCAGAGGCCAAAGCAAACAAGACATGCCATAACGGCACACACACACACGCCCTACCCAGCACTCTGATTTGTTCAACTCATGTACATGTAAACACCTTCTCATCTTTCTAGCTTTCTTCTGTTTTGGTGAGAGAGGTGCTCGTCAGAGAGAGAGTATCCCTGCAAAGGTACCTTGCATATTCAGGCACAGACAGATACACTTTTCTTTGTCTTGTCTGTGGCCCTTCTCTCCTTCCCTAACCACTCACGGCGACTGAGTAAAGTCTCTTCTTTCTCCAATGTCCAGGCGCCCCTTCTTGGCAACAAATTGTATGAAAAATGGAAGCTGCTGGGTGCGAATTTCTCAAAGAATAGCCCTTACTCACCTTTTGCAACAATACATGGGTTGTGCCTTCATGCATTATTGTGTAAAAAGAAAAAAAATAACAGGCCACCGTCGAACGGAACATGGAGGTACATCACTGCATGTTTGTTTGTACGAGCTTTTGTTTACTCTAGTCTACTTCGCATTAGGCTAACACCCATTCGCACGCACACACACCCTCACACAAACACCTCTGCAGGGGCCTATACTCTCCCCCGCTCTCAGTTAGACACTCAGAGCATCTCTCACCCTCCCTCTCTCTCACCAGCATCCACACAGCACAAAGTGTTCGCTTTAACGAGTGCCAAAGCATTGGGGAGTACATGTATGTGTCACTTGTATTCCAACTCTGAGAAATGCCGTGGGCAAGGACCTGGGGAGACTGGGGGTCAGGGTAGAGGTACACATGGCGTACAAGCCCAAGGGTACCTTGGTCTTGTTTCTCTTTTTTTTTTTGTTGAGTTGCTTTTGACGCCTTGGACCATGGGTCCAGCCTTCTCCCCACCATTTGAGCTCTATTACAGATCCAGATCCAGATCCAGATCCAGTCCTTCCCCCTGTTTTGAACCCACCATGGAGCATGAATCCAGCCTCAGCTTGTCAAAAGACTGGATATTTCTTTACCAATCCGCAAGCTGATTGGTCAGAGGCGCATGCCGGGTTCCCACATACAACGCCAAAGATACATGACGTTTGCAGGCTGAAAGAGAGACGAGAGTAAGCTGGTTTCACTCAAAAGGAGCGAGGAGGCTGTGAAAGAGAGAGAGAGAGCGAGTACGGGATCATCTGGAATGAGTCGCGTTTTCTTGTTGTGCGCTGACTTCTGCCTTGTTTTTTTTTTTTTGGCTGAGAAAGACAAAAAAGCCCTTTTGTTTGTTTTTTTTGTGCCGCTGACTACGCAATGGACCTATCGGCGGCCACAGAAAGAACAAACCCGACAACCCAAAATGACAAGAAAAAAAAAGAGTACAAGTACATACCATTACAAAGAGCTTTTCCGTGGTCACTATTCCGCTTTGTTGTTTGTCTTTCATGTGCAAATTGGGAGTGGGGAGATGTGTCCATTAGGAAAGCAAGCGAAGAGTCATATATACACACTCTAGTTTTTCCTTAGTGTCTATAGGCAAAACATATATCCTCTAAATGACTTTTTGTTTTGTTTTGAAAAAAATAATAAATTCATGCCTGCACCTCCACCGGCTTGGATTGGATCTCTTTCTTGTCCAGGTCCCCATTCTTGTCTAGGCACTTGAGCCACACCGCCAGTATAAAGCCAAAGAACCCAATCGACGCGAACATGATCTCCACATGAGTGTACGTCGTCGGATCCAGCGTCATGAGCTTGGCCACAATCAGTGGCACCACCACCAGGACAAGGTTGATTCCAGAGGTGTAGAGTCCACTAATATATATATATATATATATATATATAACTCAGTTTTAGCCCATTATTCACCGATGTCAAACCAATCTCACGTTCAAAATGACTTCTTCCCCCCTCCTCAAACTTACAAGACCGTTGCGATCTGCTCCTCCGCGACCAAGGTTGGGATCGCGCTCTGGAACAGGGAATTGATGGCGGTGGCGATTCCCAGGAGAGTCAGGGCTGGAATTGGGGTCGCCAGGCGAAAGAGACCCAGGGCCACGTGCGCACTGCCGATCAGCAGGCCCGTCAGCATGAAGAGCCACGACTTATGGCCGTAGTTGTCGACAAAGTACCCAAAGGGGATGACCAGCACCGCGGCGAGCAGGTCGGGCACGGTGGTGACCTGGGCAGCTAATTTGGACAGGAACATATGCGCAGATGGTAAACAAACAAGAATCGCGAGTTAGAGTTGATCATCTTTTTCTCTCCTAGGCAAAGAGCAATAGACGATCCGAGCCCTTGCAGCCCGCGTAATTTCTATTTTTTTGTCCATTTGGCCCTTCGTTTTCGTTTTCTTTTTTTCATTTCTTTCTTATCTTACCATGCTTGGGGTCGTCGTGATACCATCGCATCTGCAGAAACCCAGCATGGATGCTGTTGAAGGGAACAATGACTCCAACCAGCAGACAAGCCAGGGTCATCAGGATCCAGGTCGACAAGCTAAAGCCCGCCATGTCCCGCACGATCTTCTTGACCTTGGCCAGTCCCTTCTTGGGCACATTTGTCTGCGAGGACGACAATGGCTGGTGGCGCTGATGCTGATGCTGATGTTCATGATCCTGATCCTTGCAAGATAGCATTGTGTTGCCTTCTTTTAAAGGAGGTTCAAGCGAGAGATCAAGGGGCCGTCCTCCTCCTCCTCGCTCGTTTGTTACTTCCGATAATTCCTGCCACTTTTCCTCCTGCTCCTTTTCTTCCTCCTCCCCATCCTCCTCCCGCCTAACCGCATGCCCAAGCGCGTCCTCCTCCTCCCTCTCCCTCCGATCGCCGAGCTTCCTGGACTGCCGCCGGTCCAGCACCACCAGCACCAGTGCACTCCCCAGCGACAGCACGCACGTCACGAACCCGCCCCAAAAGGCCACGTCCACGTTTGTTCTGGACCAGATCAGCGGCGTCAGCACGTCGTTCAGCACCGACCCCAGCCGACTCATGCACAGATTAACCCCCAGGGCCATGGCCAGCTCTTGCCCCCGAAAGTACTTGATCGTCATAGCCGACTGCACCACGCTCAGGGACTCGGCCATCCCAAAGACCACACGCCCCACAATCATCACGGGCACATTGCGGCGCTCGACCCCCAAGCAGACGATCATGTGGCCCAGGACAACAATCACGGACACCCAGATGAGGATGCGGCGGTGGCCCAGGCGGTCGGCGATGTAGCCACTTATCCAGGGGAGGACGATGTTGGGGACCGAGTAGACAGTGTAGAGGAGGTTGAGGACGTAGGCGTACTCGTCATCGGAGAGGCCCAGGTGCTGCTGGAGGGGCTTGTTCAACGCGGCCGGGTTGTCGTAGGCGTAGTAGTTGCCAAAGAGGACCAGGCAGCCCGAGGCGAGGATCGCCCAGCGCATGCGGCCGACGCGAACGAGAGGTGGGGATGAGGAGTGAGGAGGGATGATGGTGGAGTTTCTGTCTTCTAAGGGGGTGTCGATGTCATGATGGAGGCTTGATGGTGAGTAGGTGATGATGGTGGAGCAAGGAAGGTGGGGAGTGGTGGGAGGGTGGTGCTGTAGGGTGGGGTGGAGGCGATAGTGTATCCATGAGGGACTTTTTTTTTTTCTTTTCTTTCGGTCGGTGGAGAAGTGTGGATGGAAGCAAGATAAAGAAACAAAAAAAAAAAAAAGAAAAGAGATACCCGGATAGGGCTATCCAACGGATGTATGCGAAAATATGCTGTGACCAAATGGTAATCGAGGAAGGTCCCAATAGTCGTCGTCTCTTGGTGTTTTCTTTTGCATGCACACGAAATGGGCAGTGATAAGAGATGAACGCCCGTTACTATGTTTTTTTTTTTTTTTTTTTTTTTTTTTTTTTTAAAAAAAAGAACGCATGTTTGGTCTACCAATCGCTCAATCCACTGTTGCGCGAGCTGTGCCAGTAAGCAATGTTAAGCGATCCGCCTCCGGCCAGGCTTGTCCATGACCGTGGTTCGCATAAGGACTACTTGGGCGTGCTTGAGCATCTCTTCCGGTCTTTTTTTTTAGTAGTTAAATTTTGGCGTTTCATTCGTGTCCGAACGAGTGATCAGATCACGACCACGACCATTTATGGGGTTGGTCTGTGTGTTCCTTCCAACACTAAGCTTCTTTTCCTTCTAGTGCTAATGTCAGTCTCATTCATCTCGACCTTCTTTCATTCTCGTCATCAAAAATAAGGATGCATTTGCCCCTCATTATGCGCCAAAATGGCATATTGCTTGTTGGCAACACTCGTGACAGCGACAGAGAAGGCTGACAGTTGATGGAGAAAGCAGTAAGATAACTAATAGAGATTATCACTTTTTTCCCATGGGTGCCAACTGCTACTGGGATCGGGTTCCATCGAGGCGGTTTAGAACAACAGCATGTGAGAGGATACACGATTGAGGCATTTTTTAATCGCCAAATGCTACGAGTGAAATGTACTCTGCGCTATATACAAGTTATTGGGCTCCTGCAAGATGAAAACGACTTTGAAAAAAGGTGTGGTTGTGGGGACCTAGTTTCTATTGATGCGGAACTTCTTTTTCGGGCCAGTCTCCTGGGAAGCAAGACAAGAGAAAACATATGTTAGTCGTATGCTTCCAAAATGTACCCAGGAATCATTCAATTTGCGGGGAAAAGAAAACACTTACCGGCGCCTGGTCAGGGTCCAAGCGGCGTTTGGGAGAGCTTGGCATTTCTCTGGGTTCAGAGCGACTAGCCTGGATTGCCTCCTCTCGCTCAGATGGACGGCGCCGCTCAGAGGATGACTCGGGCCGGTCTTGCTCTCTAGCGTTCTCAGATCTCGGGCGGTCCTGTTCTCTGGTGCTGTTTTCAGATCTGGGTGTACGGTCCTGTTCTCTGTTGTTCTCAGACCTAGGGCGATCCTGTTCTCTACCAGAGCCAGTGGTCTCAGATCTCAATCGGTCCAGGGCTGGGCGATGACGGGGGGAAGCCTCGCTTGTCTTTTCGCGGCTTTTATCTTCACGATCGGATCCTCTGTCACGCGGGGCCCGCTCCGGCTCCAGAGTGAGTTCCTTCTCGCGAGATCGTCGCCTCTTCGAGTCTCGGTCAGCTCCTCCAGCATCCTTTTCGCGGCCGCGTCGCTTCAATCCGCGTTCAATTTGCTTCTGGACATCATCCTCGCGTGATCCACGAGGTGAGTCGCCTCTGCTCTCTCGGCTTTCTCGGATCTCATCGCGAAGGTCTCGGGGATCTCTGGGAGCTGCCATGGTTCTGGACTCGCGCGACTCTCGGGTCTCACGGTTGTCTCGAGAGTTTCTCGATTCTCGGGAGCTTCGTCCTGCCTCTCTAGCATCCCGGGATCCTCGTGATTCACGGTGGTCTCGAGCGTCACCCTCTCGGGCATCCCTGTCTCGGCCGTCCCTGGTCCTGGGCTCTCGTCCATCTCGCACCTCTCGGCTGTCTCTGACGTCGCGACCATCTCCATCGCGACCATCACGGTTCTCACGAGCATCTCTGTCCCTGGCCTCTCTGCCCTCTCTGGGGTCTCTGACATCTCGGGTTTCTCTCGAGTCGCGTCCATCCCTCGAGTCTCGGCCATCGCGAGATTCACGACCATCGCGAGCAGCTGTGCCGTTTCTGTCCCGACTCTCCCGACCCTCACGGCTGTTTGTCCGAACAAGCTCAGTGGCCACTTCGCGAGGATCTCGCGGCGCCGAATCACGGAGCTCCTTCCTGGCAGCAGCATCTCTGGACTCTCGCGATTCTCTGGATTCCCGTGGGTCCCGTGACTCTCTCGATTCGCGTGTATCACGGCGGTCGCGTTGCTCCGTGTTGGCAAGATTGGCTTTTCTTGCTTCCTCTCGTGCCCGTGGAATGTCATTCAGGTCGATGGCATCCTTGGACCTCTCGCGGATAGAAGTATCTTCCCGTGCACGATCACGGGAGGATTCGTCTTTGAGCCGATCTCTGGAGTTGTCCCGTCCTCCATCTTTGCTATCGCGGTTTGCATCTCGAGGACTATCCCGTCCTTGCTCCCGTGGAAGGTCCCTGGTCGAGGAGGTAGATATGGCGTTGATGCTGCTAGTGGCACTTTCCTTTGTGATCTCAGGGGTTGGAGTAGTGGCAATTGCAGTTGTTGTGGCGGTGGTGGCGGTGGCGGTCGTCGTAGCGTTGTCCTTGTTGTCTTTCGGAGTATCCTTGGGGTTATGGAATGAAATGACAAGTAGCTCCGGTGGGGTATTGGTTTTGGGGGTCTCCTTGGCAGGTGCCTCGCGAGACTCTCTCGCTTCACGTTCATCACGAGAATCGCGTGGTTCACGGTTGTCTCGAGAATCCCGTCCATCTCGTTGGTCACGACTGTCGCGTTCACGTCCTTCTCGTCCATCCCGAAGGTCACGTCCCTCCCGAGGTTCACGCGCATCACGCGAGTCTCGTCCATCTCTCGAGTCCCGGATATCGCGAGAGTCCCTGTCATGTGAAGGGGTACCAGGCTTGGGTGGAAGTGGCACAACTCTCCGCCCAAGGTTGCTTGAAGATGACTCCGGGTTGCGAGTGTCTCGGCTTCCAGATACTCTGTCTCGCGATGGCTGGCTTGAAGAAGAAAGACCGGAAGATCGTCCGTTCCGGTCGCGATCACTAGTTCCATCATGGCGATCTGATCTGGAGTCAGGTCGAAGGTCGGATCTGGAGTCAGGTCGAGGATCGGATCTGGAATCAGCTCGGGGATCGGATCTAGAGTCAGGTCTAGCATCAGTTCTCGCGTCGGATCTTGAGTCGGATCGATGATCTGATCTGACTGATGAAGAGGCTCTATCGGCTTGGTTGGATGTGGACGCGCCCGATTCAACCTTGGGGGGTTCTGGCTTCACTGCTTCCTTGGCAATGTGAAATTCGGAAACGGCCACCCACGATCTGCTGTCCTCACTTTTCTTAAGCACGGCCAGGTAGGCGTTGGCGAGTAATTTCAGATCGTCTCGTGTTTCGTTGGTGGCAATTTCCCTGACACGCTGGGACAACTTTTCACCAACAGGATGCATGGCCGGGTAGCAGGAGGACACCTCGCGCAGAATCATGATGGCATTTCGGATGCGCATGTGATCTTTAGATGCCAATGCTGTATCGCAAGCCTGAATAGAGAGATATGGTAAAAAAAAAAGAGGTTAAAACATATCACACTCCTTGTTGCAAGTGTTTGTGACGCCACATAGCTTCATATATACCTTGAAAAGCTTGATGTGCCACTTGTACAAAGCGTGCCGGAAATCCTCATAGTCCAGAAGATCTTCCTCGTTGATCTTTCCGACAGAGCTCTTTGGTCCCCACTTTTTCTGGAATCCGGGGAGATCTGACGAGCGGCCCTCCTTCTCGTACAGTGCACGGTTCTTGTGCCACTTGGCCAGGTGTGTCAGGAGCTCGCGCAAAAAGCCTCCGTATGTCTTGGCCTCAAACTCGGTCGAGAGGAAAATGATGCGATCCACCTCCATAAACAGCTATTTCCATAGTTTTAAAGAAACAATCGCCAGTTAATATCATGTCGCGATACTCATGTCACTTGTAGCAACACAAACAGGGTAAAATCGTACTTTGTCGTAGAGAGTTAATGTCGAAAAATTGAGCGTTCCGATCGAGTGCAACAAGTTGATAAACTTGGCGCAAAAGAGAGCGTCGACACTGGAGTTCTTTGCTCGTGGAAAGATGCAGCACTGGATGACCTGGCTAATGCTCTCAGGTCTGTCGGCAGTCACTGGTAGCAATAAGAAATGGTGTATGTTAATAAAAAGGCTTTCTCACACAGTTCTAGACGACAAGTTTGTTATTTCACTTACAGCCTTGGAACCAGTGTGCCTTTTCTCTGTTGAGTCGGCCCATAACTTTGTTCTTATTCTGGAGCTGGGTCTCCATTTCGAATTCGAGCCGAGTTGCTGCCTGATAGTATCGATCTTTATCCTTGACTCGCTTCGCTTGCTCTCTAGCGCTGTAGTTGCCACGGTCGCTGTCGATTACATGAGCGGCGGCCCTCTGCTTGCTAATCTCAGATCGGTACTGCTCTTCTGGAACAAAGATGTCGTACAGGGATAGCTGCCAGAAGGTGATGTAAAAGTTGGGTGTCATTCCTCTCCAAGCGCGGGGTGGAAGGATAGCCGAAATCTCTTGAGAGACAAGATCCAGGGATGACATCCACACTTTCTCGTCTGGAGCTGGAACCGGGGAAGTGGTTGTCACTTCCTTCGATATCGATCCTGCGTTTTCAGCGGTCACTGCGGCTGTCGCTTCGCTGACCTTGGTGGCCAATGCCAACTGACGTTGTTCCTGACGGACAAGGGCTTGCAGTTTAGGACGGAGAATAGTCATTGCGGCACTTGGTTGGATCATGTAGGTGTCGCAGAGTTCGGTGAGAGAGGGGCAGAGCCGTCCGTATTCACGCTGGAGGTTGGCGGCCAAAAAGTCGATGAACTGCAGGCAGACTGCATGTGCAAGATCCGAGATGACACTCAGGATTCTGATGTGAGGGATTTCGGGCGTTTGGAAGACGCAGTCCTGGCAGTGCTGAGCCAATGCCACCAGGAGATGGGTAGCTATGCTGTCGTGGATCATGACTTCCTGCAGGCGCTGCGAGCTCTTGGCGTTCTTCTTGACGACGGTGCCAATAATGCCTCCAAAGACTGCCTCGGTACGCAAACTTTCTCCTCCGGCCATACCGAGAACCTGGGCGGCATTCAAATTGCTCGTGTCCTCGACGCCTCCCATCTTGGTGAGGAGCTCCTTCAAGAGCACCAAATCTTCTGCGTTCTTGAGGCGAAGCTTGTTGACAATGTACTGCAAAAGGGCGTCAAACTCTGCGTGCGGATACTTGCGATAAAGGTTTCCACAGAAATTCGCCAACGCTAATCGTCGAAGAAAGAAATAAAATATTAGTCAACTTTGGAAGCTTGAACATGCAGCAAGCTGTTAAAATTACCCTCCACTTACTTTGCATCCATCTTGCGGGAGTTGTGCCGTCTTCTTGGACCTTGCTTCTGGATGTTTTGGAAAGTGACTCAAGGAGGGCGTAGCCAAGCACGTCGTAGCCAAACTCGGTGAGATACTTGCAGGCGTCGACCAGGGGGAGTACCATGTTGTCATATCCACCCTCGAGCTGCCTCATTGCAGCGCCAAAGACGATTAGAGGGTTCGAGTGGGTAAGCTTGGCAAACTTACGGCCGTATTGCTTAACATCCTCCTTGTTGATGCGGCGCATGACGTTCTTCGCCTCCTTTTCGGTCACTGCGAAGGCAACCATAAGTTCGGGGTGAAGCTTGCCGGACTCGGTCTTCCATTCGCCGTACAAACTGAAGCGGGTCTCGTATCTCATGCACTTGAAAACCTTCCAGACCTCGTTGACGAGTCCTATATGGTCAAGTCAATATCCCGTTAGATTTCATCAGTTTCTATTGAGATGCGTAAGCTCATTCGCATCCGGCAAGTCAAAATAAATATACCTGGGTTGGAGTAGGTAAGGGAAATAGCTGGCAAAAACAAGCGCCTAGCCATATCGATCCACATGGCTTCAACCCTGGAGCGCTCGGCCTTCACTGCGGACAATCTCTCTTTTGCTTCAGTGTCGTCCTGGTCTTTCTTGGCCTTGACGGCGGCATCAAGCTCTGTGACCGAGGCAGAGAGATGGTTCAACTCTGATGCTCCAATACGACAAAGCATGGCGATCAGCTTGGGGTCGCGGTGGATGCGAACCCCGATAACGACCAGCATGGGGTGCACAAGTGTGGCAATATCCTTGAGGGTGCTGCAGCGGACCAAATGCATGTCCCACTGAGGATAAAAGAACTCGTAGCGGGTTGTTTCCGTTGATAGGGGGACATTGGGCGACAGGGTACGCTCGACAGTGATTTGGCTCTCAGAGTCCTTGTGAGGAGGGTACTTGTAGGGGAAGTTATTGTCCTTCTTGAGCTCGGGATGCAGTGCCTTGGGGGAGATGGGATCGTAGACGTCCTGGATCATGGCCCGGACAATGCGGCAGATGAGATCGGCGACTTCGGGGTGAGTAGCAGTGATCTTTGGGAAGCGGGCCAGAGTAAACATGGCATTCTCGATGTCACCGATGGACAACTGAGCGCTCAATAGTCCAACTTTCTGATTTGGCATGGGTAGCTCTGGAACCACCTCAACAGTGGTATCCGTCATGACGACATCCTTGCTACCGTTTGCAGCAGCAGGAGTATCGTCGTCGGCGAGGGCTCCAGCCATCTAAACACAGACAGAGAAACAATGGGACTTTGGTCAGCTTTCGTGATGCAAACATATCAATGAGAGTACGAGGCGCACAGAAGGCGGAGTTAACGTACAGAAAGGGCGTTAGATTTGAGGGAGCCGGCTTTGTCCTTCATGTCAGACACCCACTTCTTGTGCTCGGCCTCCAGATCCTTGTCAGTCAACGACAGCTATAGTGAATAAGCAGATAGGACATGTCAGAACAATTATCTCGTGCGGGAAGAAAATGGAGAGATCATTTCTATCGATATCTAATGCAGTAACGTTCGCTTACATGTGGGTAGATGTCCTCCATATCAATAATATTTTCCTTCAGCATCAAGGCCGTGGTCATGTAGAGTGTTGAGGCATCCTTGTGTCTGTTCTCGGGGCGCTATCACACCAGTTGACAATAGTAGTTAGCATCGTATAGGGGTCGTAGCAATGGGTTCCTGGATGTTTAATATGCGTGATGACAAGTACCTGCAAGTTCTCAAACTTGAATCCAAGGATTTGAGCACAGGCGCTGTTACCGACAAGCTCTAACTCGTTGCTCCGTGAAGTCCATTTGCGCAGAAACTCAATGAAAAACTGGCAGTGGGTCATGATATTGGAGGCGAACGAGTCGAGTACGAGGTCCAAAACACGGGTAGGGTCCAAGTCAAAGTAGCCTAGAGTTTCATGATATACAAGAAATAAGAAATATATGTCAGTATCTTTCACTATGGTATTTCCTAATATTCGGGATCAAGATCGATGGTCCATACCAATCAACGACACGATCGAGTCCATAATACTGTCCACAACCTTGCCGGTGGAGACGGGGCTGTGGAGATCATCGGCGGTCTCTGACGTCAGTCTAGTCAGCAGCTTGGAGTATCCTTCAGATTCCTCCTGCATCAGGTTGAACTTTTGTTGCTTGTACCTGGCAAAGTCAAGTGGGGCAAGGAGTTAGTGTGACCGATCATCTTTGGTGGCAATGAAAACAAAATAATAATATTCAAAACTACTTACAACTGAGAGGTGTTGATTCGAATTACGCGCTTCATGAAGATCTTGGCGTCGGCAATCAATCCAACAGACTCTAGGAATGGAATCTCCCAGCGCTCTTTCATCAGGTGAACTGGGACAAAGTTCTCGGCCTATGAATCAAGGAACGCCAAACAGTCAGTTCCGCACATGGAGAACACTATCATTGAACATCCAAAGGGGGGAGGGGGGGGGGGGGCAGAATACTTACAATAATGGCCTTGGTCAGTTCTTTGAGTCGCTCTTGCTGGTTGTCTCCTGCAGTCTCGTTTCCGATTTCAATGACCCAGATGAGATCAATAAAGATCTTGGAGACTATCGCTTTGCTCTCCTCTCCATTCAAACGCGCGAGTTGGGCTAAGAGTGTGGTCGTGTCTGCTGTTGAGATGTTGCCGTCCAGACCAGCCCAGATAGTGTCGTTAATAAGAAGCGTCCATGGATGATACAGGTCGCCTTTGGCATGTGGTGGGAGGGTGGTGATGTATTCTTGACTATAATTGATGTGCATGTTTCGTTGCATGGTGTTAGTGACTAAACGCGAGCTTTTGTTTCGGGGTCAAGTTGATTTTCTACAAACAAATTACATCCAGAGCCAATACTTACAGGTCGTCTGAAGACTTTGTCTTCACCCATGATTCAAGGAAGGGAAACATGGTGTGTGTGTGTGTGCGTGATGTATGCCGTTCAAGACTGTGGTGTGCTCATCGAACGGATGGGGACGAAGAGAAACAAGGAATACCTCAATCAAAGGCTGAGCGCTTTGTGGCAAAGGTGGCTTAGCGATCAATATCATACCCCTTAATTCTCAGATCGAACTGACAAAAAAAAAGGCGGGTTCTCTCAGCATTGGGACACCCCTGCGGCTCAACAGTCAACTTCAAATTAACTAGACGAGGTTAAGTTGCTTCGCCAAAGGTGATGGATGATAATGGTGGTAGCATCATCTTTTGCCATCTAGCTCGCTACACCTGCTACGCCTGCTACCATCCCCCCGAGTCAGGCAGGTGGGTGCATTTGGAAGAGCAGCTAGACTTTCTTCTGGCCCGTCCACAGGAAACCTTGTTCAAACAAAGCGATCGAGATCTTCGGTTCGAAAGGTTCAAGGCACGCAGGCACTAAATAATTTCTGTTCACAAACCAACTCCACACATTCGCTCTCTTCCTTTCTCTCATCTCATCCTCCATTCATCCCCCTCAAATGACCAACCCTGATTCCACTCCCGTTCAAAAAGGCCACATTGCCGTTGGCCTTACTCGCGACAACAAGAAGCCTGTTAAACTCTACTACGAAAAGACCGGCAATGGACCTAAAAAGCTGTTGCTTGTCATGTAAGTCATTTTTCGAGCATACGATCGAAGTGCATATATTTTCTCCTATATTAACACTCACTTCCTCAACGCGATATCAACCATGAAGGGGTTTAAACTCGCCGGGCAGTGCTTGGGAGTCAGTGGTAGGTATCCTGGTTGCAGCATGTCGAGTTCATGTTAATGCATTTGGCTTGGTTTGAATGGCATTGGAATCTCGCCTGGAATGACTGAAGCAGTGTCCTTCTGCTAATATTATTTCCCAAATATTAGGTACAGAACTTTGCCAAGCGCCCTGAATACACCACCGTGTTCTTTGATAACCGTGGCGTCGGGTCTTCAGATGCCCCCAAGGGCGTGTACTCGACCTCACAGATGGCGCAGGATACTCTCGAGCTCCTGGATGCCCTCGGCTGGAAGAGCGACGTCCACGTTGCAGGCGTCTCCATGGGCGGTATGATTTCGCTTGAGCTGGTCCTTGCAGATCCCAAGCGATTCTCGTCTCTTGTGCTGACCTCGACCAACGCAGGCCGTTCGCCTCCTCAGCTGGTAACAGTCTCGTTCCTCTCACGTGTGATCCTCATTAAAGACCCTGTGGCCCGCATGAGGCTCATTTCCGAGACCCTCTTCCCTGTGGTAAGAAACACAAAAAAAAAGGAGTTGCTTGGCGGGCGTTGTCTTGGCATGGCGTATGTTGTGGCGTCTTGATTTTTTTTCTTCTTCCACTTAGCCGATCATTTGCTGACATGTACATGCTATCCCTTTGAAATGTGTGTTTAGTCATGGCTCGAAAAGGCTGCTCCCAAGGACTCCGAATTTGCCACGAACCGAGAAATGGTGGCCGATGTAAGTTTTGAGGACAAAGAACCAAATTGCGGAAGATTGATTTACCGTCTGATTTATCATGCACATTGTTCGAAAAGGAAGGGCTGTCGCACTCATGCTTACGGTTATTTGAATGTAGTCCCTTACCCGCCGATTCAAGAACACACCCCTGCAGCCCCTGCACGGAAACATTGCCCAGAGCTATGCAGCCCTGCTCCACCATGTCAGCTCCAAGCGCCTGGCCCAGATCCGCGACAGCGGCCTGCCCGTGCTGGTGATGACCGGCACCTTCGACAACTTCGTGCGCCCCTCAGGATCGTACCACCTTCAAAAGGAACTCAAATGCAAGATGGTCATCTTTGAAGGGTCGGGACATGCGCTCCCCACCGAGCAGACTGAGACTTACTGCCGCTTTGTGGATGAATTGGCCACCAAAGGCAATAATGGCATCTTTGAGTTGTAAGCTCTTAGCTTTCCCCGATACCCTGTATAAAATACAAAAGCAAAAAAAATCTTGATTTGTCTACATTTAAGGTGTCTATATTTTGATGAGTCGAAGGCGCGACTTGAGTGAACCTTTAACAGGCGCTGGTAGAGGTTCATCTTCGTTTCCGTCATGGTCCCAAGGTCGTGATGCCAATGCAACAGGGAGAACCCTATAATAAAAAGAATGTTGCAAAGGATATTAGCAAGCGAGTCAATTGCATCTCATGGTGGACAGGAATCTAGGAACAAGACGAACCAAAAAAAAATTGCTTACCATGTGGCAGAAATGACAACTCCTTTGCCCGTGTCTTGAATCTTGATCACTCCCCACTGGTACCCAACCCAAGCCGAAATAATCTTGGCAATGGGCACCAAGGATGCCAGTCCAGGAATGCCGCCAATGGCACCTGTGAGGAATCCCAAGAAGACCTGACTGGTACTGAGACCACGATCGATCGAGGCCATGCACTTATGGGGGACATAGATCTCGTACCCCCACCAGAACGTGTACGCGCTGATCATGTGCGTCGGTGGTGGGCCGTGCAGGGCGAGCAGCTGGCGTGTGAGAGAGTTGATGGTCGAGACCAGGAACGAGGGCTCCTCGACTGGGAGAGCCATTTTCTTAGATCCTTTGAACACGGACGAAAACGTTGATGAGGCATTGACAACAGTTGACGTTGGGATCGGCGGCTTTTGTGCTTTGGTGGCAACAGGGCTCTTGACGGTGGCAGCGGCTGGTTTTGTTTTGTTGGTGGGTGATATTTTGGTCGAGATGTCGGATTTTCCTTTGGGTCGAGCAATGGCGGCGGCGGCCATGAGTGCTGCAGCCGCCAAAGCGATCTGTTTGCCGGTGGACAGTCCTCGATCCTTGGTAGCGCCAGCCTTTTGGGTTCCTGTGAATGTTCCCAAATCTGACTTGCCCTTGAGTGTTGACCAGAATGCGGATGGTTTCTCAGACATTGTTGTAAGAGCCATCGATGCTGTTTTGGGTTGAGTGGCCGCCTTTATGTCCCTGGTTGGTGCTGCCGTTGACGAAGAGTTGGTCGAAAGGAGAGATGTGAACGACACTGATGGCCACCATGAAGCTGCTTCTGCTTCCGCCTTTGCAGATTCTGCGTCCAGCACGCCCGTTGTCTGATCGTTGCTCTTGCGTTCGCTGGGTCGTTTTCGCTCGATCTTGTTCCACTCGCTCAGATCATCCTCCTCTTCTGGCTTCAGTTTCCCTTGGATGCGCACCACAGTCTTTTTGGTCATAGTTGCGGCAGAGTAGCCTGGGTTGATAAGTGTATTGGTTGTATTGGTTGTTGTAGAAGTACGAGTCTTGGCGGCCGTCTTGGCTATGGTGGATGGATCGGGCATGGCCTTGAGAAGAGAGATAACTTCGTTGACCTGTGCCGGGTTCGCTTTTCGGAGAGCACGGACAACCTTTTGCTTTTCGCGCATGTCGACTTGAGCCTCATGATCGACGCCTTCGAATGACGTTTTGACTGTGGAGGTAGGAGCAGAGATGGCGTTGAAGGACGAGATGAGGTCAGCCAGGAATGTCGAGTAGGAAGGGACAGTTGCTGATGGGCCAGTAGTTGGATTAGAGAGGATAGTAGAGGACGAGGCAGCTGTAGATGTTGAAGTGAACGAGTCGAGTGAGGATGATTTGATGTGTTTTGGGGTTGGAGGAATGTTGTCTTTTGGATCGACAAAGAGACTTTTCAGCGACCGTTTGGCCTTGAGAGTGTTTTGTTTGGTGGTAGTGGTGGCCATTTTCTCAGATATTAGTATGCAATGCAGGGATGGTGAAGGAAGAGAGGTAGCAAGTATTAAAGATGTGAAAGTAAGTACGCTTCTGATTATATTCGCTTTTTCTTGTTGTCTCATGAGCGTATGCCCTGAGACTGTATGTTTTGTACGCAATTGGCTTCTTTTTTTTTTTACCAGCGTGAACTTTCCCGAGGAACTTGTTCATGCCAGCCAGCATTGCATCGAGTCCATGGTATCAATGCAGGAATAGACTGCAACGTGCTTTCTTCCCTCCCCTCTCTTCTCCCATTTTTTCACGGGGAATTGGAATGCATAATTGCTGTCGCACAACAAAACAAACAAAAAAACAGGGTCATCCCAGCAAGATGACCTTGTGCCATTTTTCAGGCACATTATCGATTGGGCTTGCCATATGGTTTCCATTTATTCTCTGGATAGAAGGGAGCGAGTGATCAATGACGACAGTCTGCATGGACTCGACTCTGAAATGGCTTGGGAACTGTGCTTGACAACAACACAGTCCAGTGAGTGTCGCACAAAAGGTCATCCAGGTGGTCGTGCAAGGGAATCAAGGGAATCAAGGGAAAAGACAGGAGACTGAGTGCAAAATGCAAGGGTTGTATCAACAAATCGTGATCGTGTCCCCTGGTCAAAACTCCTTGCTCTTCTCTTCTTCACAGTGAGTCAAAATGTGGCTTATCCAATCCACCACAGGAGAACTGCTGCTCTAACACTGTTCATGAACCCATTGCCCAGGGCATGGATGGAATAGATACCACGAAAAAAGTATCTCAAGCGTGTGTGTGCCCATGCAGCGCTTAGCGTAAAACCTTATTGGTTCGAGGGAAGAGCATGTATCCATCTCCACATACGTTTGGTCAGGACCCTACTCGCAAGGTTGGTCACTATTAGCACTGTGCCTATGGTGAATTGGTCAGACTCACTGACTGAGGAGAGTTTACTAGTCCACGGTGAAGCCATGAGTCACAAGCTCGCTGTGTACAGTTGTAGCAAAAGCGGCAGCTTCGTTTTCCTTAGAAAGTCGACAACCCTTGGCGGGCCATGCAAATACTTAGATGCTCCTTAAGACGTCTTGGGTCTTCATAGTCAAGATCGGACCATGCTTGCATCGAACAAAGGAGAAAAGAAAAAAATGAAGTCGCGCTTTGGGCCATTTTTTTTTCTAGGGGCGAAAACAGCTGCATGACAGCCAACAGCCCTTAATGGACCAAGGATAGGGGCCGTGGGAGGTTGCAGAGAAGCGAGGTGTGTTTTTATATCGTTTCGTTGAACGAGGTAGAGGAAACTGTCGCAATGCAACCAACGGTTTTTGTCGTTCTACCAAAGCATACAAAGAAAGAAGGAAAGAATAAGTGAAATGGTATCACGGCAATAGCAGAAGCCAAAGCGACCTTGGAAATAAATAAGATCGCCAGATAAAAGAACGCTGATTGTCTATATAGAGAAGCACGATTGTGTTCGGAAGAACCTGGAAACAAGGACACCGTTTAGAACTCGTGTACTACTGAGATCCTGAGACATCTCAAACGCGATATCAGATACTGAAGACATCGAGGCACCTTTCACTTGTGGAGTCCACAACAACGAAAATGGAAAATAACGACGCTACAGGACGACGACGAGCAAACAAACCCGACCATCTTCTTGGTCCATTTCATTTTTGTTTTCTTGGATTCGTTCTCCTCAGACGCGAAACCACACTTGAAGTTGATTGATAATCGTGTTTTACAAGAGCATGATCTCTACTGTTATAATGTTGTTCCTATTATCGATTTGTTTGAATTTTTTTCTTTGCAGCACATTCCAACGGCAGGACGTCACAAGCCCACATCAATAGTGACACTCAACTGGCCAGGAATATAAACGATGGATGAAGCATGTCGAAGTGGGAGCCAACGTCGTATGGTGTAGAGCGGTTATCGATCTTAGAGTGAACTGGAAGAAAAAACATGCTTGTGCGAATGTGATTGTGAAATCGGATAGTAGTAGTGTGCAAGGGCAGTGATGTGAACTCTTGTGGATTGCATTGAACGAACGACTGTGTGCCGACAAGGATTGAGACCTTATTTTTTGTTGAAAGAAACGCAATGGAGGAGCTGGTATGAGGGTTGGCGACGGCGGTTGACGAACCGAGTGAACATTACGAGTAAGAAAAAATGAGATTGCGAGAAGAGAAGAGGTGAGCTCCAGTGTCAAACAGCATCAAAAATTGTCCACAGCATGATGGCAGTATCCTTGGTGTGACCAGAGGAGTGACTTCAATAGCGCCTTCAAAGTCTTTTAATTTGTTGGTCTGTGATCAGGAAAGAATATGAGAGGACAGGCTGGATGACCTTAAGACCCATTGCCCAGCAACGGGAAGGCAAAAATAAAAAGGACTCTGTCCGTCTTTGTTTGCTCAGTTGTCATCGTTCACTGTTTGGACAACTCTCACTCACTCTGTCGCTCCTGCTCTGCTCGTTGTTTTGTCGCGCTCCTCACTCTCTCCTTGGTCATGAACCCCTGCCTTTGCCCTTTTTTCTTTTTTTTTCTTCTTCCATCGTCTCTCTCCGTCCTTTCCGTCACTCTTTCGAGTCGAAGCAGTTTGACCTAACTCTCTTTCTTTTTGTGTTTTTCGTATTGTTTGGACCAGTCTTGTTTTCCAGTCATTAGGCACTGCTTACGGCACAATGGCGAGACTCATGCGATTCATGCTCCGTTCGCCTCCATCTACTCTCTCTCTTTCACTCCTATGATATGTCCTGTTGTCCTCTGACCCAACGGTAAAACAAAATAAGACGAAACCAAAGTTGCTATCAGTATTATTCAGAGGACGACCCTATCGCCCTATGTGCAGTCAAACGATATTGAGCTCACACACAATGCAAGAAAAGAGAGAGAGTGGGAAGTCGAACGTCGTAAACAGATGACCCTTCAATGAGCGATTCTTTATTGGTATCAGGAGAAAGTACGCCATCAGTTCTAATATTGGAGCATGGAAAACAAATAGAAGAATAAAGAACTGCGGACCAGCGTTTGCAGGAACTAAAGAAGAAGGCAAGCCAAGCACGAACAGTGCATGAAAGCAAGGAAACCACTCTCTTGACTCCCTGGCAACACTGTGAGAAACATTGTTGGGATCCAAGCTCGAAGTTGATGCATCCCTGCCTGACATGCATAGCATATCGATGATCTTTTTGTTGTTTTCTTTTTTCCTTTTCCACCAGGGGTGTGTTTGTGGATTGCGCTATTCTGGCCACTGCTTTGCCATCCACCCTCACCCCGGGCAATGTCGCCGATACTGAACACTTGAGGAAAGGAGTGGACCAAAGGACAACATGAGGTGCTTGATGTGAAAAGGATAGATGGTATTAGGGCGCACAAGAGTTAGGAGGCACAGGAGGCACAGGAGCAAGGAAGGAGGCGATAAATTGCAGCTCTGTGCAACCACGCGATCGATGTATATCCGTCTCCACGAGTCGTGACGCGTCTTGTATTCTGTGACAGAAATCCAATTGAAATCGACGCGTCGCACCTTCCTTTTCGTCTGCGGCGTATTTGCATTGACGTTTTCTGCGCATGAATAAACATTTGTTGGCCACCAAACAGCTTGCACCTCCCACATGGTCGTAAAGTTGTACCATTGAGCACTCTCTCGTTTTCTTCTTTTCCCTTCCTCTTCCCCTCTTTCCTCTCTTCTTTCTTCGACTCGTTCACACTTCGATACTTCTAACCCTCTTCCGTTTGACGACCATTCGCTCCGTTGTTAACTCATTAAAGCTGTATGCATACACTCGATTATACCCCTTGCATACTGGCATAACCACCCATCATCACCCACTGACCACACATTTCATTTCACCTTCTTGAACATCAACATCGACATCCTTGCCATTGTCACTCACCAAAAGATCCCTTTGGAGTGCTTCTGGTTGGTCCTCTCTTCCACCTCCCCATCACCGTTTCCCTTTGGACCAACCTAGTTATACTCTCACTCCATTTCATTTCATCTCATCTCATTTCCATTCTTCATTTCATTCATTTCGACATTTTCACATTTCAATCGCCCTGTGTTTCCCAAAAAAAAAAAAAAAAAGGTAGGCTAGGTATAGCAAACAAATCGGGTTCTGTCCCTTTTTTTTCTTTCTTGCGGTCTTCATTGTCGCCTTTGGCACCGGATCCAATGCTTCCACCGACTGGTTATTTTTCTCGGCCTTTGCTTTCTCCTTTTCTTATGCTTGAACTCCTTGTCTCTCTGCATCTTCCTGTGTCCCCAATCTCGACCACTTGTGCATCTCCATCCCCCTTCCCTGCCGCGGGCCATGTCCTTTTTTCCAAGGGTGTGCATTTCATTCGAGCCCGGTTTCTTTTTCTCTGCTTCATGATCGCTTGCAGTCAATCTTGTGGAAAGTAAAGGAGGAGCCTTAGGTTTAGTTGTCCACATTCCATTGCATCCTGGCAAAGGGAAGGAGAAGACATCTCTCTTTCTCTCTCTCATTTAGGAAAAAGGAAAAGAAAAAAAACGTTGTCTAAATACCCCTTCCACTCCTGCTTCTTGGTCCTATGTGTCTCTTTTTGTTCGTCTTTTCGCCAACAAAACTTCCTGTGCATCTCTGTTTTTCTTTTTTGTTGTTGACGACCCCCTTCTTCTGTCTCCCCTACTTCCCTCGTTGCTTTTTCTGTGCCTTCCTCCTCCTTTTGTATTTTCTGCGTCCTTTTTTTTACCACTGTTTTTGATGTTAGTCCGTTCTGCGTTCAGTTTTTGTTATTCTCCTGAAAAACACGAACAAACAGAAGGACATAAGAAAACTAATTATCACCATTCATTGGTTTCTGTGTACTCTTAGCTCTCTTATCCTCCCCAGCTTCATTGGGGTTGCGTCCTCCACTCACTCTGCCCCGTCCTCGCCGTTCAGTTGACCTTTTCCCAGAGTTCCAGTGCAGGCGCGCAAGAAAGTAAGCGTAGAAAGGTGCATTCAGCGACCCACATCGCAGCATCCAGAGCCGTCGACAAAGGTAGACACATGGATGCACTTCCTTTTGGGCGTTTGGGGTCTGATCGCATGTTCGTTGTTCTCACTGACGAAATACAATACTCAAATACTCCTTTTTCAACCTTTCCTTCCTTTCGTCTTTGCCATCATTTCTTCTCATTTCGGTTCATTCCATCCATCCATTCATCCATCCATCCATCCATTTCATCTCATTCCAATTCATTCCCCCACCCCTTCTTTCCTGACAGACCTAGGTATTTTGACCCGTCCCTAATTTTTTTACCGCGTTTTTTTTTTATTTTTATTTTTTTTATTATTATTATTATTTATTCCCCAATACATTTCATTACAGATATCCTCCAAACACCACAACGCAGGAACAAAAATACACCCAGATCTTCAAGATCTTCTTTTTCTCTTCCTATTTTCTCCTCTTCCTCCATCTTCTCTTCTCTTTCTCTCATCCTCTTCGATCCATCACAGTTTCTACGGAACAGCGAATCGCGTACTCATCGATCTCCTCCTTTCCCTATTTCCTTGCATTGTTTTGTACGACCACGAACCTCATCCGTCTTCGCACACACCTCCATACTTCGCCAGTACCAGATAACAGAGCTTCTACTCGCCTACTCATTGACGACCTCATCTGGAAGAACGTTCTCTTGATCTATCCAATCACTGCTAAACTCATCTGAACAACAGCGCAGCAAAAAAGTTCCAGAAGTCGATTCAAGGTGCAAAAACGGCACTGTTCAAAAAGTTCATATTCAGTCTCCCAAGCATTGGACTCTGTTGAATGGTTGGCATTGATCCCACACGACTTCCAACGCCTGAGGATGTAGATGAAGTGACAGACACAGAGGACACAAGTGCCAGAAGTAATTTTTTTGATGATCCCCGACACCAACACCAACAACAGCGTCGCCTTCAACACCGTCACTACGTGACGGAACAACCACAAGGAAATAGATTGTCGGCGCACGAGGAGTCCACTCATGATCACGTCGACCAAGGGATGGACGATCCTCACGGCCGAGCCGCCATGGCTCTCACTTCTCTATCTATGGGAGACGAGCGGTTCGTCGAGCGGAAATTGCATGAAGAATACTTCGCCGGAGAAGGAGTACGGAGGAGAGGAGAAGGGGTAGACTTTAGTCAAGACGCATCAACAAGAGCACCTTGGCCAAGAGCAACGGTCGCAGAAGCCCAGCTGCTATTCGAGGTCACGCAGACAAGCGCGACAGATACAGCTACTCCCACCTCCACAGGCCACGATGCCACCGCAGTTACTCCACGGCCACTAGACGAAAATGCAGGCGGTGACGTAGGCGCCACGAGGGCGAAGAATATCGTTTCGCCCTCCACCAAGACCCAAGAAGAAGGGGGAGTAGGTACAAGCAGGGCAGTAGCAGGATCAATGCAAGAGACCCTCCATGCAACGCCACACTCTTCATTCTCATCCTCGTCTATCTCCTCCGATATTCCTGCTCGCGGCCTTGTCAGACCAGCACCTCTCCCTCACGAAGATGCTATGGCCACCGATGAATACCAGCCCCGGGGTAGAGTGCAAAATGTAAGCTGTACTATGTTTCTTTGTTCCCATGGACACTATCTAATATAAGCGCAAAACTAATCGAACATTGCGTGCGTATATTGCAAGTAGTTATCCCATTTGCTGAAAGCAAGACTATCCCTAGCAAGTCTCAACTTTGAGCAAGGATGGGAAGGGGATCAATACGAGTCAGAATACACTCATGCCAGGGATATGACGTACGCTCGCGCTCCGCATCATGACAAGGATCCTCATTCCTTCCACAGTCGCTCGAGGACTTCGCCAGGGCCAACTTCTATCTCATCGTACACCTATGATGAGAACGACCCATTCCAGCGGCACCCATCTCGTCAAAGTCAGCATGGCTATCTTCAGAGCGATCAAACTATGAGATCGCCTACCTTGGAGTCTCTTGCCAAACCGAAAAGAAAGTATACCAAGAAATCGTCTCAGGCGATGTCGTCGGATACTCCAGAGCCTGAAATGATGGTCCCGACAGAGGAAATGATGCTGCAATCGGACCGGGGACTGATCCTGAAGACACAGATTCCAAAGAAAGGGCGACCTATCTCGAAGCACGCGAGCATGCCTCAGAGCACGCCGACGCTGTCGTCCTTCGGTGTCCTTCCGGCCAGCCACCCATACTTTAAGGCCAAGGCTAGTTCCACAACCCACACAGATCTCTCGACTTTACCAGATCGCCAAGTTGTCCATCGGTCCAGCTCACAAGAATCGTTCATGTCGTCTCCACCTTTTCCAGCCAATCCTCAGCACCATTTAGTCAAGCCACAAGAAGGATACTCGCTCGCACCAGCCCGTCGCCGACCGGGTCGACCGCCCCTGGCGTCCACATTGGCTCGTCATGCCCACACATTGTCCCAATCCAGCCTGCAGCCAGGTCCATTTTCAGTATCCCGTCCATACCATTTGCCATCAAATGCCCCAAGTACGCCTACACAAGATCAGCCTCTCCACAGCATACAAGAGCTCCTTCGTAAACAACCACTTTCATCGCCACCAAATCGTGGGTCCAAACTTCCCGATGTTCCGATGAGAATGCCCAAGAATCGACACAGCTACCCACTTCCGTCTCAGCCACGTCAGCAACATCACCAGCCCCATGGACAACCTACCTTTATGGCTTCACCGCTGGAGTACGATGACCAAAACGAGTATTTTGAAGCACAACCGCACTCTGCTCATGCCATCGGTGACCAAAGCTCGTTCGCAGAGGGTCTACCAGTGGGAATGAACCAACGGAAGCGAAGTAGCACAGGAGCAGAGAAGCGACCCATGGCCCGAGTTGAGGAAGACGATATGGAAGGCGAGCTCTTTCAGGCCACTGGACGCAGGAGTTATCTTGACTACGACGACGATGAGGATATCGATGCGAAGTTTGCCGAAGGTCGATCACGAAAACGCATCTCCAGAACCGATTCTGATATTAGCAGTCAAGGTTACTCAGGACAGCCCCAGGAACAAACCACAGACTCGACCTGGAGGGAGACCAGCCCCAGACGCCGCCCACACTCAATCGTTGTCCTTCCTCGTGGCCAGAGCGAGATGGTGCAACAACGCTATTGGGATAGTTTCCAGCCTCACTCGAACAGCCTAGAAACGGACCAAGAACTACAGGAGCATCGACCGGTCCAAGGGGCAAGGGTAGGTCGATCAATGCATGGCCACGCACGCTCCCTGGACATTTCAGCTTTACACCAGCCAGTGAAGGGTCGACCTCCGCTTTTAGAGCACGATCCGCCATTTGCGCCTTTACGGCGAACACACGCACAAGAGGTCCCTGTGGCAGGCAAACCCATGTTCTCGCCTCGCCATGGCCCACCTATTTCTTCTTCTACATCTCCACCTCCTTTGACCTCTGCTTCAGTTCATTCTGGTAGGCGACTTGGCTTCGGTTCACGCTATGTGGACTGTGTTACTTCTTCAGTGCCTTCAGTAACTTCAGTGCCTTCAATACCTTCAATACCCGCAATACCATCAGTGCTTTCTAGACACCCCGATTCTCGGTCACACCGGCACTTATCTTTTCCACCCACTTCATTTATTTCCACCACTTCTCGTGTCGCATACCCATCTCCGTCTCTGTCGTCCAACGCATCGTTCCCCTCGCCAACTACAATTCAATCGCCTGACCGAACAAACTATCCTTTTTCAAAACAACCAGGCAGGGACAATATACGAGATCTTCGTGAATATGGGCTACAGGACTCAACAGGACATCGCGATCCTCACTATCAGCGCCAACAGGACGACTACCAGACTGAGAGCTTGACAACCAAGGCAGATCGCTTATCCAGGACACTTTCCCTACCGGTCTATGGCGCACGAGGCTCTGCAGCGGGGATTAACCCAAGCGGAAGCGATCCCTCGAGTGGCCTGGGAGCGAGAGCAAAGTCAAGGGCTATTTCCCAACCACCTTATGCATCCTCCGGCAAAGTACTGACGAAGCGAACTACAAGAAAGGGCACGGGTCCGTTCTTGAAGAAGCACCAGATTCTCCAGCAGCAACTCCAGCAGATGCAACGTGAGCACGAAGAGATCGAGTACAAGCTGGCGCTCCAACAGCAGCAGCAGAAACTGTTCCAACAACAGAGCCAGCAACAGGCACAACATCCACAGCTTGCGCCTCAAGATCCAACTCTTCACTTTCAGCTCCATCAGCAGCAGCGGCAGTTGCAGGTTTTACAGCAACGCCAACTAGAGCTGCAGCAACGTCAGCAGCGCCAGGAAGCAGAGCTAGAAAAGCAGTACAAGCGGCGTCAGGGACCGAGCCAACAGGGGCGACCAAAGGATGAAGGGGTGCGTCAACTCGAATATGACCACCATCCACAGCAGCCGCAGCCAGGGCGGCCACCCAAGCAGAGAGTCCTGTCTCGATCCGAAAGCGCGAGCTCATCCACAGTACAAGGTCTCTTGCATTCTCCTGTTTTTCATCCAAGCCCTACACAGTCAAAGTCGTCCTCATCCACATCCCTGATCTCAACTCAGACGCCCACCCGCAGGCGACAGGTCCATCACCAACCCATTCTTCTCCGCCCAGTGGTGCTACCCACTTCATCTGTCTACGACACAGCCTGTACCGGTGGAGATGACTTGTCGTCGTCGTCGTCGTCGTCTCAGGCCAAGAACCGCCACTCGCAATTGTACCATAATGTGCCGCCGCCTGGCCAGCCACTCTACCGCTCGCTGCACGCACCATACCTCATGTCGCCATCAAGCCTCGACTTTTCGGCTAAAACTGCGTCGTCTTCTCCGCTCAGCTCCCCAACCACCATCACGTCGGTCTCGCCCACTTTGACTGGTCGAAACATGGTTGTGACGCCACCTACGGGACAACAACAGCAGCAACAACAACGAGAGCAGCGCGAGATTCGACGATCATGGGGATCCATGGGTGGGCTTCAAGAAGTTACATCCGGTGTGCAGATGCGGTACGAGGATGAGTTCGATGAGGCGCTTCGACCTTCTAACGCACAACAACAACAACAACAACAACAACAACAACATTCGACACCTTTGCGCCGCTCACTTTCTAAAGGCAGTGTTGGCCGAGTCATGAACAATGGCACCCCTGGACAGAGACAGGCTACCCCATTCAGCTCTCTGCCGCCAACGTATCACTCGCACCACCGCCACACGGCATCGCTGCCATCGCTGCACTACTACCAGCAGCACGCGCCTACTGGCCACAGCCCGTCGCGACCAGGTCCGACATCCCTGGAGAGTTTGCCTGAAGGGAGCGTCACGCCCCAACCTCCCACTCCACAAGGCGTGTCGCGGTCTTATCACGACACCCCAGGCACGACCGAGTCTCGCCACTCGCCCTTCCATATGCACGACAGTCCCAGCCACAAGAGCGACGAGCGGAATCACAAGCAAGCAACAATGGCGCGCTCTGTACGATCGATGCCCACGCCCTCGAACTCGTCCACGTCATTAGCTCCGCAGACCCAGTATGCACCCGGGATGGTCACCAGTGCCGTTGTTGCTGGTGGCATGGCGTCAGCTTCGACGTCGTCCTCGTCGTCGGATGAGTCTGTCCAGCGGTTCCTGGTCCGGACTCCACCTGGAGATCATTGAGAAAAAAAATACTTTGTATTTTTGTGTATATATTGCCCCTTTTTCTTCTTCTTTCCCTCTGTCATTTCTTCAGTGTCAATATGCACCACCATTAGAGAGTTATATAAAAAATAATAGTTTCTTTTCAATGCTGTTTATGTGCGATGCATAGGATGAGGTAGGATGGGATGGGGGGGGGGGGATATCTTGGCAGGAATGCGAAAGTATGAGTGGAGGGGCTATTTTTTGTGCAATTAAGAAAATGATCCTGTTGGTTGTTATGTATAAGTGTTGGTGCGTTCGTTTTCTTGTCCCGATAATTAACTGATGCCCAGCCTGGGCATTCATGGATGGTGGTGGGGGAGTTGTGACAAAGCTAATTTTCTGTTATTGGCTCAGATGCCCTCGTCAGTGAGGGCGCCGCTCGAGGTCCGCGATAGTGAATTGGGTCGCGTTGTGTTCTTGCCAAACAGTCGATTCCGCAACGCTCTTGACGCAAACACTGTCAGGTCGAATCCAGCCCAGTCAGAGTCCTGAAGATCTTTCAAATCGCCAATCGTCATAATGTCCTGGTTCTTGAGTTTCACCAGCCACTCGTGCGCCTTATCCGGGCCACGGTGGTATGCCATCGCTGTGTCGTTCACCAGGTCTTCAATAGGCGTATCCAGGCTGTATTCTATATGACCAAAGGTAACAAAAAGATAATGAGCCTTTTTGACTTCACAGTTTTTACAGCCAAACATGCTTGTACGTCATTGGTACTTGGAACAATACCTTTGAATGGCAGTTCGACCTCGCCATTCCAGTCTGGTCTTGAAGTAGTGCGGCTCAAACTGTTAGACCGGGCATGGGACTGTGGGCTGCCTGTGGAGGCAGAAGACGACGATACGGTGTTGCTGGTATCCAGTGACAAATGGGAAACAACACTGCTCAGCCCGTTCAGTCCTCCATTCAGCCCATTCTGGTGGTGCAGCATAGGAGATGAGGGTATGCCTACGGCACTGTCCTTCTTGTCGCCCGTTCCTGCCAACTCGCGCAATATCCGGTTGATGTCGTGAGTAATGAAGCGTTGGTATTTTTGTGGCAAAACTTGCTCTTCGATCTGTGAAAATGGAGATATATCAGTAGGCGTATTCGAGTTACATGATTAGGGAGGGGTTTCTCGTTCAAGAAGACATAGCAACACGTTCACATACCATCTCATTCACGACTTCCTCCGCAGTGTCGGTGTCAGCATTGAATTCAAACTTGACTGACAGTTTGTCCATGCCCTTGAAAACAACCTGGAGTGTCAGGTGGTTTTTGGCTTCGTTTGTGCTCAGAACAACTACTTCTGGTTCTACTCCCAGAAATGGATCCTCAATAGCCTGTTGTGCCGAATATCTAGCGTCGTCATAGCGTAGGTCACATTAGACACGTGGTGCACACAATGTCAACCCGATGACACAAGATAAAAAAGTCGTTGGCTGGTAAGGTGCAAAAGTGATTACTTACCTCTCCTGTTCTGGGGCAAGACAATGCTGAATCAGACTTAATACTTCTGGGTCAATGATCCTGCTCAAGCACTCTGGTTTCAAACCCTAAAGACCCGTCCAAAGCAAGAAAGAAAAAGAAAAAGCAATTTGTAAGCTACCCTTACGGTATAAACAAGCTTGGCCAGGGGCACACACCTGTGTCCACGCCTGTTGTCATGGCATCCATCTTACCTGCGTCACTTTCTTGTAGATCTGGGCTGCATTTTTGCACTCATTATAAGGATAGTCTCCGGTGACCATCTCGAGGAGACACATACCAAAGGCGTAAATGTCGACCTTTTCGTTGTAGCCCTTTTCTTCGTACATCTCTGGAGCCATAAACTCGGGTGTGCCTAGTGATCACAGTAGCGATGCATTGAAGAAGAAAAAAAAAAAGAGGATTAGAGAACGAACGACACACAGCAGATCTGTCCTGGATAAACCATCCACCAAGCGGAAAAAGAGGAGCGTGTGATATGACGAACGACGTAAAAGAGCAAGAAATGAACAAAAAAAAAAAAAAAAAAGATGACACAAAGTGTCACATTCCCCAAGTTCCACAAAGAGAACAAAGTCAGAGGAACTTACCGATGACAGTGTACTTTTTGCCAATCTTCATCTTTGCCGTTCCCATATCGCCAATCTTGACCTCGCCATGTGCTCCGTTGATAAAGATGTTGTCACACTTGATGTCGCGGTGGATGATTGGTGGGTCGTACGAGTGCAGGTATATCAACCCCTTCAGGATCTGTCGGCACCACCGTTTGATCACCTTGAGGTTGGGAGATTGCAATTTGCGGATATATCTAATACGGATTCAACACAAGACGAGTTAGAAAGTAGCGTGGGGAGCGAGACGAGGCGAAACCAACGAAGAGCCACCAGGGAGAGGGGGAGACAGAGAGAGGCGGATTGGCCGGGGAATGCACGCACACAAACAAATATGTTTTCCCACTAAATAAAATAGTCCTCATTAAACACAAAAACCGTATTGCCCCAACGGCAGGGCTCACACAACAGCGAGCACAACCTCATCGAGAAGTGTACTACGGCTGAACGCTTTTGTGCGCCCAAAAGAAGAAAGACTTGTCCCAATGGTGTGCGAATGTGTGTGTGTCCATACCAACACACTAAGAAAAAGAAAAACAACTTACTCTCTCAAGGTGCCAGAGGTCATCAGCTCCGTGATAAAGATGAACTCGGTGTTGCTGTACCAGCAGTCGTGGAAGTTGATGATGTTGGGGTGGCGGACTCGCTTGAGAATCTCGACCTCCTCCGACAGCTCTGCGTATTCCTGTTTCGTTGTCTGGAAGCAGTTCCATGCGACCTCATAGCCCTCCTCGCGGTCAATACCCTTGTAGACAATCTTGTACGCGCCCTTGCCTAATACCGAGTTGAGCTGTTGTTTGAAATAAACAAAGAAAAGACAACGTGGGGTGGGGGGGAGGGGTCAGTGATTTGTCATTTCCATGGTGGTTACAAATTACCATCCATCCATCCATCCATCCAACCATCCAACCATCCATCCAAACCGCTTCTTCCTCCTCCCCCATCCAGCTTGTTGACTAGGCTTTCAAATGTTATTGAGCAGTGAGACATTGATGGTGTCATTGCTCATAATCCTCGACTGAGCTTCTTTTTCTTCTTTTTCCTATTTTTTTCTGTGTTTTCTTTTTCTTTTTCCTTGAGGATTGAACTCCTGCAACTCTGTCCTCTGGGAAGTGAAAAAGAGCAAAGGTTATAGTCTCTTTTTTTTTTTTTTTTTGGTGGCCGGGGTGGACTGTACCTTGGCATATCGTCCGTTCGGGCTGACTTCAACCACTTTTTCTGGATCGTGTTTTGAGTGATCAATGTACTCGGCTACTCGGTGGTCGCAATGAATGAATACGGAAGAAAGGGGTTATTAGAAAAGGGTCCATGTGTCTATGTTTTTTTTGGCTTTTTCTTCGTTGTGTTTGTGTTTTGATTTCGTTTCATTTCGTCTTGGGTTTCTTGAACCACGCCAAAAAAAAAAAAAAAAAAAAAAAAATACACATGCGCAACACAATAAAACAAGACAAACAGACATGGGGTCAATTACCAAAGGATGAAAAGTTTCGTTCCGGTTCATCATCGTTGTAATGGTGATCTGATCCTTCGGACCCACTCTGGTATACTGGATCTGGCATGGCGTATGTTGGGGTGTGTGTGGTGGTGGTATGTGGCGCCAGTGTGTCTGCTGTTTCTATGGTATATGCGGTGTGTGAGTGTGAGGATGTTGGCAATAGGGAGTGTTGGTTGTGAGTGAATGAGGAGAGGAGAGCGACGAGGAGCAGGAGCAGGAGGAGCAAACGAGGTCTTGATTTTTTTTCGCTTACACCTGCATGCCTGAAGGTCCACAAGGCGGACATTGCGAAAATCACGTGCCCAAATAAAAGCCGCAGAGGCTTGCTTTTGAGGTCCTGAAAACGATCTTGTAACTGCTTTGCTGACTATCCCACCATCATAACCATTGCTGTACCGTTGCGATATGACGTACTCTTTGTATGGAGTCCTGATAAGAGGCCGAGATTGGCTGCAACCTCAAGCATATGATACTCGGTGAATGTTTACGGGAGCGTAACACTGACTTGTTCAGGCCGCATGTAGCAGACAGTCAATCAGACGCGTCTCCTCCGAGTAGACAATGGTGCAGAGAGGTTTTGAAATGAGCGATACCTCTCGGAGCTCGATTTCCAGTCTGGCGTTCCCCAAAAAGATGGATTTGATTCTATGGTAACTGTGAAAGCAAAGAAAAACACGACTCAAAGATAAACACACGCCTGCAAAACGCGTTCACGTCACGTGCAGCTGGCTTTGGAGTCGAGTCTTGAACAAGAGAACAAGGGACTTCAGACACAGAGCTCCATTTCATTTTGACCCCTCATTTTTATTTATTTTTCCACCATTCACATAATGAATCCAGAGACGGAGCTCTACCCCATCGCCATCCTCATTGACGAACTCAGACACGACGACGTCAGTCTGCGTCTTAATGCTATCAAGCGCCTCAATACCATCGCCCTTGCACTTGGGCCTCAGAGAGCTAGGGACGAGCTGATTCCCTTTCTCGATGGTACGAGCTTTCATTTTTTTGTGCTTAATCCTTTTAACTCTCACGCCCTCAATACAACCAATGATCCCACGCTGACCTTAATTGTCTGTTACCATGCACTGAACAGAATCGATTGATGACGAAGATGAAGTCCTCTTGGCCCTTGCTGGCGAGCTGGGCGATTTTGTGGAATACCTTGGAGGCGCACAATACGCACATATCTTGCTGCAGCCCCTCGAGAATCTTGCCGCTGTTGAGGAGACCATGGTCCGCGACAAGGTACGTCAACACACTAACAACTCTTGCTGATAGAAAAAAAAATGGCGTACGTGGACTACCGGGTCTTTGTTCAGATCTAAAGTGAACATGGACACACTTAGACAGTAAAGAAAGAAAAAGAGAGATCTTGCTCATACTGGATCTTCTATCTTTTCTTTTTGTTTTTGACATCGTTGTGTCCGGAGCCAAGACCATGTGCCACTCGCGTGGTACACCTACGTTGTCCTTTTGTCCTGCCACCTCACCCCTTTGTCTTCCCTTATTCCCTTGTCTTCAAATAGGCTGTCGAATCCCTCAACAAGATCTGCCCAGTGTTGAACCAGTCCCAATTAGAACAATATTATGTTCCTCTCGTCAAGCGTCTTAGCTTGGGCGACTGGTTCACCAGTCGTGCCAGTGCCACTGGATTGTATGCCTCTGGATACTCCCTGGCTACTCCTGCTACTCAGGAGGAGATGCGCAAGTAAGTCCTGAACATAATTTGCTATTTTTGCCCCTGACGCGCTCAAATGCAGATAACGAAATTAACACGCCTATGTCCGTTTGCGAACTGTCCTTGATAGATCTTTTGGCCAGCTTTGCATGGACGATACTCCTATGGTCCGTCGTGCGGCCGCCACACATCTCGGGGTAACGTTTTAAACATGGAGCGTGATACAAGCATGGGAGACATATGACAACAGGATCCTTATTCATTGTTCTCTTTATTCAAATGCCTTGCAGGATTTCGCAACGAAGCTCGGCAAGGAGCACCTTATTTCGGATATGATCCCATTATTCAGCAAGCTCGCCCAGGATGAGCAAGATTCAGTCCGCCTGTTGACAGTGACCGACCTTGTGGCCATTGCTGAACAGCTCACCCCAGAGGAGTCCAAGATCTACTTTTTGCAGCCTCTCAAGGCCATGGTTGCAGACAAGTCATGGAGAGTGCGCTACATGATTGCTGACAACTTTGTCAAGGTAATGATCAGGTCAAGGATCAAAGATATTTTTGAAGCTTCACTATACGAATTTGTCTGGCAAATTAGAGCATCTGATATTTATCCTTTTCTACATTAGTTGAGCAAAGCAGTCGGTCAAGAGATTACACGCGATGACCTTGTTGTTGCGTTTGTGCGTCTCCTGAAGGATAACGAGGCTGAGGTTCGTACAGCGGCCGCTGGACAAGTACCAGGTACACTACTGCTCTCAAAAAAATCACTTCAACGTTCGACTCTTTGACATGGTACATCGACCTGGGATTTAACACAGAGAGCTTTTTAACATCACGTAGGCTTTGCAGAGTTGGTGGACAAGGACACAATTCTGAGCTATATTTTGCCATGCGTCAAAGACTTGGTGACCGACACTTCTCAGCATGTTCGTGCAGCTCTGGCCATGCAGATCAGTGGATTGGCACCCATTTTGGGCAAGGAGGCTACAACCGAGCACTTGCTGCCTCTCTTTTTGCAACTGCTCAAGGATGAGTTCCCCGATGTGCGCCTGAACATTATTTCCAAGCTCGAGACGGTCAACAAGGTCATTGGTATTGAACTCTTGTCACAGTCGTTGCTGCCAGCAATCGTAGAGTTGGCTGAGGACAAGCAGTGGCGTGTGCGTTTGGCGATCATCGACTATATCCCCCTCTTGGCCACCCAACTGGGCGTCGAGTTCTTTGACGAGAAGCTTGGAGCTCTGTGTATGTCATGGCTGGGCGACAGCGTCTTTTCCATCCGTGAGGCCGCAACAGTGAATCTTCGCAAGCTGACCGAGGTCTTTGGCGTTGAATGGGCAAGACAGACCATCATTCCCAAGGTCCTGGCTATGGGCACCCATCCCAACTACTTGTACAGAATGACCACTATCTTTGCCATCACTGTAAGTTGTGCATAAACCTTACAGTTGAATGGAGCTGACATCACGTATTGCTCATCCCCCTAACTTTTCTATTAATTGACCTTCTCCTAGGCGATGGCACCAGCAGTGACAGCAGAAGTGATCCGCGACTACATCATGCCCACAGTGACTAACCTGGTATCGGACCCCATCCCCAACATCCGTTTCAATGTGGCCAAGTCGATAGAAGCACTGATCCCCGTCCTGAGCCTCAACCCAGACACCAAGCCCCTGGTCGACCAGCAGCTCAAGCCTGCGCTTGTAAAACTGAGCGAAGATCCCGACAACGATGTCAGGTTCTTTGCCCTTAAGGCTTTGGCACAGTAGAGTATTGGGGAAGAGTGGAGATCATTGGCATCGGATCTTTTTTTTTTCCTTTTTTTTCTTATTTAGCTTTCTTATGCACACACCCTCCAAGACATACCAGAAGATAGCTCTTTAAAAAAGAGGAGGAAAGCGAAGGAGGGGAAAGGAAACAACGGACAACTATACAAAAAGACCCCTCTTCGCGCAAGGCAATAAAACAACTTTGAATCACACAACATAGTCAAGGTAGTGGTGGGAGGGGGGTTTTTGGGAGGCATGGACTTCCTTTTTGTTTTTAATATTGCTTCAACACAAGATCGACAGGGGACGGAGCAAAAAACTAAAGTGACTGGATGGTGTCCATAATTTAGAAGTCGGCAGCGGCAACGGGGGCAGCAACGGGGGCAGCGGGGGCCTCCTCGCGGGACTCGGAGATGGGGGCGGTGATGGGGGCCTCCTCCTTGGGCTCCATGATGGTGACCATATCGGGAAGAGGGGTCTTGGGGCCCATCTTGCCAGTGGGGTCCCAGGGCAACATAATCTTGACCTTGACACCCAAGACACCCTGGCGCAACAAAACGTGGCGGACAGCGTAGTCAACAAAGTCCTTGGTGGGCTGACCAGAGTGGATCATGAAGCCGTCAACGAACTTCATGGACTTGGCACGAGCAGCACGGAGCTTGCCGGAAACGACAACCTCGCAACCCTTGGCACCGGACTCCATGATGTAACGGACAACACCGTAGCAGGCTCTGTTTGAGGTAGAAAGTCGCGATGAAACAAAGAAATGGGAATTGTTAAGATCTGGTGGTATCAATCGACAGTGTCTTTCTTCCTGGAGGTGGTTGGGGTTGGTTCAGACATTGTCCTTTGGAAGAGCGTTGTCGGCGATAATAACGGTGTACGCCCGACAGACAATGATCCCATGTAATATCTCGCCTGATTGGCTTCCTGACAATTGTTCCATGTCTACTCCTGAGCGCCTCAAGCAAAAAAGATGCCCTGCTTCGTACCTGCGGACGGCAACACCGTTAAGGAGCTTGTACTTGAGGGACTCGCACTGGGCGATGGCGCAGAGACCACGGTAGTTGACCTTCTCGGCGTAAAGCTCAACAGTGTTCTCGGGGAACTTGAAACGCTTCTGGACAAGGGAGGTCAACTCGCGGATGCGACGGCCCTGGACACCGAGAATCTCCTGGGTCTGGGTGGCGCGGATGATGATCTCAGTGCGGGCGGGGGTGACACGGACCTCGACACCGGAGTAACCCTCAGCAGCGAGCTCGCGCTGGAAGAACTCGTTGAGTTCAGCGTAGAAAACACCGTCAGCGACGAACTGAGAGAAAGGGTAGAAGGTAGAAGAGGCGTTTCCTGGTTAGTACTCTGGCTGTTTCTGGACTTTTGCGTTCTGCGTGCCCGCTGCGTGCTGATATCCTGCTCTTATGTTGCTGCTGTTGTTGCCGAAGAGTGTAACGGCTGCCAAGGTTGAATCAGCGATTCTTCCTGCATCAAGACCAAAGCACTCTGATTCCTGTCTATTTGATGATAGTTGATCCCTGCTATTCGTACTGAAAATAGCTGACTCCCTACAATTCCAACGCTACAACTGCATGCCGATTTGTTGCTCGATTGGGTTGGTCGAGCAAAGCAGCTGATGGGAGCTGATCCTGTTGAGAAAGTTGATGGTGTGGATTTGACGATTCCTTCGTCCCTGTTGATGGGCCTGATTTGTTTACTGATGAGATGATGATCTCTGTGCTGTGTTGATGTAGGTGATCCTCATTCTGGAGTATAATCAGATTTGGCGTAGATCCCGCTAGCACTCGATAATTTGGCGAAAATCCATCGATGAGGCTATCCATCGATCAAGCCATCCATATGCCACCAAAGCTGGATCCGCCATATCCATGACCCTCTCTGTCCACCTTCCATGCTCCCTCTGACACCATGCTCCTAGGCATCATCCATCGATGCTTTATCCACCAACATCGTACTTTGCGTTTCTTGGTAATTTGCTGGGAAGCCATCCTGGAAATTTTGAAGAGAAGGACCAAACAAAGCGCTGAAAGTCCGCCTAAATCAATCTGCAGTCCTTGGACTGAAAAAATTGTTAAGGGGATGCTCGCCACCAACATGCCTCGGTTTCTACGGATATAGATTACACAACTGTGGGTTGCTTGAGCCAGACAACATATTGCAGCATATTATCGACGAACGGGCAATGCTCATTTTCCGCACCCGCCGAAGGGCTGCTCTCCATATTCAGCTCGAGCACCGGATTGCTGTCATCCACACTCTTCCAGTCCACACTCGTCACGTCCGGGTTACTGAACATGTTGCCCACCAAGCCAGACGATGGGTTCGAATTCCCCAGCTTGGCAGAAGTTGTGAAGCGATCCAACACTTGCCTCGCAAGCCGTTTGTCGTCTCCAGTTTGCGCCGGCAGCGGCGCCACGGATCCAGTCCCGAAATTGACCTGGATGTCCGTTGCGTGGCAGACACGGCCCGAGTTTTCTGCACAGAATGTGACAGGCATGTCCGCAACGGGGACGCGCGCCCACAGTGGAATCGGAAGACATAGGCCTTCTGGTCACTGTTGCTCATCTGCCGGTCAAAGTAATGCATCGAGTAAAAGAAGTAGCACTCGGTTCCCAATTGAGCGAACAGCGTCCTGATTGCGACAGGGTCCGACGGTTCGGACTTGAACAGTGTTGAGTTCAAAAAGACAGCAGTGCGATTGGTGTCCATGACAGTCGGGAACCTTACCGAGGCGTTGGCAACGGATACCGGTTTCGGGTACATGCCAGACAAAGCGACCAGGTCTTCACACGTAGCATTCCACATCATGTTGGCCTTAGTGTTGTATTTGTTCTACTTGAGCATTGTCAAAGAGTTTGCTGGGATGAGGACACCGTCGATGAAGGGGTGAATGGTCGGAGCTGTGGTCGTCCATTTCTCGTCAGCGAACCCTTAAGCGACCATGATTTGATTCACTGTTTTGGAGCGAGCGTAACTGAGAACTTGAGAACTACACGAGCACAACTCCGGGCCTGCATAAAGTGCTAGTCAAGTCTGGTGTGTCGACTCAGGTGGATAGGAAGGGACGTCTCATGGATTTGACTGGCTGGTTATGTTCGAGTAGAGACAAAGTCTATGGAACTGAGAGAAAAGCGCGTATTCCCAGATCCCCAACCCAACCTAAATATATCTCGTCCAAAGGAGAACAGAGATCAAGGAAAAAATTCCTACTTTGGGTCAGATCCTTAGCGGCTGTGTGTTTTGTCGTCTCGCCGATTTCCAGAGACTTTGTTGACAACTGTGCTGGAAGATATCACCCAATTACCAATCTTTGCTCGGCTTTGTGATTGTGATGCCTTGATGATGGCTCATCAACAAGGAAAAGCTACTTTGATTGGCTCTTTCGCTCCACCGCGTCCTATATCTTGTTCAACTCTCTCTTTCTCCTTTGCTCCCTCCATCGTTTAACTCACCTTTCTCCGTCTCAGGACCATCGCCAAGCAATCCACACGTTCGGAGAGAAAACGTCGGCGACGACGCCTCCATCCTACGATTCCTCACACTATCACCTCCGTCATCACATCCGCTCCCAACATTATCACACCTGAAGATATTCTTGAGATAGCCGCCTTTGGCTTTGGCGAAAGTCTCACTCCAGTTATCCCACAGCAACAACAGCCAAAGACCAGCCAGCCTCTCCTACAAACGAAAGCGACGCAGCCGAAGATTCATTACCACAATTCTCCCCTCTCTCTTTCACAAGTCTCGCCTCTTTTGTGTCGTCACTCCCAATGTGCACTTCCTCTGGTGATGACATCTGTTGTAGCGATATTCACGACCGCTCAGAGTCTTTATCTGAAATGCTGCCCAGACAAGCCGTCAAGTCGGCCAGTTGCTTGAACCTTGTCCAGAACTATGTCATCCCTGCCGCTCAGTTCGTGGATCGCAAGTTTGGGCAGGATCCTGCGATCTTGCGATACGTGCTGCTCCACCTCGTTGCTCTGGACGCGATCATCCTGACCTGTTCCTTGGGGATCATCTCCGCGGCCACTGCCGTGGGGGTAGCGTATTTCTCTTTTGGAGGGCTAGCCTTCGAGCTCTGAATGAGTGCCTTCTCTCATCAAAATACAGTTTGATGTTTAAGCAAACTTTTCCTACATGCGTCATTCATTTACGGAATAAAACAGTATTTCTTGAGTGCAAGGTTGTCTATGTTTCTCGAATATCTTGATTTTTTTCCTTGCGTCAAGGCTCACATCTCAGAAAATGGGACACAAAATTTTGGGATGTGTAGGGAAGGGAGGGACAAAAGTGCCCACAGACACAGACAGCCGACAACAGCAGGAAACGTATGCAAGTGAGGAAGAAACAGAAAAATATGCCTAGACACTGCAGACATCATACGATATTTGCAGATCGTCATGCTACGAGACAAAGAATACATGTCCTTTGAGGACGACTTCTTCGTGTTGGTCCCTGCTACACATTGTCGGGCTCCTCTCTCTGTTGTTGTGTCCAAGACGTGCCCTCTTGTCTCGTCTGTTCCTGCATTTGTTCCAATGCAGGGTTCAGCTTGCAGAATCAGTCTTCGGTCAAGAAAAAAGGGTTTATTGATATTGTCTATATTTTTCTATCAAAGATGTGCCACTAAACGATGTCTACTTCTCTTCACCAAGGGAAAACAAGACCCAGTCGTGAGACGAGGAATGTTCGCATACCCACACTTGTTAGCTTGTCACTAAACCCACTTTCCCTGGATGACCATGATCACGCACTCCTTGTTTTCCTGTTCTCGGTTGAATAATGACCAAGCTTTTCAAACTTTCGCGCTGGACTCCGAAGGGAAAACACTCTCATGCCCTTTCGAGATCGAAATGTTGGTGGGCGATATAGCTGTTATCTGCCCATTGTTTATGTTTTTCGTTGCTTTCTCTCTTTGTTTACACATCCTTTGGGTCATGGGCGGAAAAACGGAAAAAGAACGGGAGGATCAAACCGAAGGTGAAGAACCTTATTTCGAATAGCGTGTGGAGCGAGAGAGTACGAGCAAGGAAAGCCGTGACTGGAATGTGCCTCAGCACAGACCATCCCTCTCAAGCTCCTCTTACGCAACAGCTCTCGTACTCTCTGTCCCCTCTCCTTCCTCACGCCCCAATCTCTTTTCTTTTCGATCACATTGCCTCTTTCCACTCCTCCTCTTTCCTTGCCCCTATTTTGTCGCCGTGGCTCGCCTTCGGTGCATCCGATCACTCTTTTCAAACAGGGTCCAGAAGTGCACCTGACTGTTTTGCCCAGGAAATAAAAGTATCCCCTTCACGTACTTTTGCCAAGTACGTGACCATAGAGAAATGCCTGAAGAGCCGTTGCTCCCCACATTGACAAGACCTACACTACATACTGAAGGGTAGAATAACCTGTTCATCGCCGTGAATATGGGCACCTTATTACTTGCCAAGCAGGACTCGACGATAGGGATTGAACAAGCTCAGCCTGCGAAAATGCGAGTTTTGATGGGGTTGGGCATTGTATTGACAAAGGTGCATGCAGGGAACGACAATAGCCCGGATGGTCGCACGACAGAGTACGATCGAAAAAGTACAGAGGAAAAAGGTGTTGAGAGCAATGACATTTTCTTTCTCACTTTTCTTTTGTAGACCACACAACTCAATGTCAACTTGCCCCATCCTTCTCGTATGTTGTCCGAAATTCAACTTGAGTATGGGGATGTTGGGAGAGGTAGGAAGGAGCTTTACATCGGGCAAGCGATGACCAGCCCTCGACCGGAGCAAATGGCCTTGCCTGGCTACGCATTGTGCAAATAGGGCATTACAAAACAAATATCCGAGGGCTACATTATGCGAAGAGAGAAAACAAAACAAATAAAAGCTGCCTCGTCTTCCGAGATTGTATCGCCATGAAAGACAAATGGACTCGCGAAATCAGTTGTTTTCGGGGAGTAATAACGACAGGCCGTTGGCTGGCATTCCGCATCCTGCAGGAAAAGCCTATCCATATGCCATTCCTGTTTTTTGATTGTCGGTGTGGTTGGTTGTCGGATGAATTATTTGTGGAGAGCAAGTGAGAAAGGGACTAGGTGCCAAGAACAAGCATTTGGTCTAGCTCTCTATACCTGGGCAACTTTGAAAACAAACGCGGTTGCGCTTGCGTGGTTCCCAGCAATTGTTTTTCTTCTCGTTCTGAAGGACAGTGCTTGAAAAAAAAGTAAACAGGGTTTCCATTAGTCATTGTGATTGCCCGTTATGGGAGCCACCAAGGGGCTTTTCCCGTCTTTTTTTGCACCTTGGCGTACTGTTGATGTTTGTGAAGATGATGCGCGTAAAGCTGCAAGATATATGCGTGATGAGAATGGAACTTTTCTGGATCTCTTTGAGTAGCTTGATTTTTAAACTTGTTTGTGTATCCCCCTGCATGCATGCCAGTGATGCTGTTATCGTTGCTGTTTGTTTACTCAAGATTTTTGGCAGGGTCTCGAGGAAACGCACCAAACGAGTCATTCAGGTAGCAATCCCTAGTCGTCCCCTCCCCACGCATTTTACCGTAAGCCATATTAGCACAATTCGCCTTGAATGACTTCAAATGAGCACACCGTTAGACTCTGTTCGCGCTGGAATGTAGATCTTACATCATTTCATTCTGCCCATGGTCCCCACAGTTTACTGGATGCCCACACCCTCCTGTCTATTAAAAATTGCAGCGAAAAGTAAAGCATGGAAATGCATGAGATTGCTAAGGTATTAAGAAGACCACAATGCCCCCTTGTTGAAGGAAAATCCGTCCGCGCCTTTTTTCTTTCTCTGTCGGTTGTGCTTGGACTTCCGATTGTTTGCATTTCGGTTTTGTCATGAGGAATTGTGAAAAGGCAAACTACCCAAGGGCACGTTAGTCAATCCTGCTCTGAATTTAAGCAAAGGTTTTGTTTGGACCGTTTTGCCCAGCTCGTCTGCCCATTCTCCTTCCCCTGGTCCTTCTCCCCTGACTTTGTTTCTTGTTTGGTTTTCTCATGGACATCGGACCGAGGGTAGGCCTATGGCATTCACGATTCGGCGCTATTTTGTCTTTCTGCATGAGTTTACGGTCGTTGTTTATGTTGATATTGAGTTTTGGCGTTGTTTTATTTGTTTGTTTGTGGAGATGGTAGCATGCTCCATTCACTATTCAGGTCTGATGGCCCTTTGCGTCAGCGGATGTGGAGGCACATTCATCTATTTCATAGGATCGCTTCTCAGAGTGGGCTCGCCAAGTATATAATACCCTGTCCGCCCCCATTCCTTTTTTTGCTCTTTAGTGCCATTTTCCTTTACAAGCTCCCTTCTGGATAGTCCACTCACGACTCCGGTCACTCTCCCACCACGCCTTTCACCGCGCCTTTGTTCGAGCCTCCTCCTCCTCAACGCCATCTCTCAACACAACGACCGAAAAACAACCATGGTCCTCATCAAGACTCTCCTCTCGATCTTGACGGTGGCCCTTCTGGCCGGCGTCGATGCCGCCCCCGTCAAGGCACCTGTCGTCGAGAAGCGTCTCCTCCTCCCCAACGCCCCATTGGCAAGCGATATTGACGGCGCACACTTGCTCATGAACAACGATGTCGATTCCAAGAACATCATCAAGAACGCCTACATCCTGCTGTCCAAGCCCAGAGACTACTACGCAGGTATTGCGACCTGTCTGTCCATGGGAGATGGTAAAAGAGTTCGCAATGTTGATAACTACCAGTCATTTTCAGCGACATGGGAAGAACAGATCACTAACTCGCTTTTATCTTCGTTCAACCATAGGTGGATACATCTACATCCCAGGCACATCGGGCGCCACCGAACTTGTGGCTCTGCTCAACAAGAACGCGAACGCACAACCCGAGGTCTCTGCCTACTCCCAGTACTGGGTCTACAATGGTAATTGCATCTATTCATCCGACAGTTAATCTGCCTCCTATTTTTCTACCTTTGTCATTTTTCCCAGGAAGGTACTGCGTTGACAAATCCCTTCTCTCTCTCTCCTTTATTTCAATCTCGCCCTCATTTTGCTACAAACAGGTGTGCCTGGAATCTTCTCCAACTGCTTGGCCGTCAACAAGAATACGGGCAAGACTGACTGGATCCCCTGCAGCACCCAACTGCCCACTATCTGCTTCAACAGTGTGATGCGCCGTGTGCTCTTGTTCGAGGACTCATCTCGCCAGGTTAAGGTCAACACCCCTGTTGGAACTATCCAAGGGTGAGTACTGCGCTTTCATCAACTTCTCTTTTTTTATTTTTTTTTTATTTTTTTATTTTTGGCAACATCGCCCATACTAACCTGATATCCAACCTGGCGCCTTCGATCATGTGACAGATGGCGGGACCAGACTGCTTGGAGATTTTTGGGCATCCCTTACGCCGAGCCCCCAGTGCAGCAACTTCGCTTTGCAGCCCCCGTTCCTAAGGCTCCTTTCACTTCCACCTTGGATGCGACCCGCTACCGTAATGTTTGCCCACAGACACAGGAGAACGCAGGCTTCATACCCATGTTATTGAGCTACCTCGAGAACGGCGCCACCGAAGCCGAGGACTGCCTCAATTTGAACGTATACACCCCCAGTTTGAAGGGCGCGAGCCAGGCCAAGCTTCCCGTCATGGTCTACATCCACGGTGGTGGATTCACCACCTACAGTGGCAGGTAAGGACCAAAGACAGTCGCACAATTTTGGTCCGCCACCAAATGCTGATTTTTTTTTTTTCCATAGTGTCATCATTTTTGAGCCTGGCAACCTAGTTTCCCGCGGTGGTGTCGTTGTCGTGACCATCAACTACCGCCTCGGCCTTCTGGGATGGGCCGAGAACGCTGCTGCCTGGGGCCGATCCTCCGCCACTGGCAACCAGGCCTTGCGAGACCAGATCTTGGCCATGCAGTGGGTCCAAAAGAACATTGCCTCCTTTGGCGGTGACCCATCTCGTGTCACCATCTTTGGCGAGTCTGCCGGCGCGACCAGTATCCGTGCTTTCCTGTCGGTTCCTAGTGCCTTTGGCCTCTACCAGAGCGTCATTGGCGAATCAGACCCTATTAACATTGGTAAGTAATGTCAGTCAGCAACCACTCCAAGACTTTTCAATATTCATACCAACTAACTAACTTCTTGTTAATTGGTACCCTTCATTGTAGGCTTCAAAACTCCAGATTCGGCCGCCAACATCACCCAGTACTTCTTGGAGGCTATGGGCTGTCCCGTTACCGATCTCGACTGCGCTCGCTCCAAGCCAATTGGCGACGTCCTAGCTGCCCAGTCCGTCGCCAACAGCAAAGCCCTCGCCGATGACAAGTGGACCACCTGGGCGTTGGTCGAGCGCCCCACCATCGACGGTGACCTGATCAAAGAAGACTTTTCGGCCATGGTCAAGAAGGGCACCTATAATACCAAGGCCAACATCATGTGGGGCACCGTCAAGGACGAAGCTGGCTTGTTCGTGCCCCAGTACTTCCCGAACCCCATCCCCCCGGCCAACGTCTCTACCGCTCTGGAGCTCGTCTTCTCGCCCGAGCGCACGGCACAGGCCCTTCAGTCCAAGTTCCTGGCTCTCGACCCCAACGACCCGGACGCCGTCCGCAACCTGTTCACGCGCGTCGGTACCCAATACTACTTCTTCTGCCCACTGCGCTACCTCTCCCGCTCCATGACCAAGCGCAAGCCCGTCTACAACTTCCGCTTCAACCGCGGGCGCGACACCCCCTTGGTCGGCGAGGGCTACTGCTCCGCCAGCACGGGCCGTGTCTGCCACTCAGCAGATATCCAGCCCGTCTTTGCCTCCGGGGCTGCCGTGCCGGGCTTCTCCCAAACGGGAGATGATGCCAGATTTGCACGACAGGTCGTGGATCGGTTCACGGCGTTTGCCAAGACGGGCAACCCTAATCCACAGGCGAACGTCCCTGGTGTTGAGGGGACAAACCCGGATGTGACGGGGGTGAACTGGGTGCCGTACGACGATACCAACCCGATCCTGGAGTTGAATGTGCAGAGCAGTGTGTCGCTCAACGAGGAGAACGATGTGTGCACGTGGGCGGACACAGAGTTCTTGTACGACTTCTGGCTCCAGATCCCGGGCAACAGTCCTTAGGAAAAAAAAGGGGGGCTTTGGTCATGGTTGGGACCAAGTTATAGCACGCAAAGGATTCCAAAACCCCAGATCACAAACCTATATTATATGTATATATCTGCAAATAAGACAACTCTTTTATGTGCCAGCAAATATTTGAAGATTTTATTGTATTGTTTTTGCAAAATGGGGGGAGGCTGAAGGAAGAAAATGTAGCCACTGACTAGACGGTTTCGATCCTTCCCTCAGGCTTGAGAAAGGATATACATATACAATTTATGCAAATTTTTGATGGTTTTTTTTTTTTTTTTTTTTTTTTTCGTTGATCCTCAGTAGTTCTTGAAAGTCAAGGATCCAAGGTTAGCCCAGCTTGGTAATCACAGTTCGGAAGAGTCCACTGCGCCGCAGCTCCTTGTTTGCCATATCCTCCAGCGCGTCTATTCGCTCCATGGGCGAGACTCCCTTCTTCTTCATCTCCATAAGCCGTATCAGATTTTCGTCAATGCGTACCATCATCCGACGTCGTTTCTTTTTGACATCATCTATCGAACCGAAAAAGACACCAATATATATATATATATATCAGTATCAGTAGACCATATGATGTCGGCAAATAAGCTTTTTTTGCCACCCCTTCTCGTTGTTATTACCATCGCTTGGGCGGATGCCGCCTTTGGCTTGCGTATCCTTCAGCACCGCCGTGGCCACAAACATGGGCGCTGGTCCCCTCTGCATAAAGGGCACCTTGAGCTGGATATAATGCTCGGGCGTCGCAAACGGCGCATATGACGTATGGCAGTACGCCATCACATCGCTCATCGCTTCGCGCAGTCGCACCAGTATCGGGTCGTACGTCTCGTGTCGTGTCATGTAGTCCACCCACTGGTCCTTGGGCGGCAGGGGCGCGTCCGGGAAGCGAATCAAGTAGCCGGGCCGTTGGAACTGGGGCACGTTGGGTCCATCCACTGGGGGTGGAGGAGGAGGAAGGAACATGCCCGTAAATGGTGGGCCTTGATTGTTGACCTTTGCTTGATGCGCCTGTGCGACGCCATGTGGGTGCATGCTCGCGCCGAATGGGCCTTGGTTGTCGACTTTGCCTTGCACGATGCCAAAGGTGGTCTCTGCCGTTGCCCCTGAAGTATTGCTGATAGCGGGCCACACGCGGGTCGTGTAGTTTTGGGCTGGCATATATTCGTGTTTGAATTTGTCGAATGTAGGCATAGTCGATGTATAGCTCGTGGGAGCGTTTTGCAAGCGTCCTTGGGCATAGTTTTGGTGGGCTTGAGGTGGTGCCTTAGAGAAGAAAGGTGGGAGAACAGTGCCCAGAGGTGGTGAGCTGGTAGCTGGGAGTGAGGTGGCTCCTTGGGATGGGACGACAGTCGCTTGAGGCGGGCCAGTGCTCTGGAATGCGAATGGATCGAATTCGGTGGTGCGTGGACTGATGCTAGGAGGTCCAGCTCCTTGGTGTGGTCGATTGAAGTTCATGACGTGGGGGCTTAGTCGCAGAAGCGAGAAGAAAAGGAACGAAAAAGTCAAAATCAAGCACTTTTTTATAAGGAAAATAATATTTTATCATGTGACAATGACTGTTATTTACTTGGTATCATCGAGCTTAGGCCTCTTGGCCTCTTCAATAATCGATGGTGGAGCAGTCGGTTGTTTACGCTTGATCAAACTGGCGCCAAGAAAGTTCACCGGAGGCGAAGCAGTTTCCTTGCGTTTGATCAATCCAGCATCCAAAACGTTGATCCCTATGGCTGCTGTTGCTGCTGGCGTTACTGGAGACGAGGTAGTCACCTTGCGTTTAATCATTCCTGCACCCAAAACATTGACTGGGGCTGCTGTTGCTGGAGATGAGGTAGTCGCCTTGCGTTTAATCATTCCTGCGCCCAAAAAGTTGACCGGTGTTGCTGGTGCTGTTGCTGGAGACGAGGCTACGTGGGCGTCACTCTTGACAGCCACCTGAACATCGACCTCGTGTTCTTGAATCCGCAAAGAGTCACATGTTTTGGCCATATTCCTCCACTTGTTCACATAGCCCTGCCATCTCTGTGTAGACTCGATAGATGTCTCCAAGCTCGCGAAATCCAGATTCAACAGAACATTGATCATGTCTGTATAATCCGGCTCAGATTCGGAAACGTCTTCTTCTATGACCTCAACCTCCGTAGATGGATCCAGAGTCGTCTCTTCCTCGACAACGGTCACATCGCTATCCATCGAAACTTGTTCTTCTTCTTCCCTCTCGGCCACAGCCTCAGTAGATGGCTCCAGGGGTGTTCCTTCTTCGACAACTCTGAAGAATCCCGTCATCCTGCCCGCGCCACACTCCTCGCTGATCGCCATCAGCTCCCAGAACGTGTTCACGTCCGCGGCGCCTCGGCCACTGGTGTCAGACTGGATCATGCGTGACTTGGGATCATCCGGAAACTGAGGGATAATATCCCGCGACAGACCTTTGGAACCTTTGTAATGGTGGCCATAGGTCCACATATCGGCATCATCGGTTCCTGTTTGTGTGATGGCTGCAGCGTGGCGCTCCGATTCACATCCTGGAATGTGCCATGATGCCTGGATGGGTCGCTTGGTGCTCGAGTTATTGCTGTTGTCGCCTTGTTTGAAATATGCCGATCCCACCATATTCTTCCACCATCGGATCAGTCCTCGATCGTTCAATATGTGCTTTCCTCGATTCTTGATCGACTGTGCAAACAGGTATTGAGGCTGTGCTCGCGCAAAAACATAGAGTGACGTCTTGGGCGTGCACGTTGAAAGTTGTTGGGTACATTCTGTCGAGGAAGGAGCGGACGAAATCGAGACTTTGATTTTGTGGCACCGCATCGCGTTCAAATATCCGTGGACAAGGGCGCGTACGGGGCTCTTCTTCATCTGAGACTCGGATCCCGGGATGGGCCAGTTCCCTGACGTGTCGATTTTGGCAATGTAGACGAAGCGCTCGGGGACAATTGCCTGGTTGTCCGAGGTGTGGGGGGTCAGGGTATACTCCAGCACTTCGACACCGGCAATGAGGACATTATTGTGATCTGTGGTCTCTGCGGCTATCAAAATGAGTCGCTCCTGGACATGGATGGACCGGTAGTTCTTGGAGCCTGGAAAGAGGTACGAGGCGCGTTCGGGAATGGTAAGGAAGCTTTGAAGAAGGAATCGCTGGTTCCTGAATGTGGATGCCTGATGGGTCGAGTTACTGATGCCGGCTGTTTTCAGCTCTCTTGCGATTGATTTCAAGACCTCATCACTAGAGATGCATGGGTGAGGCGAGGAAGAATCTAGATTCATAGACATGGTCAGGGAACTTGCCTGTGAAGGACAAGAAGAAAAAAAAAATAGCATTCTCTTTTCGTTCGAGCTTTTTGAGGTCGGAGTAGGGTGGCTGAGCTCTTGAACAAATTTGGCGCCATTTTTTACGCCACAAACGCAACATTTGACTTTCGCTTCTTTGACTTTTTGTGGGTCTAAACATGCACAACACGCAACGATTTTTTTATGAGAAGTGATTTAGGCTATTGTACAACGAGGAAAACGAGCGAGAGCGAGAATACGCAAAAAAAAAGCAAAAGAAAAAAGAAAAAGAAAAAAAAACTTGCGTCTCTATTTTAACCGTAGGTTGTGACGATTTGAGCAAGTTGATCAAGACCAGAAACATCCTCTTGCCTCTGATGGGGTGGGTGAGGTGGCGATGACGCAGAGGAGATCGAGGTCATGGACGAAACAGTCGACATGGACGAGCGTGTCGTGGATGACGTCTCCTCTTCCTCCTCCCGGCGATAGTGGTGAGGCTCGTGAGGAGGATGCATAAACCGTGGGTCGTGGCGTGCGTGGTGTTCGCGGGAAGGCTTGTCCTGTTGGAGACAATCCTGAATAGGATCAAAGCGGTACTTGGTGGGTGTATGAGGGGTCGATTGTGGCGAAGGGGGTGCCATTGGACCAGGTCTCTCGGATGGATACTTGTTCCCGCAAGCGTCTTGCCCTGGGTAGGTCGCGAGAGGTGGTAACTGGTATCCCCTAGGCCCATGTGAGTGGCCCATAGCATGAGGACGGCCACCCGAGACCACGCCCTCCATGTGCTCTACGTCCTGCGTAAGAGGGGAGGTGGGCGAAGCTAGGATCGAGTCTGAGCGGCGGAAACCTTGAGATCTGGGCTCGCTGTAGCTCGAAGCAGCGTAGTAATGCTGTTGCTGGCGGCTCATGTGGTTGTACATGGGCGAGGGCTGAGGCGAAGGATGGCCCGATTGCGAATGGGCCATGGGGACATTGAAATGGGGCATCGGCGTGTGGTGCTGATGAGTTTGAATGATCCCCGAGTTCTTGTGTCGAAGACTGCCGCCGCCGTTATGGCTCTCGGTAGAGTTCCGGCCAGTGTAGTCAACCGAATTGCTCCTCTCAAAGGGATTGAACCGAGGGGGCGAGTTCTGTCGAGAACCGTGCCGTGAGGAGCTCATCTTGGCGATATGGTAGTGTTGCTCCTCACCCACGAGGGCCTCTTGTGAGTTATTGGCGCCGTTGCTAAGCGAGAAATAGTCTTGTTTCTTTGGAATGCCTCGACGAGACTTAGGCGAGATATGAGTGCGATAGTGTTGCATCATGTTGTCCTGCCGAGAGAACTTGGAAGTGCATCCGGCCATCAGACAGGCAAAGTTACGTTCACCAGTGTGGATTCTGTTGTGCCGTGCAAGATGGCCACTACATGTTTACATACAAGTCGTTAGTATCGTGTATCCTCTTTTTTTTTTTTTTTTTTTTTTTTTTAAAAAAAAACCACAACAACAACGACGACGACGGCCCACATACCTGGTGGTGAAGCACTTGTTGCATCCTGGGAAAGTGCAAGAGTACTTGCGCTTGATAGAGTTTGGTTCGGAGCCTGCGCCTTCGGGCGAGCCTGTTGGATCTGACATGCGGCGGTACGACTCTGCTTCATCGGAAGAATTGTCTTCCGAGTAGGATCTTGTGAATGGGATGGTGGGCGAGGAGGCAGAGGAGGAAGAGAAAGGGCCTGAGCCGTTGGTCACAAGGGGCGACAGCAAGTTCGAGCCACCGCTGAGACTCCGGCTCCTTTGACTCAAAGACGAAGAGGCCAGCTCTTGGCTTGAGTAGATGGGGGTCGAGGCGTTGGTCAAGGATGAAGATCGGCCAGTTTCGTGACTGCTATCGCGAGGGTGACGGTGCAAGGGGTGTGCGCGAGGATAGTGTTGGTCGCTAGGGTCTTGGGGGTGGTCGTAGTGTCGTGTGGCAGGGAAAGGCGATGACGGTGATACCAAAACTGCCACATCGCTTGAGCTGTCGTTGAGGATGCTGACCTTGGCACCGGACGAGTTTTTGATTGAAAGGCCAGCGAGCCTCTTGGACTGCTGGTTGACCGCATAGTCGGCCTCACTTTGGAAAACGGACGAGGACGATGGTGCGGGAGAAGAATGTGATGAGGATGGTTGTGCATATGAAGAGTGGTCGTTGTGGTGATGATCCACGCTGGAGCGGTTATGATGATCCATGGAGTATACTTGGGTTTGGTGTGATGACGACGAAGAAGCGGAAGAGGAAGCGAAAACTGTGGACATGCACAAGTGGAGAGAAAGAAAATAACGTCTAGAGTACACACACAAACAGAAGAGAAGAGAAACAAAAGGCAGAAACGAAAATAAAAACGGTTGTGTCTATTGCCACGAATGACCGAGGAGAAACAAGCAGAGTGCTCGGACAGATAAAGGAGCCACGAAGCAAACCAAAGGAAGGGCAAAGCAAATTAGTGGGACAGGGACAAGGTGAAGGAAGGAAGGAGACAAATACAAAATAAAAAAGCAAAAAGCGAAGCAACTAAGGTGGAGGAGGAGGGAGGTGGGGACAGCTTGGGTTGGTTGTCTTATACTAGTTGAATTAAGAGAAGAGAAAAAGAGAAAGAAGCTAAGAACAAAGGTTAGTGATTTGGGTCGAAAACCCTACTAGGGCTGAGGGTGGAAGATGGAGGATGGGAGTTGGAGGGTTGGGGGCACATTTGGGTTGAGTGCCTCGTTGTTGTTGTGTTTGTCCGTCCTTCCTTCCAGCTACCACACATTGGACATATTTGTACATGTCCTGTGGTTCAGGGCGTAGTGACTGTGTTGAGAGAGTTTCTTCCTTCAACGGTCGTGTTCGAAAGAACTGAAGAATGTGAATAGACCACACACACACACGCACACAAAGCACTCACCCAGTCACTCAAACACACGCGCGGACAGACTCTTTCACAGACATGCACAAAGCAATGCCTCACCACACTCACAACGCAACACACACGAACACACCATCCAGAGTCGGTGTGTTCTCGATTGGGACTATTGGGCCTCTTCTGTCCTTGTTCGTCATTGTTCGTGAAGTAGGGAGGTTTTTTTCGCAAGGGGATAGATGCACCAAAGAGGGACACACACACACGCATACACGCAGAAAGGAACGTAGAGAGAACAGAAAAAACGTGGTGGGCAGGAGACAGGAACAAGAGAATGTCAGGGGAGAACTGAATGTTACTCAAGACAAAGACAAAGCAAGCAAAAAAAAGGGTCGCACCTTGACCAAGAAAGAACGACATCTAGGCAAGAGAGGTGGGGAAATGGCCGCCAAAAGAAAGAAATGCTCAAGGTCCATTCGAAAACTCATGGCACGACCCAAAAGCAAGGAAAAAAAAGCGAGGGGTGAAGGAAAGGAAAGGAAAAGGAAAGGGAGGGAAGGGAAGGGAAGGGAAGGGAAGGAGGACGAACTCGAGGGTGGAAGGTGGAGGGGAAGGAAGGGGAGTAACAGAGGAAACAGGGTCCAAAGCACAAAGGAAAGGAGGGGTCGTAGGGATGGGTAAATGTTATTTTTGGACGTGTAGGCACGTAGGAACAGTAGGAACAGTAGGTAGTTGTCGAGAAGCAATGCGATAGTGCAGTCTAGTGCGGGTGGGTGGAGAGAGAAGTGGCTGGTTGATTGTGGGCAAGGGGTAGGGAACGCGTTGCGATGACCAGATCCAAGTTTCGATCCAGTTCCGACTGAGATCAAAGTGGAGACACGCAGAGTGGAGACGGATCATGCTTACAGGTGGATGTGGGATGTGGGATATAGGATGTGGGATATAGGATGTGGGATATGGGATGAATAGAAGTGCTCGGTATCTTTGGATGAAAGATGCCAAGTGGAGTTGCTTCTCTGTGGAACAAATGGGGAACATAATATGGATCAACCAAGATAGAGGCCTTACCACGGTGTTTCATTAAACGAGAGACGACAAAATGGGTCTCTGGTACCAATCAGCTATTGATCTATGAAGTAAAGAAAGATAGAACAACGCGATGGCGGGTTAGCATGGAGCATGAGTAAGAGTGAGAGAGAGAGTGGGAGAGAATGACATGCAAAAAGAGAAGGAAGGAAGGAAAGTGAGGCAAATGGAGTGGGTGGCTCCCACACTATCAAGTATCAACATCAGCACAGGAACAGGAACAAGAACAGGAACAGGAACAGGGATCGAGGGAGGAGGGAGGCAGGGGCATGATCCACATGTAGGAGTCAAAAAAATTAAGACGATGATGACCGGGGTCTCAGGAAAAGAAAAGAGTGTGTTGTAGACGTGGCCCTTTCTTTTTTCTCCGACGAACGGAGTTGCGCAAGCGCAGAGAAATGATATCAAGACACACACACACAGGTGGAGTAGAGTGGATGGGACGGGATGGAGATCGGCACTAATGGAATTACACAGCCGACACGTCAGATCAAGTGAAGGCAGGTCAGGCTAAACAAGATAGTCCAAGGTGTGCATGGGTATCAAGGAAGGAAGCAAGAGTGATGGTCGTGTGTTTCAATCCAAGGGTGACCAAGTACAAGAAGGAGAGAGAGAGAGAGAGAGAGAGAGAGAGAGAGAGAGAGAGAG
>KN042426.1:1306799-1431707 GCA_000739165.1 Podila verticillata NRRL 6337 | reverse complement strand
GTGATGAAGCTTCTTTTCCCTCTCTCTTTTTTTTTGCACTGTGGGCATCCTTCGATGCTGTGTGTGTGTGTGTGTGTGTGTGTGTGTGTTTGCTCCCATTCCCCCTCTGTGTGTTGTGTGTGTTTGAATGTGTTACCGCTCTTGCACAAGAAAAGAACCAACAAAAAAGGAGTGGAATGCATGCTGTGCCACGTTAATTGCAGCTATTGAGGGGGGGGGGACCAACAGAAAGTTGGTTGGTTCCTTGCTATGCTTCCCACCAAAGAAAATGAAAGAAGGTAAAGAACAGGGCCATGTTTGCTTTGCACATGAAAGATGAAAGAAAGGACATGGTTTGGCTTGTGAAGAAAGGCAACTGCGTGAATGAGTAAGTGAGTGCGTGAGTGCATGGATGAGCCAAAATATCAAGTACAACGCCAAGTGTATTTATCTCTATCTCAACAGTGACCCGGGAAGAACGTCCTCAAACCCGCTTCGAAAAAAATAGAAAGAAGAGACAGGGGAAGAAATAACAAACGGAGGAACCAACTCTCTGGAAAGAGCGATGGTTGGATGCCCACAATGTGTTTTCTTTCTTTTTTTTTCTTTGCTGGTAGGATGCAGACACCCACTCTCCAGGCCACGTTTACATGAAAAGGGAAGAGGACGAGAGGACGAGGCGATGAGGAAGAGGAGGGAAGGGAAACCGGTATCCAAGTGTGAGTATGAATGTGTGAGAGTGCACACTCGGAGGGAGCGAGTCAGTCGGAAGCTTTGTTCTCGCAAAGAAAGACGGTTGGAGAAGAGAACAAAAAGGAGCCAAAAAAAAGTCAAATTCTGCTGTGCTCCCTTTTTTGAACGGCTCAAAAGGGGGAGAGAAAGTGAGAGGAGGAAGAGAAGCGAGAGGGAAAAAGTGAGAGTACGTACTGTGTGTCTGGATGAGTGTGCGTGTAGGAGAGGTAGAGAGGGGAAGGAAGCAGGGTAGGAATGCAGGAGGCTCGAGTTGGATGGATGACAAAAAAGAAGATATCAGGTCAACCCATGGGCTTTATATATTATGTGTATGTGTGAGTGTGCACATTCGCAAAAGGGGGAGGGAGAGCAGAACAAAAGTGTAAAATCTACTCTTTGGCAGGCACCGAACAAAGGAAGGGAAAGCTTAGCTTAGCTTGGCTTAGAGCATTGGAAGAAATGGAGATTTGAGAGATTCCTGTGAAGGGAAAAGGAACAGACAAGGGAAACAGAACAGACAAACAGAAAACGACGAAAGAAAAAAGGTATAAACGAGGGAACAGGGAATGGGTATATATTTACTTGTCACGTTGGGAATAACTACCCAAAGTTGGTGCGAATGGCGATGGAGTGAACGAAAGAAGGAGCGAAAGTGTGTATGTATGTGTGTGTGGTGATCGACAAAGGTGACGCGTTGGAAGGTAGGATGGAGGGGGAGGTTGGATAACAGACAGGATTGACCAAAAGGTAAAAAAAAGTGTGGAGTGGAAGTGGGAAGGCAGACGAGGATTGGCGAAGAGTGGAATGAAAATATTGGATGTAATGGGGTCGAGTGATGGTTGGTTTTGGATGGATATGATGGCTATGATGTTTGGTCAATTGGCCGATTGGTCGATGGTCGATGAACAAGAAAAGAGAAGGAAAATGGAAGGAGGAAGGGTGGTATATATTCAGAGAAAAGAGGCAGTGAACGAGGAGAACGAAGAGCAAAAGGAGAAGAAGAAGGAAAGTCAGGAAAAAGAGTGAAATTTAAAGAAATGCAAAAAAAAAAGGGTCGAAGTCAGAGTGTTGTTGTTGTTTGTGCCCTGTCCTCCTCTGAATCCCAGTAATGTCTGCCTTGTCTTTCCTTCCTCACTTTTAGTTGCTGATGCTCTGCTCTGCTGTTGTTGTTGTTCTTTTCTTTTGTTCCTTCTTTTTTCGTTTGTTTTTCAATTATAAACGAATGCAATAAGTACTTTCCCTAATTGAGAGAACATTCAATTGCTGCAGCCTGCTCATTCAATACCTGATGAACTGAGTGCACTAAACAAAACACAATATCTCTAATTGAATAAGCAAGTTTTTATTCGAACATCTCCAGTCCAATGAATTGAATTCAATACTTGAGCACGAAGCAGTTCAGTGTCAAAAGTGGCAATCTGAGCATGAGCATGTTGGGTGGGGGTGGAGAGTGTATGCAAAGTGAGTTGTTAAGGATTGAACGTATATAGACTACAATTGAGGAGTGAGTTGGACACACATTTGTCAACTGGAGTGGAGGAGTGGAGTGGCTAGAGCAGGGTAGAGCTCAAGTCTGGCAGTGTACATTGCCTTAGCACCATTCTTTCATATCAATCGCAAAAAAACACACACATATATAAATATATTTCAAATATGCATATCTATTCACAATCGTCGACGGACAGACTGCCTGAGAACGAGTTGAAGGGGAGAGAACATGCGTCAGATCTACAGCATGTGCTGAACTGCTCTCATTCTCCAGTTCAAAAATATTGTCCGCCCATGGACATCGACATGGGTGGTACTTACACACATTTGTACCGCAATAGTAGTAGTCTGTGGGCCATCGCAACAAACTAACCGAGTGAGTACACAGTCCTAAAGATGTGCGTATGTATGTATGTTTACTCTCTCTTTCTCATATTCCCTCTTCAGATCTGCCGAGAAAGGACATACACACATACAGAGAGAGAGAGAGAGAGAGAGAGAAGAAAGAAAGCGAGAAGAGAATCTCAACTCTCTTTCTCTTTCTCTCTTTCTCTTTCTGTGTATGTATGTGTGTCTCCATCTACATTGGCGCAACTCAAAAGGTCACTTCTCCATCGTGCTGTCGAGTACAAAACGAAAAGAAAAACAATAACACATCACATCACATCTAACCTCTCCCGGGTCTTTCTTGTCGATGCGAGATAGCTTTGGATGTACGAGAGACATGGCCCTTGGATGGATGGATGAGTGAGTGAGTAAGTAGAAAAGTACCCTTGGTCCATGTCCTGTGTGTTGACACCGTCATTTCGTACCAAACAAAAGGTACATTCGTTTCTTTCTCTCGTGTTGTGGTTTCTTCCAGAGGTGGACCCAAAAACCCTACTTTGGGTATCACGAAAGTACTGTAGTAGGATATATATGCACATGATGCTCTGCCCGTCCATCCAAAGAGGGCTTTTGGGATACATCCGTGTCTCCGCGAGTGTTACAGCCCAACTCCGGATTTTCGACCTTGTCCGTTCAACACAAAAGAAAAGAAAGATAGGCAAGCAGATAAAAATATTCCCAGGAGCCAATCTTTCATGCAAAATGGGATGCAGACGCGCCCTTGTCTTGCAAACCACGTCCTCGTTCCTGACTCAGAAGTCGAGAGAGATGGCGTTCAAAGTGGAAATCTAGGAAAGACGCAAGGAACCTGGTGGTGTTGGCTGTTGGAGATTTAGCGATCCCATTATATTACCGAGGATGTTTGGCTTATGCCAATTGGGTGATCAATTGGATATTGCCAAGGGCCTCTGGTCTATCCGTTCATGATCTGCAAAATGATAGGGTACATATGCTACGTGAGATCTGTATTTCTCTCATCGGCTTCTCACAATTCCAGGCATATTGGGTGAATGGAAAGAAGGGGCCCGAGAGAACAGATCAAACAGACATGACTCCCTATTTGAGTTTTCTCCATCGCCAAGGGAAACCGGACAGCGAGTGAAAGTAAGAGACAGACGAGGCAAGTGCTGTAGATGAAATGGCGGTGCCATAAAAAAAAGTGTATTCTTCAGCCTTCTCCAGTCTGTCCAGCATTCGAGGTTAAAACGAGCAACTGTAACCTTATATGTTGTCTGGTGTGTGTGTGTGTGTGTGTGTGTCGCCAGCAAGGGAAGAGAGGGAAAAGAAGAGAGAGTACGTGTTGCCATGATGTGCCTTGCATATCCACGCTGTCCGTCTCCCTGATGACTCCTTGACTCGTTGCTTTGTCGAGTGGACACTCAATGGCACAATTGATTGACTCTCTGTCTGTCTGTTTGTCTACTTTGTCTACTTTTTCGTAGAAAGCCAAGAAACTAAAAGGGTTTGTTTCCACTGGCCTCGTCAACGGAAGTCAGATCCGAATTGCTCTGCCATCCTTTTCCCCCTCGAAAACCCTTCCATGCACAACAACAACAATAACAACAAAAAAAAACAATGCAGCAGATGACCATTGCGTTGTGTGTTTGAGATTTCATATTTCCCACAATTGTCCTTTCAACTCCATGGCGCGCGCGCCATAGCAAACACACTCATACACATCCTCGAACCCTCCAAAAATTGCGCCTTGATACATCAACAATAGCAAAACAAAAAAAAAAAAAAAAGGCAGGCAAGCAACAAGGACAACGACAAAGACAACAACAGCAATTGGGCCCTGCCAAACCCTTCCTTGTGCTTTTGTTGTTGCAGACCCCTGTTGCGAATCATCGAATGGAATACAAGGCGATGCATAAATAAACCGCCACTTCCTCTACCTTCTACCCCCTCTGTCCATGTGAAGTTGCCCGATGGACAAAGTTTTTTGTTGCGTCCCACTGTTAGCTCCAACTTCTAACAAACTCTGATAGGGCACACATACCCACACATCTTTTCTCTCTCTCTCTCTCTCTCTCTCTCTCGTCTCATGGCACACTGACAACGCTAGGGTTCTTATCAATATCGGATGATCCCCGTCCCTTTGCTCAACACAACACAAGGTAGAGCATTAAACATAACAGACGACAAAATAAGGGTCAGTCCGGTCGACCGAACAGGGTTCAAGAGCGAAAAAGCTATTAACATTGGTGGGGAAAGTGTTCAACACACCCAGCAACAAGGGGCGCGCAAAAATAACTCGGTGATATGACGATTTGCGAAGGCGATGTCTCATGCTCTCGACACTTGTTTTCTAGAGCAGAGCGGGTTTCTTTTTTTTTTTTTTTTTTTTATGAAGCAAAGTTGCTGATGAAGTGGAGGTTGTTTGCTGAGGTGAGGTGCTCGGTTGGTTGGCAAATCTGGAGAACTTCAAGCCTTTCTCCGAGGAGATCTCGGCGGCATTGACAGCAAAACAAAGAGAAAAGGTCAGGCCTCGTTTTTTTTAATTTTCCTTTCTTTTGAAAGACACTTTCTCTCGTTTACTCCAGATGAACAAAGCCTCCTTTTACTCCAAATCTCCACTGTGGGATCAAAGACAAACGGATTGTGATTTACTGTTTGCTATGTGCACACACAAGGACACGCACATACACATACACACACACACACACTCGCACTTGGCTGTGAGTTGGGATTGCTCATAGGGTCTGTCGCTACCTGAAAAAAAATGAGGGGATGATGCAATAGGAAGAAAGAAACCACGCCCAAGTTGGGGCGGAGGGAGCACACACACACACACACACACACACACACACACACACACACTACAGCAGTGAGCATGCAGAGCACAAACAAACAAAGAGAAGAGAACAAAGAGGGCAGGCATTGAGCAAAAGGCAATAGACGGACAAATGGGACAAGGAAAAAAAGAAGGAATAACATGAAAAACGTGGTGATACACGCCATTCACGCCATTCATTTTAGCATCCTTTGTCGCCCTACCCCAATCTTTCGTGGAGAACACAAAGGATGCACAAAAAAGAAGATGGGGGAGAAGAGGAGAGAGGGATGAGAGACAGACAAACAGACAGGCAAACAGGCAGGCAAACAGGCGGACAGCCAGACCGACAAGGTTAGTGATGAGAGCGCTTTTTTTCCCTTTGTTCTGTCCTACCTTCAGTCTGTACTATTGCCCACCACGTTTCTGCGTGTGATGCATTTCGTTTTGTTTGTATTGGAGGAAGAGGCCTTTTTTTTTCTATTGCACATTCTGGTGATGGCGGTTGGAGAGAAAAGAGAGAAAAGAGAGAAGGGCTATACGTTGCACCAACAACGTTGCACCTTCCATTTTGCACTCCACAAACTAATTGTCCTTTGCATGAACAGCAATGAGTGTGTGTGTGTGTGTGTGTGAGAAAGAAAAAATAGAAGGAAAGGTTGTATTCTTTGTTCTGTCTCCATCCCTGGCGCCAAGATGGAGAGAAAAGCATTTCCGGTTAGCATCATCTGTGATATCGATAGAAAACTGAATGCGATTTCGTCGAAAAGTATGCAAAGTGCTCTCGACCAAAAGCAAAGACAAGTTGCAAATACCAGAAGGAAAAAAAAAGAGTCTTCGCCTTACAACCCTTAAAAGTCACCCATCTCTCATCGCGTTTGTATCATACCGCGTAGAATCGTCGCGTTAGGCACTGAGTAAATATGACCATGGGTGAAAGGGACAGGGACAGCTTGGAATTCAACAAAAATGAATACCAAGCCGTTGGGCGTTACTATGCCTCTTTTTTTATACTTGGCTGTTCGGTTGATTTTATGTCCCTCCCGTCATCAGGCATGTCAATCCCTGTACGCATATCTGCACCATCGGGATCAACAGACTGATATGAAATGACCGTTGAGAACAGAAGTACATGACTCCCAAACTCAAACAGGCCATTTTCTTAGCATAACGCCACTTTTCCTGTTCTTATGTCCCTGCCCTGTGGACACGCCATTTTTTTTCCCGTGAATCCAGAGAACCAAGGGCGTATGTGTATACACTCGCAAGTACTCTCTTACCATGCAGTCCATACATCTTTATTTTCTAGTATCTTCAGGAGCGCCTCTTCTCTATTTGCTTGTTTGCTTTGTTTGTTTGTTATCTATTCCACAATTGCCGTTTTCTTGAGATGGGGGTATATTTTGTTGCTTCCAGCAAGGGCCATGCGAGCGGGCAGGATGAATTATTACAAGTTGACATTTGATTTATGTCCGCTCGTTTTTTTGTATTTGGTCCTCGACTTCTTACTCTCGCTATTTCTGAGGATGAGCCGGCACGGCTCTCTGCGTGTCTTTTTCTCCCCCTGTTATTTTTTTTTTCTTCTCTCTCGAGAGACGAAGAGGCCAATATTGGAAGAGATAGAGAGATGCATGAAGAACGTTGCACGCGGATGTTCTACCCCACCGTCTCGACAACATCGACAATATCAACACCAACACCAACATCAACCTTCAAACAACAAACAAATAACAACGTCGGCAAAAAAAAAAAAAAAAAAAAAAAAAAACCAACAACAACAACAACAATAAGGAAGCAAGGCATTCAAATGTCACGAAATAGGTTCTCTCGTCTGTGAGTCCCATAAATGGACCCAAATAACCAAACCAAACGAAACACACGATTTCACTTATGAATATTCATGCAAACAATGCTGCAATTTAAAGTGAGAGCCAAGCACCATGCATGGCCCATTATGGGGGGAATCCTGGGTAGCACAGTCCCCAACCTCCCATTTCTTTCTTTCTTTTCTTCTTTCTTTTCTTTTCTTTCTCAACTCTGTCTACTTTCTCATGCATGACCCACCGGGCAATAATGAAAATAATACGTGTTTGTTGGAGTCCAAAAGTGAAGAAAAAAAAGACACGATTGCAATATCGCTCATTTCGTGTGGTGGAAACGTATGAGGACAATACGGACAAGCATTCAAGCATGCCACCATGCACCCATGCCACCATGCAAACATGCAAACACACACAACACTATACTCCATACGATGTGGATACTGCACTGTGTTCGTTGACTGAAGACGACAGAGCCCTCCCTCGTTAAGGTTAATTGCTCTCGACTCGTTTGCCTTCCTCCTCCTCCCTTCCTCCCCTTCCCCTGCTGATCTCTCTCTCCCTGTCTCCCTGTCTCCCTGTCTCCCTGTTCTCCCCTTCTCTCGCGCTCTCCCTCACTCTGTTAAATCATCCCCAGCCTAATGATATGCAAAGCTACAGCCCACACCTTGTCTTTTTTTCTTTTTCTCTCTTTTTCTCTTTTTTTTTTTTTTTTTTTTTTTTTTTTGCATTCACACACACACAAACCTCAAGATGGCACCATACGTGTCTTGCTGTTGTTGTTGTTGTTGTTGTTGTTGCTTGTTCATCTTTTGTCGGTGATGGTAGTCTAATTCATCCCTGACTGAACATTTAACAACAAGTAAAAATATGATACGACGCGGTCAATTGGCAATTCGGTGGGTCATGGATTCGTTTTGACGGTTATGCGCGCACTATTGCCCTTTTCCTCTTCTTTTCTTCAGAGGAGACGATTGGATTGTAGTTTATGTTTGAGGCTAAAAAAATGATGATGAAGGTTGTCAACAAACAAAGATACATCGGCATGTTAGTAGATTTTGACCCACCTCCCCAACCTGCTCCAGTACCCTTGTCCCACAGATTTGAGCCGCCTTGGCCAATTTTCTTCACAGATCCTTGTTGATCGTGTCTCGTATCTCTTCCGCTCTCAACCATTGCCTTTTGTTGTTTTTGTTGTTTTTGTTGTTTTTGTTGGGCCAATTCGTGCCATATTTCTTCAACAGACAGACACCTGTCCATAAACATCCCATCCGCTTGTCCTCTAATCCGCTTTTCATTTCGCCGTCTCTCCCTTTTTCATTTCGAGTCAAATACGTTTTCAAAAACGCAGGGATACATGTCGGTCTATGAACTGTACGTCGATCCATTTTTAGTTGGCACTAGTGTCGAAATACTCGCCCTTCGGAGTGGAGGGGCTTGCCGATGGGCTATGACGAGGATCCACCCAAGATGACGACGCCAATCATCATGAATGGGGTGAAGGGCGAAACCAAATTAACAAAACACTCGATTCTCCGAGGGTTAATCCATCCATGAACCCAGGGGATCCATGGCTTGTATTCTCGGCTGAACAACATTTTTAGCGCCGGCTCATCAACCATCACAAAAGAAAAAAAGTTTGCAGCATCGGTAGAGACACAAAGAGAGTTTTTTTTTATACACAGCCGGTAGGTCCGCCTCTATCACCCTTCTCATATTTTTCCTGAAGATGCAGGTGATGGTACATGGATGTGGGTTGGAACCTGCAGCCAGCACACGCCATCACTACAAAGTGTCACTTTTTAAAACAACCCTTTTTGAACCCTTGACCAACCCCCTGAAGACCCTGTCCTTTGTCCAACCGATAGAAAATAAAATAGATGCCTTTTGGGCAAACCCACCCCACCTCTTTGTTACTCGTATGTTTGGGTTGTGCGCCAAACAATTAAAGAGGGCTAGGGGACAAAGGTAATGAGGCTGTTCTTAATGTCCGTTGTGGTCCCATGATTGGAGTTCTATTCCGCATGTGCTTCTGCTTTGGACTTTCTGACACTGAACGCATAGTAATGATTAGTTGGGAACCTTTTCTACTGTAAAGGGTGGTCATGGCCGAATATTTGGCATAAAATGGGTAAATACCTTTTAGTCAGAGGTAAAGTGGCCAACCCCATTGTTTCCGTGCTATTGTTTTGTGATATCTCTTTCTTCCCACAAATGATGGAGGAACATGTACCACCATACACCATGACCAGTTTTGCTTGACCTTTTGGTTTGTCTCTTCTTTCTTCCTTCTCGATGGCTCTTTGAGTTCAACCATCCCGTGAAACCCTAAATTTTTGAATTGAATCGGCGGACACGTATTTGCACAGTCAGATACAAATGTTATTCGCCAACTGCATGGCCAGATAGATATACTCTCGCTCACGCCATTTCTTCGTCCTTACATGCCTCCCTCATGCCTTCCGCCTTCTACCCTGTGATCTCAACCTTGTTCGGTGATCTTTTGTGCGCCATGGGGGTGAAATATAAGGTGGAGCGCGTGGGTGAGTGGGTGAGTTGCTTACCTTACCATCGAAGCCTACGCCGATACAAGTTTTCCATCCGTTCTTTGTTGTGTTCGTGCTAGAGTTGAATGAGATGACATTAAGCCCCACGGGAGCTTGCTTGTAGCAACGATGAACGAAAAAAGCAAAAAAAGCAAAAAAAAAAAAAAAAAAAAAATCTGCTAGCGTTGTAGAAGTTGTTTATCTCGATCAAGTTTTTCCGTTCACAAAGTGTCCATGCAATGAATGGGAAACACTGCGGCTCTCTTCAACTTGCTTTCCTTTTGTTCTTGGGATCTGGTTGGGTTTCTTTTTTTTTTTTTTTTTTTTTTTATCTCTCTCGTTTTCTTTTGTGCTCACCTGCAATCCCATGCAATCGAACGTATCGAACGTGGGTACCATGGCGCACATAAAGAACATAAAAGAAAGAAATGTAGCCAAAGAAACACCTTGACACCTTTACATGCACGCTTTCTATTCCTCTCCTCCCACTCAACCGGATGAATACTGGTCAATTAAAGAGGGCCGTTTCTTGAATTTTTTTATTTGCATATTTGCATGTTTCGAATTCGTGCTTCCTGTGAAAGAGAAATCGGTATTTTCTTTCTCCTTTACCGATCGACAGCGAGAAAAAGGGATACCAACAGCTGGATACTCCTGTTCTCGTTTTGGAACGCCGAAGAGGACTTGATCGTCAGAAGGTTTGAAGAGAGAGGGACCGAGCAGAGGTTCTAACAGTCTTTCGAAGATAAAGTCGACAATAAAGAAAAAAAAAAAAGCGGGGGAGTGAAAGTCGACCTCTACGGTCAGCACAGGGTCCATACAAGGTTTTTTTTGTCGTCTTGTGAAAGTGAGGACTTTCGAGATTGGATTCAGATGAGATGAAAGGCCGGACGTATGAAAAATAACAAGAACCAAAGGGTTCAACAAGAAAACAAGCGCCATTCGAAAACAACGCTCAAAGCGATCAACAATAGGCCAATCTTTCCCAGGAGATCTTGACACTGGGATTGGACACATCAACGCCGAAAGAAAAGGTTATTTGGAGATGCAGACAAACAAAAGGTTCATCGGTACGGTAGCATGATTGCCTGTTGCTCGTGAATATTTTTATTTGTCTTCGTCAGGGTTCAGTTATCGTTCTCGTTCTCGTTAATTGGAGGGTTGAGCCCTTCGCCAGGAGTATGTGTTGTCCAAGCACGCAAGTACGCAAGCACGAGCATGTGTCCTGGCATGTGGAAACCAAGCTGAGAAGATAGTCGAACTTTCAATATCATTTTCTACAAGCCATCAGCACACCAAGTGATGCGACAGTAGGAATTCCATGAGCAATGCTGAAAACTGCACAGAAAAATACACCAAACTGCTGGAAAAACACTAACAAACTGTGCGGGGACAGGCGACGGAGAATGAATGACCAAGTGAGGCCTTTGAACAAGCTCGACAACTCGATCCAATGTGGGTGCACCATTGTGGCCCAAGGGTCTTTGCAAGCCATACTTTGTGCATGAATACTTCCGTGAACTCTTTCTGTTCTTTTCTGATTTTCTCATGCCAAACTCTCCTTGGGGTTGAGCACTCAAGTGGCATGTCCATGAGTGGTCCATCGTGGTTTTTGTTCTCTCTCCTTTGAAATAGAAGGTTTGGCTTTCTTTTTGTTTTCGCCCGAGCGCCGAGTCAAACAGAGAACCTATCGCGCAATAGTTCCTGAACGAAAAGAAGGGTTCGAATCCAATAGCTGGACAGCGAGGGCAAAGTTTTGTGGTTGAGCAACTCTTTCTTTTGCTTGGACAAAAGGAGGCATTTTTTTTTTTTTTTTTTTTTTTTTTTTTTTTTTTTTTTTTTCGCAACCGTTGAGTGCACCAACAAGACAGAAAAGCCGCGTTTTGTCTCTCTTGTTGTTGTGTGCGAGAGTGGGTTCGTGTGGGTGTGTGCATGTGTGGGCGTGATGGTATGATGGTGGAGTTTGATTGCTATCGGACATTCCTTCTTGGACGACGTCTTTTGCTTCGCGCACGCTGTTTATGAGCGTTCGGCAAATAAGCGAATCGGCCATTGCGGACGTATTTACTTTCCCGAAAACCGTGGACATCTCTCCCATCGATGGATCGTGGATTAACACCTCCCGCCTTCACTCGTCCGTTATCGCGATTTCTCCCACCCACTCAGAAGACGCTCGAGTCTGGCTGACTTGACCTGACCATCTAAAAGTATTGAACTGTCTCTGTTCTGTTCATTTGGCCCCTCCAGCCAACCTCCTTCTACTTTGCCACCTCCATCTCCATCTCTGTCTCTGTCTCTGTCTCTGTCCCTGTCTCTGTCTCTGTCTTTCGCCAAGCCCATCTATCCATGCACAACTCTAAATCAGCTGTGGATCGTTTTGTTAGGATGGGCACAACGCCCTTCCACTTTAATTTTTTAGCTCTTTTTTTTTCATGCAGAATTTCGCTCTCTCGATTTCGCTCCATTGTTTTTATTTTTTTATTTCTATGCTTTCTCTGCTCCCTTTTCTTTTCCTTTGTTCGCCACACACTCTCTCTCTCTGTGCACCTGCAGGAGGAAAAACGAACAATATTCTTTTTTTTGTGCAACCAAGCACCAAACAAAGTCGAAATTTGGGGCATTTGTGTCGAAACGCAAACCGGTTTTTGGAGAGGGACAGTGTTTGGGCGTAAACATACATTATTCAAGCACCCCTTAATGCTACATTGCACGTGCCCTTAAATTTGCGATAATGAAAAATACCAGTGGCCATACAAAAAAAAAGGGACGCTCTAAAAAACATAAAAAACTCAGCACATGCACGTTTTTTTTTTGACTCGTTAACTCATTACTCCTAGTCAGAGCAAACACCTTTTTCATCACGATGGCCAGCCATGCTTCAAGCAAGGGCAAAAGCCTCACCACTGAATTCCCATACGAAGTAAGTGGGATTTTGTTTTGTTTTTTTTTTCGTTTGTTGTAAAATGGATAAATGGACAAATGACTGCGGGCAAGACGATGCAGGAAAAAACGGAAAAGCAGGAGTACAGGAAAATGCAAGTAGTAGATACTGAATGGGCGACCAGAGCTAACACGCCATGCATTGGATGGACGGCACAACTCTTCATGGAATGCAGAGAGTATCCTGCACAGTGGCACATTTATCATGTACACGAACGCGTGTTCCAACTCTAAACTGGCTACTTGCACATTCCAAACACGAAAATAGTTAGGAGACCTACATTGGAGTGTGGACCGAAGAAGCAATGACGAAGGCGTGTATTGTTATTGCGGCAAGGACAAGGGCCTGTAAGTTATCTTTTCTTTGCTTGCTGGCATTGCATTGCGTTGGTTACAGTCAGAACTAATTCACGATTGTACATATGTTTCCGTTGTTCATTCAGCGACGAGCCAATGTTGCGCTGTCAAAAGTGCCAGCAACTTTTCCATTCAGGTTCGTTGCTCATGGCTGTTCGATAATTTTGCGTGTTATTCATACATCTGGATATTAACACCTACAAACGGAACCTGTAGGCTGCGTAAGTTGTCTGACCAAACCGCTACTGAAAGGCGACGAATTCTTCAAGTTTGAGTGCTCGGTCTGCACTCAAGGCCCAGAGTTCTTTGAAAGGGCTGCCTTGAGCTGGTATGTCGCAACAACTAAATTTTTCCAGAGGAAATTGTGTGTGTAGATCGACGATGGCTTATTAATACCACTTCTTTCTTCGCCCGTAGGGTCATACTCGTGCATTTGGTCCTGTACAATTTGATGGACGCCAATCCAACTCAGAAATACTTTCGCTGGAAGGAAGAAATTTGCAAGTTCATTTTTGACTACTGGTCGTATCTCCTGCCAGACAAAGAACGTAAGTAGTATTTGTATTTCAGTGACCTATCGAGCAAGGGAGTACGTCGACAAGTGCTGATATTTTCTCTCTCTGCATTTAGAATCACCTACTTGGAACAACACGGTCGCCAGCGTGCTCTCAGTCCAGAACCACATCTTCCATTCTGGAGTGGAAACCAAAGGAGCGTCAGGTAACAGGAGCACCCTAGTCTCACGATCATGGCAAAAGGGCTAGACTGATCGTTTTCCTTTTTTCATTATCTCTTAAATTTAGGCTGGTGGACGTTGATCGAAAAGGCACCTCCAGATAGGAGTCGAAGTAAGTAGTCATTTTTGGGATCTGGCGTCAAGAGTACTGGAGCTGGATGTAATACTTTGCTGATCTCAATGTTTGAAAATTATAGAGCTGAAGCCAAAGAACAAAGTCCAGAAGACAGGAGCTGCACGACCCACCACAAAGAAGGAAAAGCGACCTCGCGCAAAAGGATCACCCTCCAAAAAGAAGACACGCTTTGACGAGACATCTTCTGACGACGACTTCCACACCTCCGCCAAACCTCGACCTCAGGCATCAGCACCCACCACCAGGATCAAGGTAGAGCCCTAGTCAACTATCACAATATATACCCTCCGTCTTCTGTTATTATCTCGTGGCTCTGTTTCCGAGTAATAAACTGCTCTTACCACCAAACAACAATTGACCCCCTTCGATACAATTTGCTTTTCTATTCTATCTGATAAATAGAGCCGACAGTTTTCACTCTCATCAGGATCTTCTCTTTCCTCAGCTGGCGATTCGGACGATTCGTTGGATGATGATGAGGCTTTTTGGAAGTCGGAGGATGAGAAGGAAATTCGGCCCATGGTCTTTTTACACGGTATCCCGGCTTGTATCCAGCATCATTTCAATCCTGCAGGCCTCGATTTCTCATCTGGACCCATTGATCTGGAGCATCTGTTCCGTTTGACCGACTTGATCGATGACGACTCTCCCGGAAGACTGATCCACCGTGTCCGGGCAGCGGTTAATAGTGTTGGTGGCATCCTGTCAATGAGCGGAAAGAAGAAACGAAGAAAGGTAAGCTACATATTCTTGCAGGTGCTCTAGCTTGCGCCACGTGTGTGTTGCTAATTTTACGTGTCTGATTTATATTCATTTAGTCGTCTGTCGCCGAAATCAAACCGGAGACCATTGAGCTTATTTTGGACGAAAACCACTATGTACAAGACATGTCCGATATCACAGATGCCTCGTCGGATGAAAGGAGTGACGATTCACTCCTGGACTCAGATGAAGATGACCATCACTCTCATCGTGCGGCGGCAAAACGAACCGGAGGCGGAAAGAAATTCAGTCATACCGTGACCGGGCGCAGGACTTCTGTAGCCCCACCGACCTCTGGAGGCAAATATGGACGCAGGAAGAGTTCTCTTAAAGACCCCATGGACTTCCCTCGGAAATCCAAGAAGAATGTCTCAATGGCCGATGAACCTGTCACATACCCGTCTTATCCAACGCTTACAGCACGACCGGGGGGCGGCAAAAAGTTCTCACAGGCGCATCTGAACGCAATGGCCAAAGCAAACGGCATAAAGATATCGGCCAACACAACTCTGGACCATTCGGCCGACACAAGCTCCACCACAGTGTCACGGGCGAAACCTAAACCAAAACAGAAGCCCAAGACAACAACAGTACAACACCCAAGTTCTTCGAGTCTACCACCGGGTTTAGGTCCACCATCAGAGTCGACAACTAAAGCACCAGTCTTGACACAGCAACAACTTCAGCGCCAACAGGAGTGGCATATTTTGCAAGTTTTGGAGGATGCGTCGAAGTCAAAAGCATTACCGACAATCGCTGCCCGATTCAAGCGCAAGCTCCACTTAAAGAGGCTCAAGGCCTTTTTGCATCTACCCCTGTTCGATATGGAAGCATATATGCGCCAGCACCTCGCCTCATCACTGGATCTGACACCACTCTCCAAGCACATACCGCCAGACCCCTACGAGCTTCGACGACAGCGACAGGAGCAATTCCAGGCCAAGATCCAAAAGATCGACCACACACCCTATGGCAACTCGTTTGCATCAAGGCTACTGGGCCAGCCGGCCAACTGCCTGACTCGGAAGCCGTGGGAGCCACTGTGGAAGAGTCCCTTTTCTGGCAAGGTGTTGAAGGACTACATTTGGCGCGACTATGAGTCTCGATCGACCATGATGGATGTCCTGGACGAGATCCGTGTGCGAAAAGGCAAGCCGACCAAGTTGCCTTGGGCCAAGCTCGGCCTGGGCCATCTGTATAGCAAGGTGGGCAAAAAACGGAAACGAGAAGAGTCTCTTTTTGGACCAGACCGGGGTGGTCATCCACAACCACAACAACAACCATACGAGAACGACCGACAAGAAGATGATGGTGCCTCGCATCACGACCGAACGCCTATCGACTACTGCTACTTCCGCAAGGAGCATCTCCCGCAGGTCAACGAGACGCTTTGCAGGCGGTTCTGGCCAGGCATCGACAGTATGTGCAGTGTGGAGCAAAGGATTTCTTCCAGATTGCGATCTTTACGTGCACGATCGACGTTCTAACTGGCTTCTTTTTGTATTTTAATGACAGTGACGGAGGCGCTACAATATCCAGAGTTTTCTGTGGTTGTGTTGTACAAGCGACTTGTCGTTGGATGTGCCTTCATGACGCCTGAAGGGTACATCACCTACGTGGCAGTATCCGCTGGATGGGAGAAGGCAGGCATTGGCCAGTAAGTCAAGCGACATCATCGTTGTCTCCTTACAAGGTCTTGATGGAGGGTGATGCCTAACAACGAAACATTCGATTCTATTTTTCGTTTAGATTTATGCTGTACCATTTGATGCAGGCCTCGAATGGAAAGGATATCACTCTTCACGTCAGTGCAAATAATCCTGCCATGGTGAGTACCAAGTTGACATTTTGAAGGAGGAAGAAAGGGTGTTTGATACGATCACTTGAGGGAGAATAGGAAGTAGGTGAGCATGACTGATGTATCTTTGTTTAATTCACGCTTACTAGATCATGTACCAAAAGTTTGGATTCAAGCCTGAACAGTTCCTGGTGAACTTTTACAAGGAGTACCTACCCGAGGACAGCACCATGTGCCACAACGCGTTTTTCGTGCGCTTGAGGCGATAGTGCACAGGTAGTTGCACAAGTTTTTTTGTTATCCTTGAGCATTTTCTCCCAAAACCATTTTGTACAAAGAGTAAGATCGAGTAATAAGAAACAACAAAAGATAATTATCACTTCTGTCTCTAGTCTCAACGTAGTTTGAAGGGATGTGACATGATCCACCCAGGACTTGGGATAAACATGATAACGCCTTGATACGCAATTTGTCAGGACTTTGACGAAGTGCGAAAATTACAAATTCGGACGGACCGTTGTTCCTGGACTTTGAAATCGCAGAGCAAAAAAGCCACCCGATTTCGCCACTTGCTGATTTTGAGTTTGGTAAAACCCAATTGCCACGAACTTGTTTCGGCTGCGCTGACTGATCAAATAAAGCGGCAAGGCCAAGGTCGTTTATTATTTAACACAAGAGGCGCCCATCCCTTTTGTTTGCTTCTTTTCTACTTCCTTCTTCTCTTCACCCTACAAACACCGCATATCAACTTCACACTGCCATACCCAACAAACTTCTTGTATATAACCAACTTCCGCCTCTTCTACGCGCAAGCAACTATATAACCAAACAGCCAGCTTCACCTAGATCGATCAAAGACAAACCTATCAGTCAATCAGGACAACCAACCCCCAGACACACACATAAAAACATACAACCATGGTTCAAAACATTAATGAGGTTGTCTTTGACTCTGTCGAGGATGCTATCCAAGATATTGGTAACGTTTAACCGAAGCCAAGAAAGAGGTGGAAAGCAACACCAATATGCTGTGGCTCTACAGGCGAAGCTAATCCTTCTTTATTTTCACATACAACTTGTAGCCGACGGCAAGTTTGTGATCGCGGTGGACAACGAGGACCGTGAGAACGAGGGCGACTTGATTATTGCTGCCGAGAAAGTTACCACAGAACAGATGGCCTTTCTGATTCGTCATTCAAGGTAAAAAAAAAAAAGAAGAGACAACGAATGCATCGCAGTTTATTTTTGCATGAGCTTCGCAGCGTCACTTTTTTTTTTTTTTTTTTTTTTTTCTGGGCGGCGAACAAAGGAACAAGAGCGGAAGAGAGGTAGACCGGCAGAGGGCAAAAAAGGGAATAATTCAACCCGAGCCTCGATCACTCCATCCCTCATGTGGGCATAGGAAAAGGAGGAAGAAATGGCAGTTTTGCGCTGTTGCATCACCGCATAACCCGCACTGTGCTTTGTTTGGCTCAAAAGTTTCTTTTGGCCTCTGCACGGAGTGAACAGGACTTGGCGATTCCTCTCTCGATCCGGGCAAAAACAACAGGAAAGCTTGATTTTTTTACTCACATCCACTTTCCCCACGCTCGCTCTCTCTTTATTAGTGGATACGTCTGCGTCCCCGCCGCGCCTTCACGACTTCAGGACCTCGAACTGCCCCTGATGGTTCCCAACAACCAGGAGCTTATGAAGACCGCCTACACCGTCTCGGTCGACTACGCCCACGGCACCACCACAGGCATCTCGGCCCACGACCGCGCCCTGACCTGCCGCTCCCTCGCCGACCCCTCCAAGACCGCTGCAGACTTTAACCGCCCCGGCCACATCCTGCCCCTGCGCTACGCCGAGGGCGGCTCGATCCGCCGATTCGGCCATACAGAGGCCTCAGTCGACCTGTGCAAGCTGGCCAAGCTGCAGCCTGTGGCCGTGATCTGCGAGCTGGTGAATGATAGGGATGGATCGATGGCGCGCCGGGATGATTGTTACAAGTTTGCGAGGGAGCATGGAATCCGATTGATTACCATCGCGGATATCATCCAATACCGCAAGAGCCACGGACTTGTTGAGAACTTTTAAGCAATATTCTCCCCCCACCACGCCTTGTTTCATTTTTTTTTTGGATCGCCTCATCCACCTGTTAATTCAGAATACCAAATCCACCGTTAGTTGTTTTCTTTTTCTTTTTCCTTTCTTGTACTTCATACTCTTCATAATATACTTTCTGTTTAAAAAAAAAAAAGAACTTTCTGGCGAGATATCCCCCCATGTGATAGTCCGTTTACAGCTCGGCTGATGAACAAGCTCTGTAAGATGATATGCAAGAGACAAACAGTTCGAAGACAGGAAACGCACAGTAGGAAGAGACGATGTAATGCAAAACTGCCTTTCTGCATTTTATTTTTTGATTGAAGATATTGAAGATATTTGAAATGCTAATACTGATGCTTTTGGATATGAGAGAAGAAAAAAAAAAAGATGTTCAATACATCTTCTGTCGGAGAGAAGACAACATGGCCTCAAGCTCCATGATGCGCGCCTGCTGCATCTGGTCCTTGTCCGCCAACAACGACCGCTCGAGCTCAACCTCGTTCAGCTTGGATTCGAACATCGAGTTCTCGACCTCGAGCTCTGCAACGCGCTGCTCAAGTCCCTCCATCAAGATCAACTTCTTGCGGCGGGAGCGGCGTGCAGCGTCCGTGTTCTTGGCGCGCTTGAGAGCAACCTCGTCCATCTCGGCAACGTCCTTGCCCTCGAGGACCGAGGGGGTGTCGTCCCACTCGCGGTCGTTGCGCTTCAAGTTCATGTTGCAGCGGCGTCCGGTGGAGGGCAACAAGGCCTCACGGTAGGCGCTCTTGTACACAGTGGCCTTGACGCCCGAGTTGCCAACGGCAGTGGTGGTCGCGCTGCTCAAGATCGAGAGTGACACGCGAGGAGTCGATGGTGCAATCGAAGGGGTCACCGACTTTGAGCGCTCACGCTCCATGGGAGGAGCAGGGCTCGATCTTGGGCTTGGGCTGGCGGGAGTCGAGATAGCAGGGCTTGGAGGGGCCACCTCGGCTGAGACTGGTGCCTTGGGAGCTGGTGCAGGAGTAGGAACAGGCGAAGCCAATGGCATGGCGAGGGTCATTGGGATCGAAGCCAACAAGGACTGGGCCAAGACAGCCTCCTCGAGACCTTTGCTCCAGGGAATGTTCAAGGCTGCGGCTGCCTGGCGGACAGCGTCGGGCGACAAAGGCAACATGGACTTGGAAGGGGCAACACCAGTGGCAGACTGGGGAGGAACCTGGGAAGGCTGGGGAGCCTCGGGAAAGAGGGCCATGGGAGTAGTCTGACCCATCATCAAATCAACATCGGAGGCGATCGAGTCGAATCCAATGATGGGCGAGTCACCGCTGTTCGAGTCCGAGTCGGACGAGAAGTTGGCAAAGTCGTCCTGAGGACCGAGGAGGCTGGCTTGCTGGACATCGTTCAAGAGCCAGTCGTCAAAGAGGGTGGCCGACAGCTCTGACGCGCCAAAGATGGTGTCGAGGCTGCCAAAGTCGACGAGGGATCCGTTGCGCTTCTTGTCTATAATAGCATGCGTAATTAAAGATGGGAAGAGAGAGCAAAGGGAGGTTAGGGATCCGTCGGACGGAAAGTCAAAATTAAGGTTTTAGGATTAAAGTTTTGAGTCATCGAAAAAGCAGTCCATATCGAAAAATGAGGGGGTGTGCACTTTTTTTTTGCGGAGACGAAAGCAAAGACGAAAAAGCTTACCTGAGGACAAGGCAGAGTCCAAAGAGCTGGCCGACTGGAGCAAGCGCTCAGCCGTAGCTGAGGCGAAGAAGTTGTTGGTGGGGGTGGTGTTCATTTTTTTTTATGTTTCTTTTGGGGATTACTTTTTTGTGGATGGATTGGATGGGATCTTCTTGGGTGGAAAAGTTCAAGTGGGTTGCTTATGGTCTGTGTCTATCAAAGGACGATTTTGGTTCTGTGTACTGGTTCTTCTGGTTGTTTGCACTGTTGGGTTGAGAGGGGGGGTGAGAGGGAGCCATTTTTGAGACTTGAGAGTATTTGAGATTTGAGAGATTTGAGAGATATTGAGATTTGAGAGAGATTGAGACAAGTAGTAGTATTTGAGATTGAGATTTGAGATTTGAGAGAGTAGGTATTCACTGAGAGATTTGAGAGTGAGAGTAGATTCGAGAGAGAAAAAAACGCTTAAACGATAATGGACGACATCTTGACTAAATTGTAAATGGGTAAGGGTTATGTGAATAAAATATAAAATTAAAAATTAAAAAAAAAGGTGAGGTTCTTGAAAACGAATGCTTTTAAAAAGAAAGTGGTTAAGGTGGTTGGGTTGGGTTGGGTTGGGTTGGGTGGAGGTGGTTGGGGTTGGTTGAAGAGAAGGGGAAAGTTGAAGAAGAAAAAGAAAAAGAGAAAAAAAGAAAGGAAGGACGACGAAAAGACGGACACTTAAGTACTCGCCTCTGGACTGACGAACTGACGACTGGATATTTGCGGCGCAGGCCTTGTTGCTCCCGAAACACGCCAGAGGAAAAAAAAAAAAAAGAGATGGCGAAAGAGGAGGAGATCTCGCCTCCCATTGGTTCGCTTTGCAGTACCGCATGTGCAACAAAAGCGACTCCCGCTGAGGGTATCTTTGAAACGTATTGGCTGGAGTGGGTGGGTGGGTGGAGTAAGCAAAAAATCAAGTCCACCCCTCCATTCCCTCCCTCCCTCCCTCGCTCCCCAACCCTCAGCTCTGGGCAGGGAAAGGCAAACCAACGATGAAGATAATCGCTTGTTGCACTGTCCTCCTTCTGTTCCTTCTTTTTGACAGTTAGCTCTTGTCCTCTCGTCTGGTTAACTTGAGCCATGCCCTTTTCCCTGCTGACGGCGTTCCTCAATTGTGCTGGCAAGGTGGTTCGTGCGTTTGTCTCCTATTGACGACTATGGTCTGGTCGGCAAGAGAGAACTCATCGCTTTCGTTGCGCAACACTCTCATTGCATGCGGTTTCCTGGATCAGATCTGTTTATGCCAGAGTTTGGTATTGTTTTCAACTGCATAGTTCCCCAGATACTCACTCTCCCAGTTTGTCTCCCTGGATGTTTCCAATCTCTCTGCTCGAGGACCACTTGTGTTTCTTTTTTTCTCTGGTTGTCTCCAAGGTTTCAATCAGGAACGAATAGTGTCCAAGTATTGGAACCAGAGAGTCGTCATGATCGGGGTGGACCTGTTCAACAAGCAAAGTGCATGACGGATATGAAAAGTGACAAAATGACGTTGGCACTGGGGTCCCCCAGCGGATATTGGGTGCGAAACAAAAACGACTTTGGGCTATCTGCCCCGGCATAACCCAAGGGACGTTTATCCGTCAGGGTCGGGGCTAGCGGAAGAAGAGAGGCTTGAACTGGTGAGAGCGATAGGAGACAAAGGGCTGAGTTGGTGTGCACTTATAGCCGCAATTACATCAACAACAGCAGCCCTTGAGCCCTGATGTGCCCTGAGCTGATAAAAAAGAGGACCCAAAAAACGCGCGCGCGAATTTCATTCATCTCTTCTTCATTACATCTCCATTCAGCACACACATTCACCATCTCGCATTCTCACACACATAAACACACTTACACGCCCTAACAAACCATGCTCAGACTAGCTCGCCCACAGGGCCGCCTTTTAAACAGGCCAGCCTCTGCTTTTCGACCCACTTTCCAACGGTCCATCCTTACGTCCCGGGGCTACTCAACGAAGGGCGAGTTGCCTCCACCTCCACCACCTTCATCACCACAGCCACGCTCGCGTCTGTACCGTGCAGGAAAGACCTTTCTCCTTATTTTTGCCGGCCTCCCTGTGGCTGGAGGATTGGCCTGGTACACTTATGACAGTCTGTTTGAGAAAAAAGGCGACGTCCTCCATCAAAAGCGCCCTCTTCGCATCATCGGCGGTCCTAAGAACTTGGTCATGACCCATGGATGCAGCGGAAGTGTCCTGAAAGCCGAAGAAATTCACCAGAACGACCCTCGACAGCGCCTTGTCATCTTGGGAAGCGGGTGGGGTGTAAGTCTTTTTGTATTTGCTTGTCCTCTGAGGAGACCATCACCCCTTGCTCGATCGCTAATCCTGCCTTCTTTTTTTCGATGAGCGTAGGCCGTCTCTGTTATCAGCCAGCTCGATCCTAGAAAGTTCCATGTCACTGTGGTTTCACCAACGTGAGTGAACCTCGCAAGGCAGGTGGATGTTGTTTGTGAAGGTGGACTGTGAGAATACTAACTTGCCGCTGCCATGATGACGTATTTATGGAATGGTAGAAACTACTTTCTCTTTACGCCATTATTACCCAGTGCAACGTAAGCGTACATGCTTGCTTTATCTTTCTGAGCAGATTGAAGATAGAGGAATTAGCTGGAGGCACTAGCAACAAGGACTAAAATTCAACGCTCATTTATCGTTCCTTGCATAGCGTTGGCACCCTGGAACTGAGGTTCGTCTTGTCTGTGGCAACTGCAGAATGGGGTTGCACGATAACGATGCTCACAAACGAATTATTTCTCCACCTGTGCTTCTTTCCTTTTAAACTTGCAGGTCTCTCATCGAACCCATCCGACGACTGCTCGCACGTTTGGGCGGATACTATCTTGAGGGCACGGCCGAGGATATTGATTTTGAGAACCAACTGGTCGAGGTCGCCGGTTGTCACGACAGCCTGGGGCGCAAGTTTTATGGTAATCCTCGATACACCATCTGAATCCTCACTTTCTCCACGCAGCCTCGTCAGGTTTAAACATCTCTTGACTAACGCATGAATGTTTCCTGTCGGTCACATTGCCTGTTTTTTTTTCTCGGTAATTTTGCAGTGCCTTACGACAAGCTGGTGATTGCTGTTGGCTCAGAGTCAGTGACGTACGGAGTCGAGGGCCTGGAACACTGCTGCTTCTTAAAGTCGATCGTAGACGCACGCGACATTCGCAGGAAGGTTATGGAAAACTTTGAGAAGGCCAGTCTGCCCACCACCACTGATGAGGAGAGGCGCCAGCTACTCAGTTTTGTGATCTGTGGAGGAGGTAGGCTACCCTCGCATTTACTGGTGAATATTCCAACGCGGGACTCTGACAGAATTTCTTTTCTACGGCAATAGGTCCCACTGGAGTTGAGTTTGCGGCTGAGCTCTACGATTTCTTAAAGGAGGATCTTATTGGCTATGTAAGTGAGAACGGTCCCTATCGATCTGCGATTTGAAAATACTGAACCTGCCACATCCTAACTCAAAATATGCACTAGTTCCCAGCGATCCCTCCAGAGGAAGTCCAGGTCACCATTATTCAGAGCGCGGATCATATCCTCAATACATACGGTACAATTCCTACGCTTGCAAGTCGAAACCAGGTTCATATTGTGCGCATAGGGACTGACTCTTTCATTGGGACACGATAGATCTGAGGATTAGTGAAATGACCGAGGCCAAATTCAAGCGCGAGAACATCAACGTAGTGACCAACTCACGCGTGGTTAAAGTCAATCCAACCTCGGTTGTGTACAAGGACAAGTCTACCAATGAGGTGAACACTGCCTCATTCGGTGTTTGTTTGTGGTCCACAGGTGTAGGTATGACGCCACTTGTCAAGTCACTGGTGGCTAAGCTCCCTCATGGATCGCAAGCCAACAAGCACGCCATCGAGACGGATGCCTATATGCGCGTCTTGGGTACCCCTGAAGGCACAGTTTACGCCATTGGCGACTGTGCTACCATTCGTAAGTCGTCATGTTGGTTTTGCCTCAGTTTGTGATCTCAGCATATTGGAAAACTGACTGATCTTTTTTGTCTAACAGCTCAACCTCAGTTTGTTGAGAAGGTCATGCAGTACTTGCAGGAGAACGACGTCAACGGCGACAATGTCCTCAGTTACCAAGAGTTCAAGAGCCTCGCAAAAAGCATCACTGCAAAGCACAGTGTCCTCAAAGTGTTCTTGGCTCATCTGGATGAAGTCTTTGACAGATACGACAAGGATCACAATGGAACTTTGGATCTGGAAGAGATTCGTGCCTTCTTGCTCGATGCGGAGAAGTGTATCACGGCGTTGCCGGCAGTAAGTAACCTTGTAGCCCATCTTGACCATCTTGCGAGAAGCAACACTAACATTGACTCCGAATTTCTTTTTTCTGACTGAAGACTGCACAAGTGGCCAACCAACAGGGCAAGTTTGTTGGAACTCGCATCAACACTCTGCACGCGATTGAGAGCGACCCTGAGAAGGTCAAGGAGTTGCCTCCGTTTGTCTACACACATCTGGGCTCACTGGCCTACATTGGAGGCAACGATGCTGTACTGGATCTGGGCAAGGGCATGGTATATGGTGGCATTGGCTCTGAGTACCTGTGGCGATCTGTCTACTTTAGCGAGCAGGTCTCGGTGAGGACCCGGATGCTTCTTCTCATGGACTGGTCGAAGCGGGCCCTCTTTGGCCGAGATATTAGCAAGTTTTAGGGGCAACCAACCAGCAAAATACACCCTCATTTCTATTTTGCAGCAATTGATGAACAAAGGCACGAGCAAAGTGGGATGTAGGGTCTGCGTTGTCGTCGATGTGGTCTGCCCACGATTTCTTTTCTAAGATGTTAGTCCGGTTTCTCTTTCATCTTTCCCACACACACACAAACACACACCCAAGTGACACCAGTGAGCGCATGCAGACAGATCCATCGAAGCCTAGACTATACCAAGGACACACCTACAAAATATCGATCTGGGAATCCACCTGGAACTTTCTTCAGAGTAAATGATCTATTGTCGCAAGAACTATTTTGAACTCTGTCTCGCCCTCGCTCTCGTTCCAACTCACACGCCCAATGGATCCCATTGAAATAGTTTCAACGAGCAGACCAAGTGTGTCCATGCCTCGGGCCAGTGCTTTGAAGACTACGAATGCTGTAGCGATATGTGCGACTAGAGCATCCTGTCGTGTGATGATAAAATCATGTGACCCACGATTTTGGTTGTGCTTTGGGGCGGTGTTGTTGTTGACTTTTTTGAAAGGTTTAAAAAGTGGGTGAGGTGGCCTTTGCTTCGACTCTTCTACACCTTTTCTTACCTTTCATTGCCATCGCTTCCCAATCCCTTTCATTCATTTGTGTCCATCAAACCACTTCTCTCTTTCATTTTCGACCCATTGATCATCCTCTTAACTGAACAGGTGGCAAATCCCCCCTTAGACGTTTGATGCAACAGGTTCTTCATGTCCTCGGAATCTGATCCTGTTGCCTTGCCTCATGCAACCGCAGAGCAAACACGCGACTCCGAGTCTGAGGCCCACACTATTCATACAGCCAACACTAGTGCCCCCAGACGGCCATCGTCTCATGCTGAGCCAGAACCCCGCAGCAACATAGAGATGCCTCGGCGTCAGGATCCAGCACTCGCCACCGAATTGAACACATCACACGATCGCTCAGGCCAGGGCCATTCTGATTCAACCTCACTCGACACCGATTCGCCGTCCTCAGAGCCTGCCAATACCGTCTTACAATCGCCATCTACGGATGGAGCCATGTCTACTACAGGTCAGCCAGATTCACGTCACACGACATCAATCCATCCTTTGACCAATGGCGTGTCCTCGACAGAGACAAAGAACCAGATCGTTCAACCCACGTCACTTGTCCCCAGTAATCCCGTGAAACGAGGTCCAGGAAGGCCTCCTCGCTCACTAATGACCAGACCGCCCAGTCCAGACCGCCCCAGTGCTCAGGAGTCCACGCGACCTCGACGAACCTTGCGCGCCGTGACCTCGCCTACTACAGGAAGATCCACAGGGATGCAAGCGCAACCCACGGAGGATGACAGAGGCTCTTCCGCACTGTCGCCGACGCAGACAAGAACTATCGGACAGCGTACCTCAACACGTCACATCCGTACCCCTGCAAAATACTCGGATACAGTGGCGACATCAACGACACCCAGGGCCACGCCAGCCAACCAGAAGTCTCTCGTTAATCAACAGCCTTCGCCACCAGAGCCTGTCATAAAACGAGGTCCAGGACGGCCTGTCAGCAATCCACATGCTCAACATCGCGCAGCCAGGCCACCTCCAGCGCCACCTTCATCAACAGTCGTCCTTGTGAAACGTGGTCCTGGCCGACCCCCTCGAAACCCACTCTACCAACTAGCAGTCAAACAGGTTCCGCAGGTGGAAACTTCCCAGCTTTCCAAAGCAAAGTCAAAGTCAGCATCACCTACTATGGCGCGATCTTCAAATGGACTAAAAACATCGCCAACATCACCCAGGAGCGCTGCTTCCACTCCTGGAGGCATACAAGCAGCGACAAAGCGCGGTCCAGGAAGGCCCAAGCGGTCCGACTCAACATCCTCACCCTCCTCGCCATCATCATGGAGATACCCCCACGAAACACAGATTATGGCGCCTTCACCCAACACGTCATCCTCCAGATCACTCAAGCGTCATCACAGAAGTGATGTCGACGAGGAAGAGGCTGTCGACAACTTCGAGTCCGGACTCACACCACGGAAAAAGCGTGTCATGTCTCTCACGGATCGACCCTTGCCACCACTCAAAGAAAAGGAGGAGTTGCCCAAACTATTGACACCCTTGGACAAGGCTCGAGCTGTCATGGTCGCAGAATGGGAGGGCAAGCTACATGAGGTCATTGACCACCATGACAGTCTTGCTCGTGAGCTATACCATCTTGAGACCGCCCAGAACACGTTAACGTATGATCCTGTCAAGATCAAAGCTGATCACAACGAGAAAATGCTGCGTGTAAGTCTGAGTCTTTGACTCGCTATGTTCGTCAGCTTCATTTTTACTTGTTGAAACGACCTATGTTTGCCTAACTCTCAAATTATTGTTTTTTACCAATAGTTTCTTCGTAAGTTCGACTTGTGGTCTCAAGTACCAGAATTGGTCTCGAGTGTCCAGACCAGTACCGACAGGATATCAACCAGGAGAAGCGCGGTCGAAAAGCGGGAGCAGCTGGTGGATCTCTTACAGAAAAATGTTGAGGGTGCTTTACCCAAGCGGCCCGATCTGCTTCTAACTCGTGATTCTGATCTAATTCGACGTCACAGCCCCTACACGACCCACACCCAATTTGTCAATCTCGAGGACTATCTGGATTCTTTTGTCTATGCTGACGAGGAGGAAGTGACAGCAGAGGAAGCCGACAGAAGAGCCGAGGCGCACGCCGAGTTGCTGGACAAGATCGACGAGCTTAAATCACAAGGACGTCTCAAGAAGGTGGAGCTGATCCGGCCGTTTATTGATCCGGAAGTACCCAAGCTTCATTACAACTGGCTGATGGAGCACATAATGACATCTTCCAGGCTCATCAAGAGGGAAGGAGAGCTGCAAATGCAACGGGCACGCAAAGTCAGCAAGATGATCCTTCGGCACTTTGAGATCCTCAATGGCAAGAGTGAGAGGGAGCAGCGAGAGGAGGAGAAACGGATCAAGAAGCTTGCCAAGCTAACATCCAACGAAGTCAAAAAAAAGTGGCGATATGTTGAAGGAGTAAGTCTCGATCACAATAATCGATGCCGCGCCCATTTCCAATTCTCAACTAAGCAACTAACATGTTTTACTTTTGTGTTTGTAGATTGTCCACGCTCGGCACAGGGCGTTGCTCAAAGAAGAACAAGAAGAGGCTGGAAAGCGACACTTGAACTTGATCCTGGAGCATTCGACACAGATTTTGGAGGTCCAGCAAAGTACGCTGGTTGTCGGCACCCCAGGAACCCCGAGCACCCCAGCACAAACACCCGGAACTCCTAGCCAACCGTCTGTCGCATCACCCTCTACTATGTCTGACGTCGTCAGCGAGATCCCGTCCGCAACCGAGCCAAGTAGTCGCCAATCCTCTATCGCACCGTCAGTTGCACCCTCCGTCGACTCGCCACAAACGGATATTGATGCCGGCGATGACGCCGAGTTTGCTGCAACCGAAATGGACGCAGATGACGAGACAACTTTGGCTCAGGATGAATCAGGGAGCGAGGACGACGAGGCTGAAATCAATGGACTGGCCGCTGAGATGGACATTCCAATCGAGGAGCTCTTGCGACAGTATGGTTACCAACTTTCCGGCGACGAAGGCGACGGTGATGACGAAAGTGAAGAAGGCGACGATCAGGAAAGCCAACCAACCGACTACGCCAAACCGGTCTCAGATGAGAAGAGCACTATGGTCGTGGATGAGGAGGAAGTTCAAGTCAAGTCAGAACCCGATGTCACGCCTGCGGATATCGAGATGGAGCCAGTCAGCGACCTCAAGGACGTTTTCCTCAACTCCGATGCACAGATGGAGGTCGAGACCAGCACAAGCAAGTCAGCAAAGCTTGGCGCGCTCAGCGATGATACCCAGACAATAGATGCGCCTCCCATCACAACTAGTTCGGCCGAGCCCACCCAGGAAATCAATGGGGTTTTGGACTCAAAGAAGATCGCGAGCGGACTCCCAGAGGGCATCAAGGCAGCCAATAGCTCAACCAAGGTTGTTGAAAGAACGCACTCGGTCAAGCGCAGGCGCTTGTCTCTCACCGGTCTTTACCGCGGACCGCCACTGCCCTACAACCCTTACGGAGAAGTGGATGATGAGCGAACGATTGAAGAGGACGAACAGGACGAGAGCGGCGCTAACGACCCTATTGAGATCTCGATGCTCATGCGAGAGAAGGATATGCCTATCGAGGAATTGCTGGACCGATTTGCTTACGAGGCGTCAAGCTCAGAATACTCGGACTCCTACTATGACTCGGACTCTGACGACGAAGGAAGCGTCATGAGCGCTCAGCAGCGGATCAGAAAAGCTGATCCTCGATTTGTTGTCACCCTCCAGGATGTCGCCACCAGCCGTAAGTTCCCCACGAGACCTAGCAGCGAGATCACGGATACGGATACAGAGTACGACGACAACCGCACCATCTCCATTTACGGAAGCGACGACGAACTCTGTCTAGGCGACATGCTCCCTCTTCTGGACCCCATCGTGCACTATGAGCCGGAGGAGGATGAGGTCATGGAGGAGGTAGAAGAGGAGGTCCCGGAAGTCGATACGTCCGCAACCGGAGCCAATGTCAAGACCAAAGTTCCCTCCCTGTTGCGTCACACTCTTCGTGAGTACCAGCATGTCGGAATGGACTGGCTCGCCAACCTCTACAGCAATGGTCTCAACGGAATTTTGGCTGATGAAATGGGATTGGGCAAAACGATGCAAACGATTGCCCTTCTTGCACATTTGGCCTGCGAGCACGGTGTGTGGGGCCCTCATCTGATTGTCGTCCCAACGAGTGTCATGCTCAACTGGGAGATGGAGTTCAAGAAGTGGTGCCCAGGATTCAAGATCATGACCTATTACGGAAGCCCCAGGGAACGCAAGGAGAAGCGTGTTGGCTGGACCCGCGAGAACTCGTTCCACGTGTGCATCACATCTTACCAGCTTGTTGTCCAGGACCAGACTGTGTTCCGACGCAAGGCATGGCAGTACCTGATCTTGGATGAGGCCCACAACATCAAGAATTTCCGATCTCAGCGGTGGCAAACGCTCCTCAACTTCAACTCGGCCAGGCGCCTCTTGCTCACAGGAACACCTCTGCAGAACAACCTCATGGAGCTGTGGTCACTACTTTACTTCCTGATGCCGAATGGAGTGTCAGAAACCATGCCCGTCGGTTTTGCCAACCAAAAGGAATTCCAGGAATGGTTTTCACATCCAGTTGACCGTATGATCGAGGGCAACGAGCAGCAAGACGAAGACTCCAAGGCGGCTATTGCACGTCTCCACACCGTACTCCGACCTTACCTGCTCCGTCGTCTGAAGGCTGATGTCGAGACCCAGATGCCGGCCAAGTTCGAGCACATTGTCTACTGCCGACTTTCAAAGCGCCAGCGGTTCTTGTATGACGATTTCATGAGCCGAGCAAAGACACGAGAGACGCTCGCATCGGGCAACTTTTTGAGCATCATCAACTGTTTGATGCAGCTCCGCAAAGTGTGCAACCATCCTGATCTGTTCGAGGTGCGGCCTATTGTGACCTCCTTTGCCATGCCTTCCGCCATTGCTTCATTCGACACCACCGAGTTCCTGATCCGGCGCAAGATTTTCTCCGAGATTGACCAAGCGCGTGAGTCTGTGAACCTCGAGTTCTTGGGTCTGGTTTTCACTGGCGCGGAACAGTCACTGTCTCGTCTTGGTATGGAGTCCATGAAGACCTTATCAGCGTCGTCCTGCTTCACAAGAAAGGCTGCTGAGTTTGTCGTCCCCCAAGCCAAGACTTTGCATAACTCGAATCAATACCAGGATATCCGACAGTATGACGCTATCAGGCGCCACCGAATTTTGTTGGCAAACCGACAGCGGTGGGAGCAGCTGGAATACGTCAACACCAACAGATGCAATACGCAGGTCATGTACGGATTCAATTTGCTTGAGATGGTGCGGGCGCCGACCAGGAAGCGAGTAGGCTGCCGTGCGATTCCAGACCAAGTAGCGAACCCCCGCCTGTACCTTAAGTATACTGACGCTCTTGCCAACGCCATTGTGCCGAGCGAGACACGATTCTTGCGCAATGAAGAGACCCTCAAGCGATTCGCTTTTGTCACCCCGGCAGTGATGGTCAGGAACCAAACATGGCACCCGATCCATATCAACCCTTCACCGAGCCGGTTGGAGGTTGCTTATGAGAAGGCCAAGGACCTTTTCTACCCAGTCGAGTCCTGCCTCCAGGTCCAGTTCCCAGACAAGAGATTGTTGCAGTTCGATTGTGGAAAGCTGCAGAAGCTGGACAGTTTGTTGCGTGAGCTCAAGTCGGGCGGCCACCGCGCACTCATTTTCACGCAGATGACCAAGGTGCTGGATATCTTGGAGATCTTTTTGAACATCCACGGACACCGTTACCTTCGATTGGACGGCGCTACCAAGGTGGAAAACCGTCAGCATCTTACAGACCGTTTCAACTCTGATCCCAAGATCCTGGCCTTCATCCTTTCAACTCGATCTGGTGGTGTAGGTATCAACCTCACGGGTGCCGATACTGTCATCTTTTACGACTCTGACTGGAACCCTTCTATGGATCGTCAGTGTCAAGACAGGTATGCTTCCGGGAAATTTATTGTCGCGAGGTGTTCCTTGCCATTTATTTTAATTTCTGAAGCTGACCGAAACCATTCTTTATTTTTGCATATCAATTATAGATGTCATCGAATTGGACAGACCCGCGACGTCCACATCTACCGATTTGTCAGTGAGTTTACGATCGAGGAAAATATGCTCAAGAAGGCGAACCAAAAGCGGATGCTCGACAACGTTGTCATTCAGGAGGGTGGTTTCACTACTGACTACTTCCAAAAGATGGACTGGCGCGATATGTTGGGCGAGGAAGACTTAGCCAAGATTGGCGACCTTGGACCTGTGCAACCTAATGGCGAACCTATGGACCTCTCTACCGTACACGGTGCCGATCTGGAGCAGGCCCTGGCAGCTGCTGAGGATGAGAACGACGTGCTGGCGATGCAGCAGGCGAAGCACGAGATGGAGGGTGTCGATGTTGGCGACTTTTCCGAAGCCGGTGCAGGTGCAGGAACACCTGTGCCGGCCAACACCAAGATCGGAAAGGCCCAGGATGGTCAGTCTCGCGTTCACTTTGCTTCGGGCGAGGCTTTGGCCACTGGCGACGAAGACGGCACTGTTATCGAGATGGGCCATGTGGACGAGTACATGTTGCGATTTGCCGAGATGGAGTACGGACACTATGTTGGGTTCGGTGGCTTGCCTGAACCGCCCAAGAAGGAGTATGGCTCTGCAGGCGAAGACATGAAAGACGGCGAGGAAGAAGAAGAAGAAGAAGAAGAGGAGGAGGAGGAGGAGGAGGGAGAGGAAGAGGAAGAGGAAGAGGAAGAGGAAGACGAATACGACGTTGAAGACGGCGAGTCGGACAGCCCGATCGAGTCAGGCAACGAGTCAAAGGAAAGTGACAAAGAGGACCAGGGAATGGATCTGGATTAAGCATTACTCTCGCGTTGTACCATATTTAGCAAGGAAACACAAAATTGTATTATATCATTCAAGCAAGCTATTCGCGAAATAAAAATATTGCGAGAAAGAGAAAAATCACGCGAAAGGTGTCTTACTTAACATGTACCTTAAACCTCACCCAGATCAAGGTGGCTTAGCACTTTGCAAGAAGACATCGCACTCAAAAGAATGCATCAAGGCATTCTTATTTCAGACTCCACCATCCCCCATTGTCCTTCAGCCCTTCACCACTCTCATAATCTGGACTGACAGCCATGGCACAACCCATCGAGAGAAACCAGGATGCAACGGTCTACGTTGGAAATTTGGACGATCGCTGCACTGATGCATTGGTTTGGGAACTGATGGCACAGGCTGGCCCCATTGGTAAGTTAGTTGGCACAAGCACTAGGAATATTGTGCTGCCTTTGTTCTTTTACTTACCATTCCCACCCTTTCCATTAAATATAGTCAACGTACACCTTCCAAAGGACCGTGTGACACAGATGCACCAGAACTACGGCTTCTGCGAGTACGTATCAGAGGACGATGCCGACTATGCGACCAAGATTTTGAACCAGGTCAAGCTCTTTGGCAAGCCCCTCAGGATCAACAAGGCGACATCGGATAAGAAGAACTTGGATGTGGGCGCGTCACTGTTCATTGGAAATTTGTCGCCCGAGGCGGACGAGACATTGCTGCGGGACACGTTTAGTGCCTTTGGCACAATTGTGGGCCACGCCAAGATTGCACGCGATCTGGAGACTGGACAGTCCAAGGGCTACGGCTTTGTTAGCTTTGACAACTTCGAGAGCTCGGATGCAGCAATCGACGCCATGAATGGACAGATCTTGGCGAACAAGCCCATCACAGTTGGATACGCTTACAAGAAGGACGGAAAGGGCGAGCGGCACGGATCGGCAGCAGGTACGGTATCGAACAAAGGCCGCGAGTGTGGATATATACTGATTCACTCGTTGCCTAGTTTGATTAATTTGTTCCGCGTTGTTGACATGAGCAAAGTATAGCCGAGCTAACTCAATTTCGCATGTGATGGATTTATAGAGCGACTTATTGCTGCTCAGGGACGCAAGAACCAGCCCGCTATGCCCAATAGAATGTTTGCTGATATTCCCGGTGCGCCAGGAGGATTCGCAGGAACAGGAGCCAACGCCACTGGACCCGTCTCAAGGCCACCTCCTCCACAGCACATGTCAACACCTTATTCACAGTCACCAATGCCTAGACCTCCTGCGCCTTATGGCGCCCCATCAGGACCTCACTTCGGAGGCAACCCATACGCCAATCACCATCAGCCACCACCTATGCCGCAATACCATGGCAGCAATGCTATTCCTTTGGGACAGCCTGCTAGACCTCCTCCATTTGGTGCTATGAATCACGGAAACCCAGGAGCAGCACCCCCCATGCCACCTCCAGGAATGTATAACCCTAATCAGCCCATGATGCAAGGTCCACCCCCACCAGGCTACCCAATGCAAGCGCCACCTCCAGGATTCCCTGGTGGCGGACCACCCCCCATGCGGCCTCCAGGCAACTATGCACCTTATGGAGCCCCACCTCCACCACCAGGGTACCAAGGATACCCTCATCATTAGCGCCTCTTAGTTTCCTTCAAAGTAGTTTTCCAGAACTGAGCAATACAAGACGATACATACACCCAAACTGCAACTAATATTTGGCGGCAACAAAAAAACCGAGGGAACAAGCCACCAAACTCAGGAGATAAACAAATCTGCAAAGCCCAAAAAGGGCAAAAAAGAGGGTCCACTGAAAGTTTCACTTTCACTGTTCTATCATTCAGCATTGCATTGTGCTCAGGAACTAAAGGCCACATTTCACTTTTCCACCAGCAACATCACTCCGGGAAGCATTTGACAGCCAATTCTACCCATCACAGACACAATGTTCAAGGTTTCAAGGAAACTAGTTCTTGTCCGGCACACGGCCTTGACTCGCTCTGGCCACAGCTCTTTCTCGACCCTGACCAAACAGCACACTCGGATCAGCATCAAGTCAACAACAACTTTGACGGCATGGCAGACCAAGGGCGCCGGACAGATCCGATCAGTAACCCTGGCGGCCTCGAATGCCCTTCCCCCAACACCCGAGACCAGCTACGATGTGATCGTTGTTGGCGGAGGCCATGCTGGATCCGAAGCCTGTGCGGCAGCAGCCAGAACTGGAGCCAAGACCCTTCTTTTGACTCAGAAGCTGGATACGATTGGTAAGAAGGCTCTGATCGTAGCTCTTTTTGTTATTATGGCAATTATCTAACCAAAGTCACACTACTTTATAGGTGAAATGTCATGCAACCCATCGTTCGGAGGTGTCGGCAAGGGCGTGTTGGTGCGAGAGATCGATGCCTTGGACGGTCTCTGTGGACGGATCTCGGATTTGGCAGGTGTGCAGTTCCGGATCTTGAACCGATCCAAGGGCCCAGCGGTGCACGGCCCTCGCGCACAGATTGATCGCAAGTTGTACAAGAAGCACATGCAGAAGGCTCTACACGAGTACCCAAACCTGACAATTAAGGCTGGGAGTGTCTCGGATATTGTCCTCGGTGCAGAGATTTTGCCACCCACACCGGGTCAGCACAACGTTCAGGGAGAGATCAAAGGCATCAAGCTCGGTATGTTCAACCTAGACAACCTGTCTTTTAACTGAAATTTGTGACCCAGGACACAGAGCTAACCATAACATTCTTCCGGTGGAACTAGAATCGGGCGAAGTTATCCATGCGCCAAAGGTGGTCATTACTACAGGAACATTCTTGAGAGGCGAGATTCACATTGGATTGGAGGCATACCCTGCCGGACGCATCGACGAGGAGGCCTCCATCGGCCTCTCGGACTCGCTCGCCCAAGCAGGATTCGAGCTCTCACGCCTCAAGACAGGAACACCCCCTAGACTTGACGGAAAGACGATCGACTACTCGGAGCTGGTGCCCCAGTACGGCGACATGCCCCCCTCGCCCTTCTCCTACCTCAATAAAGAAGTCGCCAACGGCCACAACCAACTCGCCTGCTACCAGACAAGCACCAACCCAAGGACCCACGAGATCATCCGCAACAACCTCCACAAGTCGATCCATATCCGTGAGACGGTCAAGGGGCCCCGGTACTGCCCCTCGATCGAGTCCAAGATCATGCGGTTTTCCAAGGACGCCCACACCATCTGGCTCGAGCCCGAGGGCTATGACACAGATGTAGTCTACCCTAACGGCATCTCCATGACCTTACCCGAAAAGGAGCAGATTGAGATGTTGCGGACGATCAAGGGTCTCGAGAACGTGACGGTCTTGCGCGCAGGTTATGGTGTCGAGTACGACTATGTCGATCCGCGCGAGCTGCAGAGAACACTCGAGACGCACCGTATCCGTGGGCTATACCTTGCTGGACAGATTAACGGCACCACTGGATACGAGGAGGCGGCGGCCCAGGGTGTATTGGCGGGCATTAATGCTGGCCTGGCGGCACAGGCCAAGGCGCCCCTGATCCTGACCCGTGCGGATGCGTACATTGGTGTCCTGGTGGACGACTTGATCACCAAGGGTGTAGAGGAGCCCTACCGGATTTTCACGTCGCGATCCGAGTACCGTCTCACACTGCGTGCAGACAATGCCGATTTGCGGTTAACACGCAAGGCCCGTGAGGCTGGGTGTGTGACGGACTACCGCTGGAGGGTATTCCAGGAGATGGAGAAGGAGATGCAGCGGGGCGTTGAGCTGATGAGCAACTATGTGCTCTCGCCCGTGAAATGGGCCGAGTATGGGTTTGGCAAGAGTGATGATGGTGTCAAGCGAAGGTAAGAATAGGACGCCTTTGAAAGATGAAAACAACATGGCTATCGCTTGGATGGTATTGGCAGTTTACTAACCCAGGAGTCAAATTTGTGCCTTGTAGTGCCATGGATATGCTGGGCTTCCCCAATGCCAGGATGGACCAGTTTCACGAGGCTATTCCAGAGCTGAAGGACCTTGACGACACTGTCCAGGCCAAGATTCAGGTCGAAGGTGCCTATGCTGTCTATCTTCGCCGTCAGGGCGTAGAAGTCAATGCTTTCATGCGGGACGAGTCCATGGAACTCCCTGCTGATATGGACTACTCGGCGTAAGTCCTTTTTTTTTTTTTTTTTTTTTTTTTTTTTTTTTTTTTTCTTTGGTATGCAGAGCGGAGCAAATTTTCCTTTTCTGTCTTTTCCTAATGCGCTGTTATCTTTTTTGTTCTCCTACCTTTTTCTCTTTAGTATTAACAACTTATCGAACGAGACTCGCTTCAAGCTCGAGCGCACTCGTCCTGCCACTTTGGTATGCCTGCTGGTTACCTAGCCTTTTTTTTTTTTTTTTTGCTGAACACTCGTCTTTGTTCGCAAAATACTCATCTGTTGATTTTACTTTTATGCCACAACGTAGGGTGCCGCCAAGCGCATTGAGGGCATGACGCCAACCAGTATCCTGGAGCTGCTGAAGCATGTGCAGAGGACACGTCGCCCTGCGACAAGCCTTACGGGAGAGGCGCTCCGGACAGGCAGCAGGCGGGATCGCTTGCGCCAGCGTCAGCTTGCCAAAGAGTTTTAAACAATGCTAGAGTCAGTTTTTTTTATTGTACGAGTAAAGACGATGTAAATTAGCCTTTTAATGACTGCGATGGTGAAAACAAGCAAGCAATGGTATGTGCAAAGTGTGTACATGGTTACATACCAGTGTGTGTATGAAGTGTGGGCTAGTTTTGGCTTCGGGAGAATACGATTTCGAAGAAATTCAAAAAAGGTGGGAATGTCCGAGGGCCAAAGAGGGCTTTGTGGAGCAGTGAGAAAAAAAAAGGTTGTGTTTGTGTGGCAGAAGAGAGCGTGGAAAAATGCGGGCGAATGTCCGTGCAGATTCAAGTGTAGCGTGCGCCCTTGCCTAGTGGACACCAGGACACACACGAAACATGCTCCTGGCACTCGTCCTCCTCCCCTTCCTCCTCCTCTTCCCGACGATGAGTCGTCAGTTCGTAGAAGACCTCTTCTTGTTGGTATACTGTCTTTCAGCTGGTTTCTGAACAAAAAAGCGTAAAGTGTGGAGAACTGGAAATGCTCTTGGTTTGCGTGCTTTGGTGAACCTTTTCCTGAATTCCCGAAGTGATTGAGAGACCAGACAGTCAGTGTGTGTGAGTGGTGTGCAGTGTGTGTGAGTGTGCTGCACGATTTTTTTTTTATGAATTTGGCTCGGTGGAACGCACCTCACAGACTCACAAAGTGCGGAGTCCCTTTTGGGATTATTTCTTTCAGCGCACTCCCAACAACTCGCCCTTCTCTCTTTTTGTTCCCGACCCACATCCCAACCATCCAGCTCTCCGCTCCATTCACCACTCCCCACACACACACATACATATCCATACCATGTCAAGTTTAAGGCAGGCCACCAGAGTGCTTGCTAGCTCACTCGCACATTCCCATGCTGCCTCATTCTCGCGCCCCATGGCCAGCATGGCAAGTCAGCAGCTTCTTTTATTCTCAAGAACCAACCTCGTGATCATGAGCTGAGCCAACTAACAATCAAGACGCCCATCGGTCAATTACCCTTCTAGACCATTCGCCACTACAATGCTACAGTCGTCAAGGACACACCTGGATCAGGAGCGGCCAAAAAATCAAAGTTCGCCGAAAAGCTCGCCAACGGACCCAGCTTTGACGACTTTGTTGGGGGCAACCAAAAGCTGTCCGTCGACGAGGCCTTTGAGCTCAAGGAGACGGTCGTGGAGCAGGAGGCCGCAGCGGCGCAAGAGGCCAAGACTGGCAAGCCTGCCAAGCGTGCTCCGTATGTGTGCCTTGTTCTTTTACTTTTTTTCTTTTTCTTTGTTTACTCCTTTCGAGGGAGCTTTCCGTGGTGTCTTTGTTGTTTGATCTGTCCAATTCGAAAATCGAACTGCAGGTCCAACGTTGCTTTTGTGTGCATAAGATCCTGACCTTTTCTAACACCTTTGTATGTTTTCTCTTCCTTCTGATCTCGTTTTGATATTCACTAGTAAGCAGCGCCTGCCCGAGTGGCTCAAGACCGCGATCCCCGTCGGCAAAAACTACACACAGATCAAGAAGAACTTGCGCGAGCTGAAGCTGCACACTGTGTGCGAGGAGGCCAAGTGCCCCAACATCTCTGACTGCTGGGGCGGTGGAGAGCACCAGACTGCCACAGCCACCATCATGGTAAGGAATCAGTGGAAAAAAAAAAGACCAACCCGTACTTATTCGGCATGAGGTCTTGGGTCGATGAGGCAACTGAACCCTGACTTTTTTTGTGTTTGTTGGCGTGTTTAGTTGATGGGAGACGAATGTACTCGTGGATGCCGTTTCTGCTCTGTCAAGACCAGCAAGGCACCCAAGCCTCTGGATATCCATGAGCCCGAAAACACAGCAGAGGCCATTTCCAGATGGGGTCTGGACTATGTTGTTTTGACCTCTGTCGATCGTGATGGTAGGGGACAGAAAACACAATGAGGATATCGCGGGTTTTCTTGTAACTGCCAACATCCCATACTAAGCGTAAAGGCAATTGATTTTTATTATAGATCTGAAGGATGGTGGATCAGCACATTTCGCAGAGACCATCACGAAACTCAAGCAAAAGTAAGGATCGCAACAAAAAAGAACAGCTGATAACTTGGACGATAGGAGAGCCAAGGAAGCTCATAATTCTGTTCCCAAGAAGAATCAAAACGCAACAAAACTTGAGCTGACGTGATTCTCTCTCTCTCTCTCTCTCTCTCTCTCTCTCGCTCTCCCTATCTGCTTGCAACTTTTCTTCTCCGCCTTTTCTTTTCTAGAGCACCCAAGATTCTGGTCGAGTGCTTGACAGGAGATTTCCAGGGAGATATGGAGTGCGTTGCCCGTGTGGCGACCTCAGGATTGGACGTGTACGCTCACAACATTGAGACGGTGGAGGCTCTGTCAGCCTATGTCCGTGACCCTCGCGCCAAATTCCGCCAGTCGATTGCGGTCCTGGCCCACGCCAAAAAGGCCAAACCTGGCCTGCTGACCAAGACCAGTATGATGTTGGGATGTGGAGAGACTGAGGCTGAAGTCGTTCACGCTATGGATGGTACGTTTTCTTTTATATGTACTCGTTATTGACCCATCAGGGTAAACAGGGTTACTCTTGTGGCAGTGAAAGACTAAACTTTTACCTTCTATGTATCATTTTTCTACAGAGTTGCGCAAGGCAGATGTGGATGTGTTGACTTTGGGCCAGTACATGCGGCCGACCAAGAAGCACATGCGTGTGCACGAATATGTCAAGCCTGAGGTGTTTGAGAAGTACCAGAAACTGGCCGAGGCGCGTGGATTCAAGTATGTGGCAGCAGGACCCTTGGTGCGCTCATCATACAAGGCAGGAGAGTTCTACATCAGCAATATCCTGAAGAAGGAGAAGGAGCAGGTCGCACCAGTTCTGGGCAACGACGCCGTTGTAAGACTCACGGATGCTGGCCTCCGTGTGTAAAAAAATAATCCCGCCGGTACCCCTCTTGTTTGTTATTGTCTTCTATTCTTTCCTCACTCTTGCATACATCCCTTGTAGATCACCCTTCATTTTCTTTCCTTGCCACCTCTTATGAGATTATCATGAAATATACAGCAACACAATAAAAAAAAAAAAAAAAAAGAAAACGTTGGTATTATTGCAGTTTTTTGTGGTGTTCTACTTGACTCTATTGATGGAAAGCCAGTGGGTATTGGCGCCTTCTTCCGCTTCATTGTTTAGAACAAGTAGGCACAGACCAAGGGAACAATGGCCAAAGTGGACAGAGCCACTGCCAGTTGTGAGCTTGATGATGTCTTCTCACCTCCAACAGCCTTGTTGGCACCGGAGCTGCCTTGGGGGGAGGAGCCACCACTACCACCACCACCACCTCCTCCTCCTCCAGTTCCCATGTTGACAGTCTTGACGGCCTGCTGGCCGTGCTTGTACTCGGCCCCGCCAAAGGACTTGACATCGCCCACAAAGCCATTGTTCATGATTGGGTCCTTCTTGTATGGAGTCTTGTCGTTGATGCATCCGTCCAGGCGGACCATGTCGTAGCCGTGTGCTTGGATCATATTGACGACCTTGGGAAGCCCCGAAGCAGCACCTGTAGAGGGCACATCATACCCGGTCACCACGTACGAGGCCTTGCGGCCATAGGCTTCCATCTGTTTGGAGAACATGGCGTTGTAGACCTCGGCGATTTGGCTCGAGGTTGCGGCGGTGTTGTACTTGTAGTCATACTCGTCGAGGTTGAACCCCACGAGAGTGTAGCCCATGGACTTGACCAAGTTGAGTAGGCGGGGGTCCTTGAGGTTCGACTCGTGGACCTTCATGTACCGTGGGTAGACGCCGATGAGGTCTTGGATGGTGCGCGAAGCGCGGGCAATGTCCTGCTTGATCTCATCGTCGGAGCGGCCCGCAGAGGTGTCCGAGGGCAGGCGGTAGGTCATGCCGATGAGGTGGCCGTCCAGGTAGGCGTGGCGGGTCACACCAGCGTATTGCATGTACTGGAGCCAGGTCGCGTTCGTGAAAAAGGTGACCTTGGCTTGTGCTTCTTTTAGAGTCTCGAGCATCTCCCTGGACAACCCAGCATGAGGAACATGATAATGGATTTAGTTAGTTCATGGTAGAGATGACATGATAACGTTGGATACCACGATGATGTTTGCGCTAAAGATTTTTTTTCCATCTTACATGGTGGCTTCTGAGGGTCCTTCAGAGTATGTGAGAGCGATCTGGCCGGGTGTCTGGCATGAAGTCAGGAAATCTGCCCAGGTAACTGGACCAGAGGCGGGTGACGGTGGTGCCTCGACGGCAGCTGAGGCCAGCAAAGGCAAGGCTGGATTGTGATGTATCAAAAGAGAGCCAAAGCATAATTAGACTCGACGTGGTCTGATGTCGTCGTAGGACGTTGTACATGGCATTACGCCTTTTGTGCGCCACGAACAGGCATGAATGATTGCGGTTTGCAGACTTACCGATGGCCGAGAGGATAGCTGGAGCAACGAAACGCATGGCGTATGTGTGCGTTTTTGTATGTGGACAAGGGTTTTTTTTCTTGGACGCGGGAGGATGGGACGCGTCGATGTGTGAAGCTGGTTTGTGTCGCGATGGTAAGGAGGGTCGAAAATCTAGTCCTGCTTGTTTCTAGAAAATGAAAGAAATCCAGGTTTTACGAATGAAAAACGATGCAGGTTTATCGCCCTGTTGGTTCGCTGAACGTGAAGTGTGCTTCTGAGGATGAAAAATGGAGGAGAAAAGTAGAAAGCTGAAGAAAGAAAGAAAAGAACAGAAGACCCAAGAAAGAAAACAGGACGACGAATAGGGCTGCTTAAGCCATATAAAGAATGATTCGAGGTATTGAGATTGCTGAGCAATGTTCTGTGAATATACCAACCAGTGGGTCATCCCCCATCCCCCACCTACTTTGTTCTTTACAAGCAGCAGGGACTGAGGTTAGTTTGCGTTTCGCTCAGTCGTGTTCGAGATGAAGAATTGGACAAACATAAAGGAGCCAAACCAGTATTATTGCCTTGGATCTTTGATTTATTTTGTTTTTATACCTTCAATTCCACATTCCCATCCGGGCGATATGAAGGCCTCTTGTTCAATGTCTTATGGACATTTGCACATTTGTGGAGGGGTGCAAAGGGAAAGCAGGGCAGAGGGAGGAGTGGGCATGGGCAACAAAAAAATATTAAGCGAATCTGAGGAGGATTAAGCACAAGAGGAACGAATACATCCCATGAGCGAGCTTGTCCATGTTCCTCGACTGCGCACATGGGGTTGTCTACAAAAGGGGTGATGCCATTATCGTGCGACGGGCAACACACACGACGCGATGGGCAAGAATGCTACTGAAGAAGGACACAACCCGGGAACATTGTGTCTCGATAAAGACCAAATGGATGAGGAGGGCGATAGTAATGGACATGGGAAGCGACACAGCATCGCAAGTTCTTTTCCTGCACCTCCAGGGAAACCCGATGGAGGGATCGGGGCCAGATGTTGTACTACGCGTGTGAAATATGCACTCCAACAATCTTTGCCCCGTTTCGACGCGTCTGCATTCGTGCGATTTGATTCGCTCTCACCTCAGGCCACTTTTTTTTTGACCGTTTGTCCTCCGTTCGGGGTTCATGACTTTCATCGCTCTCTCTTTTTTTTTGCCCACCACCCATCCCTTGCTCCCCCATCTCTCATCCTTTCCACATCGTCTTCCTTCACCCTCCCTCCGAGATCATGCCCTCATACTTTACATCCTCCCCAGGAAAAGTCATCCTGTTTGGTGAACATGCCGTTGTCTACGGCAAGGTAACCAGCCTCCTCATTCCCTCATCTCGGGTTATTTTCATTCCGTGACACCAACACTACAAAAATAAGCTAAACTCACCCTCTCATTCAATGGTTCCCAGGTTGCCACCGCTGGCTCATTGGGTCTGCGCTCCTACTCTCTTGTCCAGACCAGGGCCGACAAGGCCATCGAAGTCAGCTTGCCCGACGTGCAATTGACTCGAGCCTGGACAATGGATGACATTCCTCGTCAGCCCAAATGGGAAGGTACACCACCTTAATTTTTTTTTTTTCAGGAACAAAAATACGCCCAAAACAAGCCCACGTTTCAACGGACAACAATAGCGCAAAGCAACAAAAAAGACACTCGGAACTCTGACATTTGCTTTGTTGTTATTGTTATTCTTATGAACCATTAGGATACCCTTACCCTCCACCCATGAACGCGGCACTTCTGGAACAATTGGCCAAGATTGTGAACTTGGGCACGCAGACCAACCGCTCCCAGGCTGCCATCGCATTGTTGTACCTTCACTCATACTTGACCACAGATGAGATTGCGGATCAGGGATACGATTTCAGTGTTCGCTCGAACCTGCCTGTGGGTGCTGGATTGGGATCGTCAGCATCGTACTGTGTTTGCGTCGCCACGGCACTTCTGAAGCTCAATGGACACTTGGCTACAGGATTGGATGCTATTACACAGCGGGACCTCGTCAATCAGTGGTCGTTCCAGGCCGAGAAGGTCATCCACGGCAACCCCAGTGGCATCGACAACACTGTCAGCACCTTTGGCGGTGCAGTTATGTTCAAGAAGGGCGAGAAGATTGAGTCCTTGCCAGGGTAAGAGTTACTTCGTGTCCAAGTGTTCTTCGATGAAAGACAATGGAAGGGTCACTCACGCTCATTTTTCTGCCTCGACAACACCAGATTCCAATCGCTCAGATTCCTTCTCACCAACACAAGAGTTCCCAGAGAGACTCTGGTTCAGGTGGCCAATGTCAGGAAACTGTGGGAGAAGGTACGCAAGAAAATTATACACGCCATAGAAGAAGGGATTCAGATCGGAGCAAAATGCTTACTCTTGTTCTCTTTACTTTCGATCCTTTTCTTAGTTCCCATCAGTGGTCAACCCTATGCTGGATGCCATCAACGAAATCAGTGCATCGTGCAAGGACTTGTTCAGTCAACAGGGTCTCGACAGAGCTCACCTCTTGACCCAGTTCGGGGTAAGCTTATTACCCGATGATTTTGCCTTATGATGGGCGCATTTGCTGTGATATTAGAGAACAGGAAATGCTCACTCTTTTCCCTCGCTATTTATACAACCTAACAGGAACTGGTCGATGTAAACCATGGGTTGCTTGCTGCCTTGGGTGTGTCCCATCCATCGCTGGAGAAGGTGCGCGAGATCTCGTCCAAGCTGGGCCTCAAGTCAAAACTGACCGGAGCAGGCGGTGGAGGTTGTGCCTTGACTTTGATCCGCGACGGTAAGTTAACAACTGCCACTATCGGTGGCGTTTTGCTGTCCATGCTATGCAACATTCACTTCCACGCAACTCAATTGACTCTCTCTAACAAATGAACTATGTCTCTTGCCTTGAATAGATGTCTCCGCAGAAACGGTGGCCGTTGTCAAGCAGTTGTTGGAGGCAGAGGGATTCCACTGCATGGAAACCAGTGTTGGCGGTCCAGGAGCCGGTTTCCTGACCCTTGCTGGCCCCACTTCCGTCAAAGAGTTTTTGTCCCACGAGAAGGCCTACTTTGAGCAGGGACTTGACTGGAAATACTTTGTCTAACAATCCCGAGATTTTATAGCCCCCATCATTACATATTTATTTATCTATCTATCCCACTAATACATATTTTTTTTTACTTACGCAACAAAAACACAACAGCGCATAAGCTCAAGGCTGTTGGAGATCCTCCATGACCACTGCCGGGTTGTTGAGATCATCGTCGTCATCGTTATGGACCTGGCTGTAGTCACGGTTGTCAATCTTGACCTTCGTTTCGCCTTGGTAGATCAGCGCCACATAGCTCACAAACGGCGTTGTGGCACCCAAGGCAAATCCATACACCCCTTTAAAGATCTCTGGGAACGGCCATACGTTGAAATCGCCACCAAGGTCGCTGTTGTCCTTGCCCACGCCCTGTGTCCTGAGTCCCGAGAGGATCCCGATCGTAATCGGCCAAAAGACCACAAACGTCGCCAATATCATGACTGCGATCCGCTTGCCGTGGAATCCGATCCAGAACAGGGCTGCCTCCTTGCGGCTGTGCCCGCCTAGTGCAGCCGTCTTTTGCGATTGATAGCCGCGCAGATCGTCCAAGCCCACAAACCAGCGCAGCCAAGGTTTGGCGTGTTGGGGCATGCGGAGTGGGGACACGAGGCCCTTTTTGAGGTCGCCGCCGACGGCGAGGCGGTCCAGGATCCAGGTGAGGGTGATTTGGATGATGATCGTGACAGCGGCATCGCCGGCGAGGGTGTTGGGGAGGGGCCAGAGTGAGATGGGGTCCTTGGTGTTCTTGTACATGGCGGTGGCGAGGCCAAAGTTGATACCGCCGTCGAGGCACATGGCGCCGATCATGTGCATGAAGACGAGGTAGAGAACGTGCCGGCTGGTGAGGCCATCGACAGGGTCCTTTACTCCTGACATGGGTAGGTGTATCCTGGGGGTATTCGGTGAGGTGTGGTGTTTCGTTCTTGGCTGTGAGATGTGCGAGCGAGTGATGTAGTGGTGATGAAATGAGCAAAAGACAATGTCAATCAGAGGCAGAAAGGGTAGGAAAATGGAGGGAAAGTGAAAGGTGTTCGTTAAGATAATATGCAAAGTGGATTTGAAGAAAAGAAAAAGAGAAAAAGAAGGAGAGGACAGCCAGGAGAGATGGGAAGAAAGGGAGAGAAAGAAAGAAAGGCAGCAAAATAACTGACTGAGCTGAGCAAGTGACGACGGAGGGGATAAAAAGTCAGTGCGAACTGAGGCCATGTCTCTCGCACGCTTTCCCCTCTCTCACTCTCACAAGCTTCTCGATTTTCCGAGCACGCTCAGCAAAAAAAAAACTTTCTGGGCGGGTCTCATAGCCCTCATAGTCAAAAAAAGACGAGGAAGGTGGAAACATCGCCATGATGAAGAGACGCGTCAAGGGCATTGGAGATACCAACTGGGGGTTTCTAGGGCTACTGAGGCACCAAGTAGAACGGGCTGTGGTCTGGTGCGACGATGAGGCGATTGGGGGGCATGGGACCAAGGAGGGGCTTGAAAGGAGGGGATCCAGCCAAAGATCTAATTAGAAATTGCAGGCAGACAGACCTGGCCTGGGCTTGACATCATTCCACCCAATCAGGAAGCCTCGACGTCCACGGTAAGTTATTTGAAACACATTGGCACGCTTTTTTCTCGGTCGTCTTCACACTCTTTTCATCGTTGCCTTCAACTCACCGCAGAGGTAATATTCCATCGACGCAGTGCACTGCCATTCGTGCTCCCCAGGCGAGAAGACGTCCATATCGGGAGGCATGAGTGACATGGCCCTCGCCTTTTATGCCAATGCAGCATGACAGCGAAAGAAAGGAGGACAGGGGAGCCCAACTTTGTTTTTGTTTTTATCAGTCATTCCGAGTCTGTTTTTGACTTTTTCATTCTTCTTCTTCTTCAATCCACATTCCACCCACCACGACACCTTCGCCCGCCTCTCGTCTTTTTCATTGTTCTCAGGTAGCGTATGCATGACCACCCGTTCAGGTGAATTATTCCAGCCCAGGAAACAAGCAAGGAACGTCCGTGCAGGAAAACAAGCTCAGGACTCAGTTCGTGGAATGAGCGTCTAGCTCTTGCTCACCTCACCTGTTCAGCACCCTGTTTGGTGCTCATGGGTCACATGGCAAAGCAACTTAATTGTGGCGTAGTGGTCGTTCTGAAAGGATGCCAGATGCATTACAAGATGGCGAAGTTATGGTGCATACTCCAAAGAATATTAACCTTGTGAGGTTCACAGCCCACCTGAAAATAACACAGCCAATAAGGAAAGCCACAACTGATGTCCAATTGACCTTTATTTTCTACTTTTCCTTTCTCTTTCTTCTTCTTCTCTCTCTTTCTCTTCCTTCTACTTCACCTCCCTACTAGACCCTCCTCCTCGCACCAAACCGATATAACCGAAAATGATGAAGATCATCGACAAGATCAAAAACCACGGCAACGAGGAAAAGAATGCATCAGAAGCCGCCGCTGCTGCCGAAAAGAAGAGAGTCAAGGAACAAGGACCCAGGATGCACCCCGAGCTGCTCGAGCTCTACACTGTCACAGACCACGTCCTTGGTGTTGGCACTTTTGCCACTGTCAAGGAGATTGTCCTCAAGGAGACAGGTACGAACAGTGGAGATCCCGGCTTGAATGGTCATTTAGACCTTCGTTTTTTTTTCGACAGTTGAAGAAGCTTGAAAGGCTAAAGGGCAACTTCTTCCTAAAATAGGCAAATCCTACGCACTCAAAATCATTCTCAAGAAGACTCTTCAAGGTAAAAACGACGAAAAGATAAAAACTGCAACTTTGTCGATCAAGAAGAAGAAAAAAGCATCATGCATGCAAACCAAGAAAGGAAGAAAGTAAGGCGTGTCCTTTGTACTCAACGGAAAATCTTTCGCGACAAACAACAAAAATCACAACAAAAAAAATAGGTAAAGGAGCCATGATTGACACAGAGATTTCCGTGCTGTCCAAGGTCCGCCATCCCAACTGTGTCTCGCTCCTCGAGCTCTTCGAGACCGAGGATGCTGTCTACCTCGTCACTGATCTGGCTGCTGGAGGCGAGTTGTTTGACCAGCTGTTGCAGAAGGGATCCTACACCGAGGGAGACGCCGCCCGCCTTGTGTACCAGATCCTTCTCGGAGTCGCCTACTTGCATGACCGTGATATTGTCCACCGCGATCTCAAGCCCGAAAACCTGCTTTTCAGCGACAAGACTGAGAATGCTCGCTTGATGATTACTGACTTTGGTCTGAGCAAGGTCCTCACCACCCAGAACGATGTCCTGATGACCGCCTGTGGAACCCCTGGATACGTTGCTCCCGAGGTCCTGGAGCAGATTGGACATGGCAAGCCTGTGGACATGTGGAGTGTCGGTGTCATTGCGTACACTCTGCTGTGCGGATACACTCCCTTCTGGGGTGAAGGTAAGGCCAAGGATCAAGGATTACAAGAACGTCAAAGACAGAGTCAATCCTACATTTAAAATTTGCTAACATAACGAAACGCCTTGTTCTTGCTTTTTTTTTTGTCTTGGGTCCAACGTAGATCAGCCTGCCCTCTTTGAGAGCATCATTTCAGGAGAGTACGAGTACGAGGAAGAGTACTGGAGCGACATCTCACAGCTGGCCAAGTCTTTCATCGACTCGTTGTTGGTCCGCTCAGCCGAGAAGCGCCCCACGGCCACCCAGGCCCTGAACCACCCTTGGTTCCGTGCCATGCTGGAACAGGACATGCTCACTCCTTTGTCACCTGCAGACTCTGTCAACTTGCTGCCCGGTTTCCGCAAGAACTTCAATGCCCGCAAAGTGTTCAAGAAGGCAGTCCGCGCTGTGGGGATCCTGCGCAAGATGCAGACAGCAGGCTCATCGTCAGGATCGTTTGGCTCGTCGGGGAGCCAGGACTCGATCGACACAACCTCGTCGCGCAAAGCGAGACCTCTGAGCTTCCAGGATATTGTGGCTGCTGCAGTAGTGAGCAAGAAGGGTCTGGATGGAGTCCATGAGGATGAGGAAGAGGAAGTGCATGAGACTCTTGAGAAGCTTGAGATCAAGAATACTTAAGGACCATTCTCCCTGAGAGGAAGAGACATTTTTATCGGCCATCTTGTTTTGGCATGGGAGAGGGGATATTCTGGAAAATAACCTTCACTGATAGACAAAAAAGAGTACTGTCTGAACACATATGGCCAATATACCCCCTCCTCTCCATTTTCTTAAAGCTTGATGTAAAACATGTGGATTTGTTTGAACAAATAAAAAATAATATTGCAAAATGGTGGGAGACATTCTATCTAAGCAAACTGAAAGACGAAAACAATGGGAGGGGTGGCGGTGGTGGATGATTGGGATAGTACAGGAGAGAGAAAGAATAGATATAAATGAACTTATTGGCGTGCGCTCCATGCCTTCATGCGGTCTACACGTCCCTCGATCCGTGTGCGCGACATCTCCTTGGATGCCTCCAATGCAAGGACGTTGCCGTCCTTGGCAGCCTCAGCCAGAACCTTGGCCACCAGCTCGACACCGCGCACCGAGTCGTCGTTGGCGGGGATAGGGTAAGAGACAATGCGGGGGTCGACGTCAGTGTCCGTGATGGCAATGGTGGGGATGTTGAAGCGGGTGGCCTCCTTAATGGCAATCATGTTCTCGATGGGGTTGAGGACAATGACCAAGTCGGGGCGGAAGGGCTTGGCAAGATCACCGGGGCGGGCGTCGGCCAGACGTGGGGTGTGAGGGCCAACAATTTCCTGAGCGTTGGTGATTGTGCCAGGGCACCACTTGGAAGCGACGTAGTAAGCGTTACATGACTTGGCGGCATCGATCGTGACGTGGTCCATGCCCTCGCGAGTGCCGATGAACAAAATGATACCACCTTGGCGAGCCACAGCCTTGGTGACAGTGCAAGCGCGGCGGAGGTGGGTCAGAGTGTGTTCCAAGTTGATGATGCTGATGCCCTCACGAGTACCAAAGACAAAGGGCATGGAGGCCACGTTCCAGAGCGAGGTGCTGTGTCCGAGATGGAGTCCTGCAGCCAACAGCTGGGCGATAGTCAAAGAGTTGGAAGAAGGGTTGTTGCTCAATGCCGATTTGGGCTTGGGTGCCAGCTTGCCACCGTAGGACATGTATTCGGGCACTAACAAGTTGAAAAAAAACCCCCGGATCAAAAGAGTGAGTGACAACTGCTCCAATGACTGTAACAACCCTGCGTGATGTCTCCTTGTGCGGATCAAATTGTGTTAAGAGGGGGAACTTACAGAGCGCCTTCAATCTCTTTTCAATATCGACGGGCTTGTTGACGTGTGTTGGTTCGGGGTCCGAGGACTCTTCTGAGGATGTGGAGGTGGTAGAAGGCTGTGATGAAGCGGGGGTGGAAGTGGGGACCTTGAAATCCGAGTCCATGCCAGCCATCATGGCGTCGAGGAGATCGTCATCGCCCTGTCCTGCTCCTTTGCCGGTTGAGTACAGACCAGTCTGGCCAGCGCGAACCCATGATTGACGGAGACCAGCTAAAAGGTAGTTTAAAGATGTGGATCAGAGTAACTGTTTAGCTTTTTCGATCCGATCTAACAAGGTCGCCGTGGTGCAATAGTTGGATGTTGTTGATATGCGGGGAGCCCTGAACGGCAATCTGTGAGGTTTACTCCATCCATCCGAGACTAGGTCACAACTGTCGATTGTCCCGAGGCATGTGCATATCGGGAAGTAGTCTATTTCCTCCGGTGCCTGAATAAAAGGTGGACTGGTTGCTCCTGATTCGAGTCATTGCATGGTATGTAGCATTCATGCGTCCCTGGGGGCCTCTCCAGTGAATTCAGTTCCGATTCCGATGCTACGGCTGATCCTGTTCATGTGTGGGGCCATTACCTCTGGGGCTACTGGCCATGGCCTGCTGGGCCACTCGGAAGGTGTTGCGGAGAAGGGAGGGAGCCATTGCTTGTGATATTATGAGTCTGTTGAGATGATACTGCGCCCTTGTATAATGTCGTGTCTACTGCTGTGTGAGGGTGTTATTCACAGTAGTAGTGTTCTCCGGACGGTGATGGAAAATGGAATGGATGGACAAAGACTGGCAAAGGTGAACTAACAACGAATGTGAGTCTCCCTAGTCATGGAGGCCTCATTCGCGAGTAAACAAATCGGGGTGGTGGCTTGTCGCCCTCTGTAACTGAAATGAACCTTCTTTATTTGCAAAATTTATCTCTAATTGATCTACTCTTCGTGAACAGACTTTGCGCCAGTAGTGGTCACTTTGACGTTGGAGTGGACCTTGATGGGCTTGCCTTTGATCGACCAGTCCACGACATAACGAGGCGCTGCCCAGCCCACAAATGAGTATGCCAGACTGCCCTTCCCAACGCGGATGTAAGTTGCTGGCTTGTTGAGGGTGATCGCGTCATAGGTCGCCTCACACAGGGCCGATGTAGTGGTGGAGGGGGATTTGAAAGCTGACTTCAAGAACTGCGTAGGGTCCATTGTGCTCAACAATCCCACACCGCCCGCATTTGTCTAACGTAGTAAACAGGGTACTCTCGTTAATTTTACACAGTTTTTGGACTCCTATGGGTGCCCATGGACCCATTGACCAGAGTCAACATCACAATAAACCCACCTTCTTCTCGTCCCACTCCTTGCGGAAGGATGTGTCAGCAACGCCAGGCCGCAAGCAAATCACATCGATCCCTTGGGGTTTGATCTCACGCCTCAACGAGTCGGCAATAGACTCGATCGCATGATGACTAGCACAAATTGCAGACTGGTAAGGGAATCCAATGCTACCTGTGATCGCCGATGAGAGCAAGATCAGCCTGGGTGACCGTCTGGGCTTGGCCAACGCCAACGTGCGTCTCAACTATGATATTGGCACATTATCATAAGCTGTTTTAGTGTTCGTGTAATTCTCTTTGAGTATAAAATCAAAACACCTGCGAGTGGTCTTCTTACCAGAGGCATGAACTTTTGGGCTGCGATCACTGTGCCAGTGATATTGTTGTCGACTGACTGTCGCCAATCGTCCAGGTTCACCTTCTCGATCGAGCCAACTACTGCGGAATGTGGGTTGACAATTACGGCTGCGAGACGGAACAAGGGGCTGTCAGTCTTGCCGTGGTGGCGTCGTTTGGCCTCTGCCTCGCTGATGCTCTTGAGGGTATGTTCGGGGCTCACGAGCTGGATGTTGGCAATCGAAGCCGATAATTCTTCCTCATAGATGACCGACGATAAAGTCGAGATGGGTCCACCGCCAAGGAGGCTACTGTTTTTCTGATCCAAGAAACTGGACACTGCCCGCACAAGATCCTCGACGGGGTTGGACTGGAACCGTATGCATAGGAGATATAAAAAAAAAGTAGGTGAGAAATGCGCATGTTGTCATCATTCGCACGATGAGCACAGGCCTTCTTTTCGCACTCCCTCCCCTTCTTTTTTTTTTTTTACCTTGATGGCATCAACAACGACGGGATGGATATCGATTCGTCGCCATTGATCCACCTCGTCCGCTTTCGCCTGACTGGGCACACCCACAAAGACAATGAACCCCTGCTGCTCAAGCGACAGTGCCAGGGCAACACCTTCGAGCGTCGACACGTTGGTCACCACGACCACTTCACGCTTGGCCCCGTCCTTGCCGCGGAGCACGCGGGCCTTGCGCACCTTTCGGCGGTGAGCTCGGTTGGCGTGCACAGCGATCGTGCCCACCGTGACAGCCACTCCCAGGGCCACCACGCCTAGCCCCACCATGACTGCGTTCTTGCGCACCCAATTAACAGAGAGCTGATAGTGGATCCGGATCAGGTCAGTGACAGAGTCTCCCGAGTTGCCCGCAAAGGAGCCAAACACGAGAAGCTGGTGGTCGTTGGTCACCACCAGCACGGGAGTTGAATCCGACAGTGGGCCACTCAGACCGTCGATCGAACCGGAGGAGCCTTCATCGGCAATAGAAGAGAATGTGCTTGTTGAAGAAGGTGACTGGGCCGAAGAGGATGAAGGAAAGAGAGACGGGAGTTCTAAGGCTGGAATGTTCTCACGCAGGTTCTTGACAGCATCGTTGGTTGATGCCAAGATGCGACTGGTCATATCGCGCAGGTCGTCGACGGATGGAATCGAGGATGTCGATGAGGGTGGTGGTGGGGGTGGGTTGTAGGTCGACTGGCCGGCAGCCTCGGTTGAGTTGACTTGGCCCATGATGGTATGCTTGCTCTTTGGTGGATGAGCGTTGGAATTTAGCAGGTCAAGAGAAAAGAAGACGAGTGGTCGACTGATGAGATGGAAGCGCGGAGTGTTTGATGAGTGGAGAAGAAGTGAGGGTTGTTGAAAGAAAGAAAGAAAAGAAAGAAGTGGTGGATGAGCAACGAGCAATCGATAAGCAAACACAAGGGGTGTGCCCCCTTCCCTCCAAAGTCCAAACAATGCTTTGTGTTCATATGTTATGATTTCGACATAAAGCACAAATCTGTTCCGGCCCATTTCACTCCCCCCTCCTCATCACACGCCTGTTTTTCTGTCGAGCAAGGGGATCGTGCGCGCAAAAGGGTGGAGCCACAGTCAGTCAGTCTATCACGTAATGTGCTTTGGAGGCGGTTGAACACAGGCAACATAGTTGCACAAATCCTGTAGCATATGTTTGGAGGACTCGGCTTCTAGTGTCCCACGCTTCGCATGTTCATCATGCGTCATTGGAACTCAAAACAATGAGAACATGCTCCAAGAATTCGTGTCTCCCGTCGTAACACTAGTTTCGGGTACCGTCCTAGAGTGTAAATGATCACTCCCTTAATCCATGCACACTTCCGTTGATATATTTATTTGGCTAGGACGATATTGTTTCTACATGCTGGGCTGTGGCATCTGGATGACATTGGCGACCCTGTGGATGGAGTTGTTCATCACTCCGCGGTAGTTCCAAATTGGAACCTCAGGTTGGGTGTTACCGCTCGAGTCGTCTATACCATGAAAAACAGAATAACAGATTTAGTACCATACACGCTCGTTTATTACAATTGACATGCCACCTGCAGGGAAAAAATGAGGCTTACATGCGCGGACAACAAGTTCTGACGAGGTGTTGATCTTGGCGACCTTCTTCTCCCAGATCGCCCAGGCCCAGTACATACCGCTCTTGGGGTCTGGGTTTTGTTCGATTTTATCAACACCTTCCCAGGTGTGTCCGCCGTCAAGAGACAGCTCGACACGGTAGATGGCGCGGCCGCCTCCCGAAATAGCGTAGCCCTTGACAGTAACGGCTTTTGATTTGACGACCTCGTGCTCTGTGGGTGTGCAAATCACACACTGGACATTCATCTCGCCAAGTGACGATGCGGTGTCCCATGCAGACTCCACATTGCTTGAATCGATCTAAGTGAGGCATAAGGTCGTAGTTCAAAATGTCAATAAACAGTACAAAATACAAGACTTGTAATGTCGCACAGCATATTGGACACAAAGCGAACTAACGAACCGAATCAATTGAAAATAAGCAAGCAAACAATGAAAACAGAAGTTTACCCATGGAGGAAGAATCTTGTAGTCGCGACGTTGAAAAAAGGATAAGGACTCTTGAGGCTGGACGAGAATCTTTTGAAGGAATTTGACAGAGCGAGCGCCAATGTAACCGGGGACGATCACACGAAGTGGGAAGCCATGATCGCGTGTTAATGGCTGGCCATTCATCTGCAAGAAGAGAAGGGCGAAGAGTGTGCATGTTAGTCCGAATGGTCATTGTACTGGATCTGATGTACACAAGGAACTAACATAGCCGATAGGCTCAGCTACATTAGATGGGCTGGCTTTTCTTACCTCATATGCAAGAATGACATCTCCCAGTGGATCCCTATTTATTAGAAAGATTACGGCAGCATCAAAGAATCGCACCGATGTCAGTATTGTTGCATACAACTAAACATCTTGGCCAATAGGGCACGCGCACGCATGCATGAGTGAGAGAATGAGTGAGTGAGTGGGAGTGAGTGAGTGGGAGTGAGTGAGTGACATACATGGCTTTGCGGAGTGGGATTGAGCTGCCGTAACAGATGTCTTCCTTGACATGGTCGTCGGCCTCGAATGAGACGTGGAAGGTGCGGATCATGTCGTGCAGCAGATCCTTGGGCACCTTGGCAATGTCCTTGAGGATGTCGCAGAGACGAGGACCCGACCAGACCGCCTATATGCCGCATAGAATGAGTATGTATGAACAAGGGTGCATGTATCGTGTCCGTCGATAAATAAGACAATCCTAGTGACAAGAAGAGACTGGAACAACAATGACAACAAGGACGAGAATGAAGCGTGGGGAAAAGGCATAATCATGCTACATACACTCGCTCTCGTAAACACAGAGTGAAAGGGGCAGGGGGAGCAAAAGCAACCCTCAGAGGCCAAAAAAAGGAATTCGAGACAAACAAATTAAGGTTATGTCGTCAGATGGCGACAAAAATGGGAAAACGAAGCCAAGCGAGCGAGCATGAAGCGAAAGAAATAAGAAAAGGGAGACAACCACAGGCACTACTCTCACTCAATGTAACACACTGCATGCATACGAGACGATACGGGAGCGAGAGTGCATGTTCAGACAGAACCGTAGAGAAGAGCCAAAGAATGCAGATACACAGAAAAAACAAGAGCAGCACAATTTAGGCTCGGACTTGACCACTTACATTGGAAATGGTGCCCGCTCCCCAGATGACGCCTTTGACTTCCTTGACCTTGGCAAGACCATCTCGACGATTGCCAGCACACTGTGGATGTAGTGCCGTGAGAAAAGAAATGAATGTTAGCTTTCATTTTGTGCCTTGTTCTGTAGACAACCCATACAAAATAGCTTAGATGGAAAGAGGCTGTACCTGAAGAGAAGCCGTGATGGTGGTCTTGGGCCACTTGGTCATAATGTCGTGCATAGAGAGCGCCTTCCAGTCCACGAGACCAGATGCATCGGTTTGCTGGACGCCAATAAAGACTTGGTGGTGCTCGAGCTGTATGTTTGGGATGGGGCCATGGTTGCGCTTGAAAAAGACCTCGCTTGGTGTGATGTAGTCCGAGACCAGGAGTGGCAGGGTTGGTTCGGCATTGAAGGGCCGCTGTCCACGGACAATGAAGTTGCGAAGCACTCTGGCAGGGTCGTGTGTGTAGTCGAGGTCGTGTTCACCAATCCGCTGTAGGACTGGAGGCTGAATAGTGTGATGTGTTGACTCCATTTTGTGTTGTGTGGATAGAATATTTTTTTAAAAATTTATTCTGGGGGTGGCGAAAGAGATGAACAAAGAAGGGTGAGGAATCAAGTAGTCGAAAGGATGAAGAGGAATGAGATGAAGTGAATGTGAATTCGGAAATGTAAATTGACCTGGCAGGAAAGGAGAAGACACAATGGGAACAGAAAACAAAGCAAAAGGCAGAGGAAGAAAATGAAGGGCAGGTTTGTCCTTTTTAGCTCGCATCGGGAATTATTCTCGCAGGAAAAAGCACTCACTCACATCAACTGGCACAACACTCTTGGATTCTTTCACACACGGGGTCAACATTCATCTTCACGTAACTTTCTTCTGTGGTGGGAAAAAGAAATAATTGCTCTGCAACAGCATATATTCACGTCCTCAGCTCATGCTACTTGTGCACGTTCATACCTTCAAAAGAGTACCTCAAGAACCTTATCCTAGGCAACGTTCAAACAGGATCCTTGGATGCTTGAGTGAACAAGGTCAAACATAGCTGTGCATGTCCGGGTTGAGCAAGAAAGCTGCTAGGTCAGCACTCACTTTATGAGGTGGCACATACCACACAAGCAGGTATTTGGTTCTTTTGTGGCGGACCAAGCCAGCATCATGGAGAAGCATTTCTGTGTTCTTTAAGTTGTTGACGCAGCGCTCGCGACAACCATGCGGGCGCCAGACATTCTTAAATATGATGTACTATATTATCATATGTCGAGCGTAGCGTGTGATTCCAGTTGTTGTGTCAATACTTGTAAAGTAGCACAGACATGCATGTCCAGTTGGACATGGGTGCGTAGCTCAAGTCACTGCCTTGGGCGAAGTTGGTTGTCCGCCCAAAAAAACATGGTCGAAGTCGCCCACTTCGGTGACGTCATCGTAGCCTGCCCGCGCAAAAGGGAGATATAAAAAACACATGACCAAGCGCTCTCCTTGTCACGTTTCTTTCTCGTCTTTCGCCAAAGTCACCAAGCTCACCAAAACCAACAGGAAAGTCGCCAACAATACATACCCAAACACACCAACGGTAAGAATGGTATTTATGCTCAAGCGCACATACATCCGTCCCGAGCATGGAGAACGTCGAACAAAGTGATGAAATGAGAAAAGACAAGATCATGCATGGCACCTGTATGCCTGGCTCGGTCGCGCGCCCAAAGGAAACGACAAAACAGGTCCAACTCTCGTCAACCAGTAACTCATCCGCTGTCTTTACATTTCGCTTTCTTTCCACGCTAACCCAACAAAGACTCAAGAACACAAGACCCTCCATCACAAAGAACATTACACATCATGAGCTCAGACTTGCAGCAGAATGTTGAAGTGCAAGAGGTCTTGAACAACCTGGTAGGTGCTTGGTTTAAATTTCTATGCCGTTGCATTTCAGCAGTCCAACTCGAACATGGGCCCAAAAAAATGCTTACCTGTGAAGAACATATCTATTCCACGAAAGACCAACTCAATAGCAAGTGCGAGTGACAAGGAAAGAGAACTGACAGAGTCCTTCACAGCAGCCATCGCCCAGTCTGCAGCTGAGCCAAACACACACTTTGACCAACAGCACCAGGAACAGGAAGCTCAGGCACAGGACCACCTCGACCGCATTGCAGAGGAGCATCACCGGCAAATGAAACAGCAGGAGCAGATTGACCAGTCTGCCCAAGCTGTTGCCGCCGTGGTTGCACAAAGCGAGCAAACTGCCCAGCAGGTTCTGCAACACATTGGCACCGCAGACTCGAGCAGCACTCTGGCTACAGTTCCCATCACAACCAGGTACAAAGACACCTAGCCTTCGTTGCTGGGTTAAAAATCAAAGTCATGGACAATGGATAGACACTGACTAAAGCTCCTTTGTTTCCCTCAAAAACAACCGATGTTAGCCCGGCACCAGCACCAGCAGCACCAGCAGCCAAGCCCGTTGCAGGATCAGAGGAGTGGCACAAGCTTCGTCGCGACAACCACAAGGAGGTCGAGCGCCGCCGCCGAGAGAACATCAACGCCGGCATCAACGAAGTCTCGGCCCTGATCCCCAACAACGAGAAAAACAAGGGCAACATCCTGCGCCAGGCAGTCAACTACATCAAGGAGATGCAGGAAACCAACGAGAAGCTGGCCCTCGAGGCCGAATCCGCCAACGCCACCCGGATTGAACTGGATAGTGTCAGAATTCTGAAGACAGCGGCCGAGGCTGCCTTCCAGGCACTGTCGATCCAGCACGAGGAGCTTAGGCGCAACTATGACGAGCTCCGCAGAGAGCTGGAAGAACGCGCTACCAAGAAGCAAAAGACCGAGTAGTGTCATGTTCGTACACGTCACGCCCAATAAAAAAAAGAATAGCCCAATGCACGATCAAAGATCAGTGATATAAACTGCAAGACCACCTTGGTCCACCTTACATCCGTCTTTCCTTCCTCGACCAAATCCTTTTTTCAACGACTCACCACTCCAGTTCACATGCTATGCTGAGGTCCCTCTGCAAACTCCTTTTTGGCCGTTGTGCAAGAATGTCCAGGCCGGCAGCAGCGCTCAGACTGGCAAACATGCGCAAGCTAAACGCGGCCAAGCCAGCAATATCAAAGGCATCTGACATGACCAAGCCGGAAGCAGTATCCAAGCCAACAGAAGCGCCCACTGCAGCACAAGATCCCAAGTCAACGAAAGAATCCGTGGCGCAAATTTCCAAACCGGAAGAACAACCCGTTGTGACACAGGCTTTCAAGTCGAAAGAACAACCCATGGTAGCACAGGCTCCCATATCAGAAGAACACCCCACTGCGGTACACATCCTCAAGCCAAAAGAACAACCCGAAGCTGCAAAAGCGTCCACGTACGTCATAGTTTATCGGTCGTAATTGTACCCGAGAGCCGCAATTCTCTGCTAAGATTATCCTTCTTTTTCAAAATGAACAACAGCTCTGATCCTGATGCGAAGAACGACCCTTACAAGAAGCTTGAACCAGGCAAGAAGACTGAGCTGCCTGAGGAGAAATACCAGAGCGAGAGGGAGAAACCAGACGAGAAAACTGAGCCGCCTGAGAAGGAAGACCAGAATGAGGAGGAGCCGAGTGACGAGAGTATCTTGGACGACGAGTTGGAGCCAAGCGAAGAGAAACGCATATACCAGCAGATTGGGCCAACGGCAACGCTAAAGCTGATCGAGAAGCCGAGTGACAAGCGGAGACTGATCCAGAAACTTAAACTACGCGAGAAGATGGGGTCAAGCGAGAAAGATGACCTGTGCGTGAAAATCGAGTCGGTCTTGACACTGAAGCCGAGGGAAAAGGTTGAACTGGACAAGAAACTAGAGCAACTTAACAAGAAGGATCGCCAATGTATTCTTGAGGATCTTGAGAAGAGGCGGGCGTACAGTCGGGAAATCTCTGAGACAATCTACGATATTGGGTCTCTTGTGCCGTGCCACCTGCGCACTGGAAGGGACAAAAGGTCGATCCTTTCTGATGCCATTGCATACGTCAGAAAACTCAAGCAAAAAGAGCAGGACCACGACACGACTGCCCAGGATCTCAGTGCTGCTTTGACTGAGAATGCGAGACTCGAGACTACTATGGAAACCTACGACACTCAAAAGAAAGAGTATGACACCGCACTGTGGTATCTGCTTCGTCGCCTTGGGGAGTTGAATTGCATTGCGGAGGACCGTTGTAAGAAGGATCAGGAGAAGGACCAGGAGAAGGACCAGGAAGAGAAGGACATTTGCAAGAAGAAGGACCGGGAAGAGGAGGGTCTTCACAAGAAGAAGGACCAGGAAGAGGAGGATCTTCGCAAGAAGGAGGACCAGGAAAAGGAGGACCTTTGCAAAATGAAGTAGGACTGGACCACCAGGAGGAGAGACTAAACCGATAGAATCTGCTCATCTTCGTCCGCCTACACTCATACTGCGACTACGTACGCTTACTAGTTTTCCACAATAAATCTTCCAAAATGAACTAATTAATTAGTATAATGCCATACACTAGCTATAACGAACTGAACTGTCTCCAGTCGAGCAACAGATTTCGCCTAGGGTACCCCGATCTACCCCTCCCCACTTTCCACTACCAGAGAAATCCAGTGGCAATGCATAATTCAGAGTCTGAGATAATGTTGTCGACGAAGTCATGCCGTGTTACGAAATCAAAGAGACAAAGGAGATAAGTGTCGGTCGTCTCACTTGCTTCCAATCGGATTCTGCTTTCTGTTCAAGACAGTTTGGAAGAGGGTCCTCAAAACCGCGGGAATGGGAACTCGTGTGTCTACTTTTTCATTTCCTTGCTTGCTTATTTTTTGTTTTTCCACTTCTTTCTCATCTTCACATTCATTTGCAATCTCATTCGGCTTGGAATGACAACTTGTATTCACTGATTCACAACACTGCTCCGATTGTTCAGCATATAGTATTGTTCGTTGTTTAACAGCAGATCCAGAGGCGCCATGATATCTCTGCCTCGGTCGCCCGTCATAAAGCTATGCCTGGGACTATTCACAGTCGTCTCGCTGATCTTTCTTGCTGTCCCGTTCCAGCCACCCTCGCTTCAGAAGCAAGTCGACGACTGGGGCGAACTCAAGCAGTCATACAATGATGTACACAGGAAGCAGCAACAACAGCAGGAGCACAAAGTGGATAAGAGCCCAGTTATTGACAAAGCTGCTCTCGATAATCGCCCTCCAGTGAAGTCGTTCAAGGTATTTACGAAGATGCAGTGACAATTTGGAGATGCAGACTTACGGGCGGCAATGCATTTCTACGCACATGGCTCCTTTTTTTTATGCTGATCTGCAGAACAAAAGACGCTACGACCAAAAGTTCACTCTCTCCCATTCTGCATGGCGTCCTCTATCTCAATATTAGGTCCCAGAGAAGCTCCTCCTTACCCACGACATCGCGATCCCACACGACATCCCACCCTGGACCGACGACGACACTGCCCTCCTGGGCACCACCATCGGCGCCACTCTCCAAGCTCAGATGCTCAAACTCGACTATCACAAGCACGAGGACCTCTCCGACAAACCATCTGAGCGCCTCAACTTTGCAGAACTGGCGCGCGCCGAACGGCTCTACAAAGCTCTCTGGAATTATGTCCATCCCGTCTACCAGACCCTCAAGGGTCGCAACGACAGAGAACGTGACAAGGCACTGTACAAGCTCGCGAATACTCGCCCCGAGGTTGATTTCTTTCTCCGGCTAGAGCAGCGCCTTTTCCCCTGGGTCCAGTACGGGCGCCGAACATCCTTCTCGCTCTTTAAGACCTACGAAGGAAAAGGTATCGTCTTTTGTGCCGGCAACCCGCAGTTCGAGTTTGTGATCACCTCCATCCAGGTAATCCGCAACCGCCTCAAGTCCACGCTGCCGATCCAGATTTTCCACATGGGCGACGGCGACCTCTCCAGAGAACGGCAGCAGTACTTGCGCGACATGGCCAGCGATATCGAGATAATTGACGTCACCCAGATCCTGGACAACGAATACATGCAGCTCGGCGGCTGGGCCATCAAACCCTTTGCCATGCTCGCCTCCAGCTTTGCGGAGGTTATGTTTGTCGATGCTGATGCCTACTTTCTACAGGCAAGTCCTCCCTACCTTAATTTTTTTTTTCTTGTTTAGTTACCTGCGCGCTATTAGTCCTAATCAGAATATTTGGCTGTTACTTTTTGCAATGTAGGATCCAGCAATACTCTTCTCAGACCCCGGGTACCTCGCCACAGGCGCCCTGTTCTTCTACGACCGGACCCTTTTCCCAGGCTGGACCGGAGGCTCCGACTGGCTAAAGTCGGTCCTGCCCATCACGTCCTCCTTCCCGCCCACCTCGCGCTGGTTCCGTCTCGTCTCCGCCCACGAGCAAGAATCCGGCGTTGTGCTCATCAACAAAACCTCCAGGTTTCTCGGCCTCCTCGCCACCTGCAAAATGAACGGCAAGTGGGAGCGCGACCTCGTCAGTTACCGTCTCTTCCACGGCGACAAGGAGACATTCTGGACCGGGTTCGAGATGGTCCAGGAGCCCTACGCCTTCATCAAGAACTATGGTGGCGTCATTGGCGAGCTGCGTACTGACAATGACCAATCTGTCTGTGGGGCTCAGTTGCACGAGGACCACCGCGGCCGGCCCCTGTGGTGGAACGGCGGGTTGTACCGGAACAAGAACGCGGGCGTGACACGGTACCTCGATTTCGGGTACTGGATGACGGGCGGCGGGCGACAGAAGCACCGGGAGCGGTTCACAAACGACCCGGAACAGATCCTGGAGGTCATGGGCGAACTTGGCTTGAACTCACAGGCGGATCTGAAGCTGGATGCGCCTGATGCAGAGTGGGATTTTATGGAGAGCTGCTTGGTGGGCGCAGAGGTGCAGACGTTGGGTCAGCGGGAGAAGGATCTGGCGAATGGGTATGTGGGTATTGATCGGGTTGCGCGTGAGGACGGCCGGAAGATGGAGGCGGGTGAGAAACTGGATCCCAACGCGCATAACTGGGATACTGTGTAGAAAAAGGGATTAACTAAAATATTTAAACAGCGTACTGCAAGAGTATATGTTTACGTCTCTTTTGCTTTCATGCAGGCCATATACAATGATCGTGGATAGATGATGTTCCTTTTATCCATGAGCCTTCAATGTGGCCATTATGAAATGCTTCAATTTGTCTTGCTTGAGCTCCAAAAAACCTCTGTTGGGATTGCTCCACCAAAAGCGTCTCGAGTCGCATACTACGTTCTCGGCCAGGAAAAGTCGTTTCATACAATTTGACCAGCCAACGTCGGTGCTGAGCAATGATTTGGCCCGCTGCACGTGGATCGAGAAGGTCAAATATGTCCATGGTCCAGAAGATCCCAAGTAGCTATTAGAATCAAATCTCTCTCTCTCTCTCTCTCTCTCTCTCTCTCTCTCTCACACACACACACACACACACACACACACACAAGCGAACACACACACCTCTCTCTCGAAAAGTCTCATAATATCAGCTGAAAAATGATGACGGTGTATTGTAAATGGTAAAAAAAAGAGAAAAGATAAGAGAGATCGGGGAAGGTGTGTAGAAGACTATGGAGCTCTGTAGAAAAAAAATAATACAACTAAAATTTGGCCCCTCGGTCTAATTACATTTAGTGTCCGTGACCATCGTCCTCCTGTCTCTGCTCGGGTGCTACTGTGATCATGTCGTCAATACGCAAGATCGACAGTGCAGTCTCGGTGGCCGAGCGCAGCGCACGGATCTTGGACAGAGCAGGCTCTAAAACACCAGCGTGCACATTGTCGCGGACCTCGCCCTTGATCAGGTCCAAACCGTACCACTTCAATCCCTGTCGAGACTTGTCGTTCTGAGAAGCGTTATGGTACACACGGAGGGTTGCAACAAGATCTGTCGAGTCCTTGGCAGCGTTAACGGCCAAGGTCTTGGGGATCACGAGAAGAGCGTTGGCAAACTCGGCAATGGCCAATTGTTCGCGGGAGCCCTAAAAAAAAGTAATCAAAAAGGTAATAAAAGAACATGGTTAGTATCAAGTAGGCTGTACTGTGTAGTTGGACATAGCCTTCTGGCATAGGGTCTTCTTACCAAAGTTGTGGCAAAGTTCTCCAGGTAAATGTTCAAGGCAGTCTCAACAGCTCCACCTCCGGGAACAACACTGCCACTCTCCAAAGTGCGCTTGACAACGCACAGGGCATCGTGCAATGAGCGCTCCATCTCGTCCAGCATAAAGTCGTTGGCACCGCGAAGAATAATCGAGGCCGAGGACTGCGCCTTGGTGCCCTTGACCAAGATGCACTCGTCGTCTGAAATTCTCTCCTGAACAACCTCCTCGGCGTATCCCAGGTACGAGGCATCGTATGTCTCCTCACCCTCCAAGTTGGCCAGAGTCGAGATCAAAGTAGCGCCAGTGGCCTTGGCAATTCTGCGGAGATCCTCCTTCTTGCAGCGGCGGACAGCCATAGCGCCAGCCTCAACGAACAACTTCAAGCACATGTCATCAATTCCCTTGGTGGTCAAAATGACATTGGCTCCGGTGGCGAGAATCTTCTTAATACGCTCAGTAGTGATGTCGCTCTCTCTATAGGACGTAAGGGTGCGTTAGGCGAATAGAACTAGGAGTAGTCAAATGGCAACAAATGTATCATGATGAGCTTACCTCTTGCGGATATCCTCGAGCTTGTCGGGGTCATCGACCATAATGTGGACACCGAGGTTCATGCGGACCTTCTGGAGGTTGATGTCCAAGCAGGCAATCTTTGCGTTGGAAATCTTTGTCTTCATGGCCTGACTGGCAACAGTGCAGTTGAGGGCATATCCCTTGATGAGCATAGACTCGGTGGCAGACTTTCCGTGAGCCTTCAAGATGTTGACGGCCTTGACGGGGTACTTGCTCTCGCCGCGGCTGTTGGTAGACTTGACAGCGAGCATGGCATCGACAGCCATGTTGGAGAAGAGCTCATCGTAGCTATAGTAGGCACATTTCAAAAGTGAGAAGGAGGCGCAAATGGTTAGATCGACTGTGTACTGCGGAACATTAGACCATGTCCTGATCGGTCCAAGGGCAACCTTCGCTGACACCCTCCTACTTTCATGGGAGGAAAACCACTTACGATCCAATGATCTTGGACGACATACTGGTCTTGGCAGCATTCACGAGGCAGTCGCGTCCAAGAGTGTCGACCTTGATGGACATCTGGTCGGCAATGAACTTGCAGGCCTCCTTGCTGGCCAATCTGTATCCTGTGATGATGGTGGTGGGGTGGATCTTGTTCTTGACCAACTCGTTGGCTCTCTTGAGGAGCTCGGCAGCAATGATCACGACCGAGGTGGTGCCGTCACCAACTTCCTTGTCCTGCTGCTGGGCCAACTCGACAAGAATTCTTCCTGCAGGGTGTTCCACCTCCAACATGTTGAGAATAGTGGCACCGTCGTTGGTGATGGTGACATCCTGTTAATCGGCCAAAAGAGAGAGTAATGAAAGAGAGGAGGGTCAGCGATCTGATCTTTAGTGTAAGCTTCGTTGACCTGGATACCAGTCAAACACATAACAGCTACAACATACACCAATCTCGTTCACAATCATCTTGTCGAGACCAACAGGACCCAAGGATGACTTGACAATGTTGGCAATGGATGAAGCAGCAAGAACTATTTCCACAAGGTCAAAGGAATAAATGTTAGCATATCAGCCCTTGTGGGATGATTATCCTGATGTGTTCCTGAAAAAGGTGATCTCGAGATGAACACGCTAGTCGTAGCGCCAACTTGAAACGCAGGCAATGTCGCCAAATCCTGTTGCGACCGGTTTCCAATAATGAACTTGCGGTGTTCCAATACTCTTTCCTGTGCATTTCGTCTGCTTAGAATGAGGACCATGGTGTGCGAAAAGTCGCGTCCATGTTGGCCCTTGATTTGCACAGCTGATCAGTTTTTTTTTGGGCTGGGAGAAGCGATGTGTATTGTACCATTTTGATCGCGAATGGACTGTCCAGAGGTGCGCTCTCCACCCAGGAAGAGGCTGGAGTTGTCCATGTTCTTAGTGTACATGTTGTGGATGTGTGTGGGTTGGAGGGTGATGGGGTGATGGGGAGAGTGATGGATGGATGGAGATGTCAAGTTCCTCTGTTTCGAGAGGTTGTTGGCTTGGTCGCAAAAGGAACGTCGAAGAAGGATGGATGTATTAAGGGGCCTAACAGGAATTTTTCCTGTATGTGGCGACGTCACCGTTTTTGCTGGATCCAGGACAATTGGCGCCATAATTCTCTGATTGGCCATATCTTTCGATGGAAATAAACTTTTTCATTGCATGGCAATAAGATTTTTTTTCCTAACGCGTCTTGGCATTTTCTCGCTAGCGTGTCCTGGTTAGAACACCTATTCTCTTTTCACGCCGACACCTACTCTGATACTCACACTCGATACTCGCACTCTGATACTCACACTCTGATAAACACACACTGATACTCGCACTTCGACAGTCTCATTCACTCTTTCCTTGACATTGACCACACTCGCAAACCCTTCATTCTCTTCTACGCGATGGGAGTGTTCGGATTGTGGGTTTTCCTTAAAGACAAAGGAGTTGAGCCTGTATTTCGCTCCTTCTCCAGCCTTCGTGGTCTACTTGAATCTCTTGTGGACCTGCCCGCTATCCGCGTCGATGTTCTGGGTTGCTGCTTTATGACAATTCGACATGCTTACGAATCACACTCAGACGAAATCGCGCATGGAATCCTGGAGGGCGAGATCGCAAAATTCGGACCCAAGGAGCTCCTCGTGTTGTATATTGATGGTGATCCGGCAGTAGAGAAAGGCCTCACAACAGCAATTCGGAAGGAGCGGCGGGGGAAATCGCTAGAAGTTGCCGATCGACACATGGACGAATTGGAAAGGAGGCACAATGCTGGCCTTCGCGTCCGAAAGCATCACTTCGTAAATGTCACCAAAAACCTTAGTGGCGCTTTTTACTGGTCTCACGAGAAAAGGCAGGGATTCGTGCAGTACATGCGGGACAAGAACTGGAACATTGTCGAGTCTCCAACTGAGGCTGACCTTCATATCGCCAGGGACTGCCAGCCGATCGACGTCGTCGTGTCCCGCGATAGCGACTTGTTGATTTACCAGAATGTTACCACTGTCTGGAGGCCAATTTCCAAGGGTCGGTTTCTGGTGTATGACATTAACGATGTCCTCGCCACTCTCAAGATAACCCGGACACAGCTGACGGTGCTTGGCGTCGTCTCGAGAAATGACTATAGCAAAAACATCCGAGGACTTGGACCGGCAACTAATTTCTCAGTCATCAAACGCCTTTGTGGTGATGGTAAGCTTATGATGACTGAGATTACTCATTTTATTGCATCAGTGGCCCGAGTGATGTGAGCCTTACCAATTGCGTCTTACTAGATCCCGCTACCATGGTCCAGGCATACTTGGACAACGAACAAGTCATCCTGAAGAACACCAGCCAGGAGACATTCAGCAACTCCATCAAAGTCTTTATTGAGGGCACTCAAACGCCTATGCTGCCCCTGCCCGCTGTCCAAACCATGCAAGGCCAGCCAACATATATCAGCATCAAGACGCGATTTCGTGACCTGTGCCAACAGCGGAAAAACATCCGACAAGGATTGCAGCCTAGGAGCAGGTAACGATGCTGCCACTTCAGATTTTTCACCATGAAGTGTGTCACAATCTAAGGCGGGGCGGAGGAATAACCTTTCTTAACCAGACAGGGCAAGAAGAGGGCAGGGAGGTGTGGCAGGAAAGTAACTAGGTTTTGGGTGTATTTTAATCGAGTTGTCTGTTACCGAACATGAGAAAGCAAAGACTTGCCTACTTATATACTAAAAGGAAACTATGAGCAGAGACTGATACAAAATGAGCAGAGTGCATCTAATTTATATGGAGCCGACATGGAAGGAGGGGAATAAGTGAAAAACGGAAAAGGACGGGGCAAAATAGAGTTCGGCGGACGTCGAACCCTAAATTATTGGAAAAAAACGGAGTGATGAAAGCAGAGACTCTGTGTTTGTGACAAAGTGTATATCCAAGGTTATACTAATACACTAATGTTGGGATGAATTTAGTGACCACAACCAACCCAATGACAGTGCACCAGTACGGAGGCACGGAGCTGGACAGAAATTCAACCGCTACCGGTACATTGACACCCCACCTCCAAAGGACACCCGACGTGACTCCCCACCTCCAAAGGACACCCAACACAACTCCCCACCTCCAAAGGACACCCGACACAATGCCCCACCTCCAAAGGACACCCGACGAGACTCTCTGCCTTCAAAGGACCAACCTAGCCCTCAACAGCGACCCCGTTATTCAGAAAAACGACGCACTCAGTGCAAGGTACATGAGCCCCCTCAAGGCATGAAGCAGTACAAATTGAAAGCATGGACTGCACCACCACCAAACCCCAAGAGTCCCGATCCAACCACGAATCCCGATCCCACTCCCAAAAAGAAGCGCAAGACGTCAAAGAAACCAAGAAAAGCCATTGCAAATATGAACAAGCGGGACATCCTATACAACCTGGCTGCCGAGCATCCAATGGCAGCTCTAGATATTGGTACACTCTCAGCCAATGTGGAGGAGGTTTTGGGAAACGACCCAGCTTTACTGCAGGAAGTACTTCCATGTATCAAAGAGGCTGTTAGACTTGCAACAACAACCAAACGGCAATGCCAGCAAGTCTTCGGTCTTTACCTCGAGCATATCGATAACCACGGTGCTACACCTTCCGACAGAAGTACACTGGACTGTCTCTGCCCTCGACTTGAACCCAAAAATCCGATTTCAGTTGCAGACGAAGAAGAACATGACCAGATTGCCAATGACGAGGAAGAGGAAGCCGAATCCTGCCAGCGCAAGTCGTTTCTGGAGACGTTTTTACGTTTTCTATACTCTGGAAACTACCCAACATCTCGAGGGATCGGATCAGCAGTGGATTTATTCATTCGGCGCTTGGAAGATCTGGAGATTTTGAGGAAGGGTGACAGAGGGGCCCTAAACAACAGGATGGAATACACGCCAACTGATCTGGTGCATTCCGTTGCATCCCAACTCTGCGTTGAATTCGGAAAAATATACAAGAACGGCACTTATGACATCGCCAAGAAGGTACTATAGTAGCTTTTTTTTTTTTTTTTTTTTTTTTTTTTTTTTTTTTTTGGATGGCTCTCCTAATCAAAAGATTTACTAATGTTGGCTAACCTCTTTCTTGTAGCTGCAACGTCTGAAAAACAACGGTCAACTTCCAGCCACCAACAACATCGATATTGATCCCCAAAGAACCACTATCGAAAACTTCCTGGCCCTGAACAAGTTGCTCAAGAACAAGCGCCGGATTGCACCCATGTCCAGCCTCAAGCTCTCATTTGTTGACTTTTCAGAGCTGCAGCTGGTGCATTTCTTTTGGAAGCGAGAATCCTTGAAGAAAAAGTTGCAACAAATGGTGTGGCCAGACTATCCCAACCTTGAGGACCCAGACCGGTTGGCACTTTCGGATGTAGAACGATGGCTTGGAACGAAAGAACCTGGCTTTTTGATCAAGCACTTTGTCTCGGACGTTGCGAAAGAAGGTCTGACGAAGCGTGAGCGTGGCAAGGCTGGTTACAAGGCTGCTATCAGGCTCCCATCTCTGGACGACATCAAGAAGCACCTCCAAGCCCTCCGCAAAGCTGACTTCAACCCACTCAATTACAGCGAAAAGGGATATTTCTTGAATGGGACAATTCGCACAGATGGATTCAGGATGCAACTCCTTAGCTACAAGGTCCGGGAACTGCAGGCAGTCCGATTCAAGCGCCTCCCCGAGGAAAATCTTCCAGCAAGGATCACATCAACAGTTGGTGGTATCGATTACTACCTTTCCGAGATCAGAAATATTGTCAAGATGAAGGACGATGTTGCTAGACTGTGGCCAGGATGTGATCGACCTGAGGACATCCGAATCTTAGGTCTGGATCTGGGCCAGACCTGTGTTGTAGGAGCGAGTGCCCTCCTGCCAGATGAAAACACTGAGGTTCCAGTGACGACGAAGCCCCCTTCAATGGTGACCCCTGTCTCTGCACCTGTACCAGCTCCCACACAAGTATCAAGTCCAGTCCAAGTCATAGCCCAAGGCTCACCTTCACTGACTTTGGATACCGATGCCATCACCATGGCCTCCACCTCTGCATCTGCATCGGTGTATCTGACTGCCTCGGAATCAACTCAATTTTCTGCGCCAATCCCAGCCCCTGCTCCAACCACTTTTCACAATTTGGCCGTGAAACAGAAAGCTGTGTACCAATCAACACTCAAACTACGCCGTTGGATGGAAGAGCAAAAGAGGATTGCTATACCAGGAACAGAGGAGTCGATCAGCAATATCGAATGCCGACTGCCCCCACTACATGGAGAAGACAAAAGTATCTACAACTATGTCAAGGATCTGCAGCATGTCCAACACCACCTGGAAACATTCTACAATGGCGATTACAAGCGACATGCATGGGATGCCAAGAAAGCTCGCAACGCAGAGTTTGCAGTCATCACAAACCGCCTACTCGGGATTGTTGGAGGCAGCATTGGTCGGAAGAGAAAGCCAGAGGACTTTGTCCTCATCGCAGTGGGCTTGGGGAAGTTTTCCAGCACCAACAAACTCTCGTCACTGCATGAGACGTTCATGTCCTTTTTTGTCCAAAAGGTTTGTGCGTTTTTCACTGTTCTTTGCTCCTTTGTATTCTGATGGGTGTTTAATGATGAATTCTTATCTGGTACCATTATTAGGCACGTTCACTCAATTACATTGTAGTTGGGGTGAATGAGTACTATACGTCCAAGAAATGCCCCAAGTGCCAGCAGTTTGTAGCTCAGGTGGAAATCCGGCGCTTATACTGTCCACATTGCCAGACTTATATCCATCGCGATGTGATGGCTGGCCACAACATTGCCCTTGTGGCTCAAGGCCACCTGCTCCACCAACAAAGACCTCTGTATCTCCAACCTATTGACAAGGACGGCACGTACCCATGGATGCCATCAGCATGCAACACCAACAACAGCTCCACCAGCAGCGGCATCATCTGCAGTACCAGCAGCACCCGGATCATCAACAACGCCAGTAGCCACGCCAGTAGCCACGCCAGCACCAGTACCAGTCGCCAGCCTCAGGGACAAGGTCACAGAAGTGACAACGCTGTGCAGGGTGATCGGAAGGGCAAGAAGCGAGCTCTTTAGGCTTAGATACTAGCTTATTCTTTTTTTTTTGTGTGTCCGCAAACACACTCCACGTGAAGATTGTTAGGGCAATGCTCGTATGGAATACGGTGACGTAATTTCAGCGCCCATTGTCCTGCTTTCTTTTTGCTGTCTTACTCTTCCTAGCATTTACATATTTCAAATCAGTGCCTTCAACGGCTGTTTTATTCAACGAAACCTGGTGCGCGGATTAAGTATCGTAAAAAGGCCTGTTCTACGACTCCATGTTGGTTGCCACCTCTTTTGCTGCTGCCTGTGCCTTTTCTGCTTCTTTCTCCAGCATGCGCCTAGACATACGAGAGGACATTGATCAGAATAAGAACGAACAAATGAAGGGTTCACCAACAATGCCAGATATCGATCCCCCACCAAGACTTACTTTCTGGCCTGGAGAACCATAAACTCCTTGCGACTCTTAAAGACCTCCTGACGCTTCTCGGCACTATCGCCCCAGACTTTGGAGGGCTCTTCAGGAACATAGTTCTTCTCGGCTGCCTCCTGCAACTTGAATCTTTGTACAAGGTTTCCGTTGGTGACGCTGGATCCTGCAGCTGAAGACGAAGAGGAAGATGCTGTGGTGGGTGGAGTAGGTGGGCGAGGAGCGGGAGGCTAGATCGAATGAACGAGTAAATGAGTACTTTCTTGTCCATAACATTTTGCGATCGTTTAGTGTTGAAACATATCCAGTTACCATGGGCAAAGATCCGTCTCTCAGGATATTGTCGCAAGTTTGCTCCACGGAGCCAGTCTTCTGGAGATCGTAATGGATGGCTGCTGTTGGGACATGTGGGAACATGGATCGCACCGTTTCTACCTATGGAGATCCAAACAGATAGGCAAAGCTCCAGTTAAACATCTGGCTACGATTTTCCTAGACATGCGATGTGCAACAAAAAGTGACCTAGGGATATGCGTACCATTTCTGGATTAACGAGGCGGGCCGGCCTTGTGGGGATCCTGCCTCTGTTCTGTCCTTGACGGCTGGGCTGAGCATCGCCAGGAGCTAACGTTTGAGGTTTTGTAACAGGTGAATGTTAATGAATGACTATGACATTATGCAATCATCTTTGCTCTTTCCTCCATCCTGGTTTTTCCTCGGAGAGTTTGCGTTCTGCCGTTTCGTGGAATGACCATGTCCCATGCCCATGCCTCTGTGATGCATAGCTTGCATATTGCCCTTAGCCCTTCTTGTCATCCATGGTTTGCACCGAAGTCCTAGAGATGGTCTATTCAAGACGAGCCGAGATACAGAACGACGAGGAACCGGCGCCTTTCTGGGGTGGAGTGGATTGAGTTACGGTACCTGACAGCCATCGAAAGACCATGAAAATGATCACCACAACAATAGTGATGCTCACGAAATCAGTCATTGCGTCTGGCTATGTGGTTGTGTTGAGTGGCAAAGAAAGCGAGCCCTGGGTCGGATGAAATGTAAGGGAAGTTGATGTGATGGCAACGGTGAGGGTTTGATGGTTGTCAAGGCCTTGTCGCTCCTATCTAGTTCCTGCTCAGCATGCCCCTTAAGCTAGATCGACGCTCATCATATCTAATTCGCACTTGACTTCGGATCCAAGGCCACGAGGCTGGCTCCCTCCCAGGGAATATGTCGCTCGGGTTTCCCCCACCACCACGTGGCTACGTCGGATTTCAGGTCCTAGTGGTGTTGGCTTTGATCGTCATTCCATATTGCCGGCTAGTCAGTTCGCAGATTGAAAACCAACCGAGCCACAGGCATCACAGGAACTAGACTGGAGCTCTGTCACAAGGGCGACTATATAGCCAGGTCTCCACATCCGGAGCAGGTTGCTTCCAGGGTCTTGAGAGATGTCGCGCCTGCTTTCAAGTAGGAAACCACATTCTATAGTGCTAGTAGTCTCTTTGTTGACGTGTGTTCTCCCTTGGATCGCGTGTTTCTGTTTTCTAGCCACACGAAAGGGGGGGAGGTTCAAAAAGGTGAACGACAGCAACAATGAAGGGATTAGCGAGGACGATCATTCCTAGAACGGAGCATTCAACGATGACTGAGGGAACTCTTGTCTCAAGAAACTTGGACAAAGTTGATTGCCTTTATGCACTGAGTTGACAAAAAGTCGTCAACTTCTGCCACGCCCATGCTTATGCCGCATACTCGCTCGTCTCCATAAAAATACGGCAAAAGGCTACAACGATGCGAATGATCGCGATCGCTACAAAGAACCACATCCTCACTCTCTTGTCTATTTCTCGCTGACGCCTTTTGTTTGCATGCACGCAACAACGCAACAACACATCAACAAAGAAAAAGAAAAAGAGTAGAGCATGGTCCAGAGAGAAGCATGCAAAACTTTGCATAAGATGCTTTGATTGATTACATTAGTCGAGTGTTGATGGACGAAGAAAAACATTAAAAAAGGGGGGAAAAAGAGAAGAGAGTCTGTTTGCCCTGCCCTGCCCTGCCCTGCCCTGCCCTACCACTGTCTTTGAGGATGACGCGAGGGAAGGAAGGAAAGCGAGGCGTGGTAGACGCATTTGCTCCTCTCTTCTCTCTTTTGCTGCCGTTTGCCCTGTCCTGTCCTGCCCATGCCTCCCCACCTCGCAAACGGAACTAGCGTGTGCATTGGTGCATTCGCTGCATTGTGCAGGTGAAGCATGACCAGCCCCGTCCACACAGACTAACTTTAACATATCTTATCAAAGAGAGAAGAGAGAAATAAAAACCACTGCCCCTGTCCTCACTTTTCTCTTTTTTTCCCCTCTCTTCTTCGTCTCCACAATCCAAACACAAATACACAAAAAAAAAGTACCCTGGCACCCTCTTGTAACCAAAGACACGACACCCATCCTCTCCTTTGACGCCATCTTCTTCACATCTGCAACCTACCTCACCCACCTCCACTTCGTGAGCACGACAACCACCAGACACAAACACAGCCGCACCAAAATAGACTACATAGACATCGACACCCAATTGCTCAATTAGCATACTTTCGCTTTCACCTTCGTTGTCCCACATTCCCTCAACACATATCACCTAACCCGCGAAGCCTACAATGGAGATTTGGGGCCCTCTTGAAGATACCCTCGCCCACCAAATGATGAACAACATAAAGACCCTCGCCACAGGTATGAAGTGAAAACCTCTTTCTTTTGGTCAACTTCACCAAGAAATAGTGTGCAACCAACAAATTTCTAACTGTAGTACATATTCGTACATCTTGTCATTTTACCGACAGACAACCACTTTGAGTGCTACCTTCCAGATACCACCGAAGGATGTTCAGATGACACACTTTTCGGTACCGACCCTTCCTCCTCATACGCTTCCCATGACGACGACGAGAACGAGTTTGACGTGCCCACAGTCTACTCTACTCTGTGGGAAGTCCAGCTCGAGCTCGGCGAGATCCCCGACATGATTTCAAACAATCTGCTCGAGTCTTGTCAAGATTGCTGTCAGCAGTGGCCATGTGAGGCTTGTTCTACCAGGGCCTCCTTTCAGCGGGCTTTTTCATCGGGTCACACACGGTGGCTGAACATTGACGAGCCAATTTTGGGTGTGGAAGGAGAGGAGGAAGAGGACTTTGAGAGTGACGACGAGAGCGAGTACCGACCAAGTCTGTCCACCATCTTTGCAGGCCTGTCCACCTCGAGCATTGGCTCATGTGATGCCCACCAAGAAGGACGAGCGCAGTACGCTCATCTGGGTCCTTATCCAGTGTACGGTTCCTTTGATGACGACCTTATCCATTGTGAGGTTCGCCATGACCGCAAGGACAGCGGTGTGTTTATCCATGATCATGACGAGTGCGGCCACGACGAAGACCATATGGATGCTAAGGCAGCCGTGTGCTAGCCAGCTTAGCTGCTTTTTAAGGCGTTTTGCTAGCTCCAAATTTTGTATTATAACTTTGTAAATTAGTCGTTCTTTTCCATGTAATAAATTCCTCTCTCTGTTTCTCCTTCACCGTCGCAAAATACCGACTTGCCCCCATTCCATGCTCATGCCATCCCACCTTGCTAGTTTTTGAATAGTATAAAAAAAAAAAGTTTTGTGTGAGAAAGGAGTGGCTACCTCTCGTTACAGAAAAAAGAATCACACAGTTCATGTACCGAGTAAGAAGAGCATCGATCTGGTCTAGAAATGCCGCTAGGAATCTCACAACCAACAACCGAGCACATTGCTGTACTCTGTGAAGAGGCAAAACAGTCACAGACGAGGGCTCCATTTATGTGTGCGTCTGTGATTTGGGATTTGGGGGAGGGGCAGTGCACACAAAGTGCTTCATGGGGTCTGTGTCTCATGTTTGTGATTTTCGAAACCGAATTTGTGACTGCCAAAACTATATTTTTGACCCACATGGGCTGATTGGCTCCGAGAGCACAAATGCAATTTGGCGGGCGAAAAATAATTAATTTCAACAAAATTGGATGGCCCTGACCCAGCTGTCTACCCGCCTCTGGCTTCCCTCTCCCTTGTCCCCTTCGGGCTGGCCTCCTTTTCCCTGTCTTTGCTTTTACCTTCTCTTACAGCGCCCTTAGTGCTCTTGGCAAACAAAGAAAAAAAAAGCGCAGTGTTCTCTTCTCGGTTCATTTCTTCACTTCATTCTTTATTCTTCACATTTTGTGTCATTCTCACATTTGCATCAACCAAAACCTCAATTTCATCATCGACCATTAAACGCGACTTGTCCACTCCTAATTGCATTCACATTCACATTCACATTCACATTCACACATCCTTTAATCCTGTCTCGCATCACTCGGCAAAACACCAACCCAACTCTCGACATATACCCCCATACAACCCTTTCTTTGCCCGCAGGTAGGATGACCCACTCTCTCTCTCGCTCTCTCGCTGCCTTCTTCTTACCACCCATTGCAAAATCCGAAGAAGACAGGATCGCGCTCGAGTTCGTTGTGATATGTTGGAGAGGGTTTCATCTCTTTCCATCCCCTATTTTTAAACAACACATGTTGACACAATTTTGGGGAAAGAGTATCTCGTCTCTTCCTCCTCATCTTGGTCACTCGTCCCTGCACTGCACTTCCATTGACTTTATCCTCCCATGTGCAAGCAAGCAAGCAAGTACTGCACAAATACTTCCTTTGTCAATCTTATTACACACTCCTCCTCTTTCGCTTCCATCGTCATCATCATCATCATCATCGTATTTTTGCTCTTGTGCAAATAAGTGTACCAATTATCCCCCTTGTTCCTCTTCTTCTTTCATCGTTCATCCTGCATATCGTCTGATGAAATGCAAATACAAATACTTAAATTTGGCAACGACAAAAACAAACAATTAATTTTTCTTGTGCAAATTGGTGTCACCATCCCGTCCCTTTGTTCCCGCCACGGTTCCCTTCCTTTTCTTTGTCTTTCATCTCTTCTCTCTTCTCTCTCTCTCTCTTCTTCTTCCTTTCATTTTTTTAGTGCGCATTAACTGTGGCTCTCATCCTTTCTCTCTTTCTTCCTTTCCTCGCACAATCCGTTCAATCATCCATCCCCAGCAACAACAACAACAACACACACATACTCTCTCTCTATCTCTCTCTCAACGGCTCATATCCATCCTTTCATTTCATCAGTTCACCACTTTCCTCCTTTCAAACACACACAGCCACTCATCATCCACCAAGCCATCCTATCGAACACACACACACACACACTCACACTCACGTTTATCTTCCATTCCTTCTCTCCATCATCAACGCTACCTCCATCACCATCAGCTCATATCCCCTGTCCGCACTCTTGCACCCTCTCATTCTCCTCCCTGTCCCCCGCCTCCTTCTCTTTGAGCTCTCCTTCTGAGGTATAGAACAGAACACAGATGCAAATGCATTTACATTTTGAACTTCCGAAAGGGGCGCCCAATTCCTCGTCCTCACTCGACATGCACGCCCTTAGTCTATGTCTATTGTCGTGCTCATACGCCACGGCCCAAACACCCAAACACCTAAACACCCACACACCCACGCACCACCAAAGTCACTGATCTCTTTTACCTCCGAGCCCGCGCTTCCTTTTCTTCCTCCTCCTCTCTTGCTTTTCAAACTTGCCTAAATCGTCTCCAACACTTGTCTACTGCTTGTGTCGCGGTGTGTATGGGACTGGAGCATCCTGAAACGCGAGGTCCCTTTGCTGTTTTTATTCTTTTCTTATTGTTCCGGTCTTGTCATGGCGCATGAACCATGGGTGGTGATTGTTGTGTGTGGAGCCAGAGATACACGCCATGGTCCCTGTTTCTATGAGACTGTTTGTATTTCAATCGGAACTGTCCACCCCTTTTGCCAAAGGGACAAGGGTGTGCTGAAACCGGGACCACCCACACACGCACACATACTTGAACTCATTGCGATCAGGACTTTGTCCCTGGGATGGGATCAGGACGGAAGGACAGACACGGAACTTTTATACATTGTGCATTCCGTACATGGCATTGCAAAACTCCTTTTTTACCAATACGTTTTTTCTCCTTTTTCTTCCTATCCTTTAGTGTGAAGCAGAAAAGTAACAGAAACTAGGCTTTGATTCGTTTCATATCTCACCAAGAAAAAAGTGTTTCGTCACGACCTGATCAGAAGAGAAAAAGGTATTTATATAACAACACCGTTGTGGACCATGCCAATGGACAATTCGCATTCAATTTCTCGCTTGCATCTCGGGTTGCGTGTCTGTGTGGGTGTGTGTGTGTGTGCGCGCGCGCGCTCTGAATCATGGCCATCCAAACCAAGTAAAAAGTGCAACATGGACACCTGGACTGGATAGTGAGAGAGAGAGAGAGCACGATTGCCGGGCTGCGTTTTGGTGAACCTTGCAACTGTCAACCAGCCTATATGGCTCCTACGCCATGGCTCCAGACTCTCATAATTGGTCTCTCCACCTCCTTGCGACAATTTATGTTACCTCTCTCCATGTGTGATCCTTGTCCGTTATATTACTTTTTTCTCTCACTCTCACTTTCACATTCACTCTCACTCACTCTCTCACACTCACTCTCTCACACTCACTCTCTCACTCTCTCACTCTCTCTCTCTCTCTCTCTCTCTCTCCATTCTGTTTGGTGACCCTCGAAGAGACCTTTCATTCCCTTTTCCCATCCCATACCATGATACATCCCATACGTTCATCCCATCTTTTTTTTTTTTTTTTAATAACTCTCAACTATGAGCGCTAGCGTAGCACATGCACACTCGCTTTTATAACATCAACTCCTCGCTCCCTTGTTCTCTCCTTCCCTCGTTCCATTCCTTTTATTTATTTTTTTGCCTTGTCCTGCCTAATACGACCCTTTTTTCCCTTTGTTTGTTTCCGTCAACATCAGTTGTTATAAAAGGATCGATCTTTGTTTTTTTTCCTTCTATCTTTCGTTTTCGTGTTTTTGTTCTTTTCGCTTTCTTTCCTTCACTTCCCTTTCATTTCCTGCTTGTTCAGTTGGTAGGCTCTTCCCTTGCCTTTTGTTGTGCTGAGCGATTGCAATCTATATTACTCCTCCTTCTCCTCCTCCTCCTCCTCCTCCAACAACAACAACAACAACAAAATCACCCACAAAGACCTTGTCGGTGCAACCTTCAAAGTCCCCTCCCTTCGATCATCCCAACCAAGTCGACTTACCCTTTTGTTTCGTTTTATTGTCCTCTTGATCTAGCCTGCCAATCCCATCCCTTCCTTACACGCCTACAACAGGTTACACACATACACATGCAGCAAAGCTTGTACATGTCCCTCAATGGGTCCCATGCGCCAACCACATCTTCCTTCAACTCGTCAATATCACCCTCAACGACAAAGCCCTCACAAACACACGCCTTTTCATTACGTCCATCGCCAATGACCAAGGATCTCAAAAAGACCCGCAACGCGAAACAGTTGTCCCTTTTTGTGCCGTCTCCTTCACAACCTTCAACAGTAACCGTGTCAATAGCGGCGTCAGTACCCGCCACACCTTCCTCTTCTTCCTTTCTCAACCTCAACCATAACACCACGGAAACGCCAACACGGAGCCCCTCAAGGACGCTCTCGACCTCGCCATCACTATCATCTCTCTCGGTCACCACTCCCATCGCACTCAAATCCTTCAGCTCAACACCCTCTCTCTCATCCTCTAACACCCCAACGACGCCTTCCTCATTTGCTTCTCGGAGGCGGTTTACACCGGCACCCCTCTCGTCTGCATCCCTGGTTTCATCCTCCAAGAAACACACCCTCCAACTCGACGGCTTGCCAACGTCATTACCTCAAGTCGCACAAACACCGACTTTGAAGTCGTCCTTCTTACTCCCTCCACCAACACGCCCCTCAAGTTCATCGCAACAACCAGCTCACCGATCCATCTCGGCCTACTTTTCAGACTACAGTGTCGAGTGCGGTGTGGCCTCACCCTACACCACTGAACCCGTTCGCGTCCTTCCACATCTCTACCTTGGTGCCGAGCACAACGCCTCGGATCTGCCCGCCCTCTCGAGACTCGGTATCACCTCCGTCCTGAATGTTGCCCTCGAGATCACTCGGGATGGCGAGCAAGTCATTAAGACCAACAACAGCCACAACATCACTACAACACCAAAGTCAAATCTCAGCAGCAGTGTCTTTAGACACGGCGTCGAGTATAAGAATTTGTCCTGGTCCCACAGCCAGCACAATATCCAGCACGACTTTGCCGCCGCGTTCGAGTTTATTGATCAGTCGGTGGCCCAGGGTGGCAAGGTTCTGATCCACTGCCAGCTGGGCGTCTCTCGCTCAGCTTCACTGGTGATCGCGTACGTGATGCGCGCTCAGGGTATGGGTCTTTCTGAGGCTTACGACTTTGTGAAACAGCTCTCGGCCGTGATCTCGCCCAACATGACCCTGATGTACCAACTGGCCGAGTTTGAAAAGTCGCTCAAGGGCAACAAGGATGTGTACATGGGCGAGGAGAACGAGGATGACGATATTAGAGAGAAGTACGTGGGGCTTGGACCCGATCATGCCTTGGACGATGAGCCCCCTTACCCTTTTGCAGACATGTCTATGGATCCTGCCACTGTTCCTTCCTCTTTGCCTCCAGCCACGCCCATGAGACAAGAGTTCTTTAGCCGGCGGGTGCCCGAGTCTTCTCCAAGTGATGATGACCACGTTGTCAAGCCCGTTAGTCGTCCTCGCCACACCCGAACACCGTCTGGATCGTCCAAGCGCAACAGCATTGTCCACAGCCAGCCGCACAATACCCCCATCTCCTCGCCCAACCTGCTTGTGCTGCCATCGTCGCGATCAAGACCCACCCCCTACCGCCGATCGCCTCTCACCACTGTCACGAACGTTCATTCGCCCAAGACGCCCACTACGGACAAGTTTTCGCGTCTCAGTCTGAGCTCATCATCAGAGCACAACAACAATGACCACTGCAACAGAAGTGTCCATAGTGACATTGAAATGATGGCCATGGTGGATCCACCTTCGCCAGCGATCACGGCGCCTTCGACGCCCAACCTCCACCTGTGCTCGACAACCTCGTCTTCGGCCAGCAGCTTTGTGGTGATCCCGTCATCACGCCCACCGTCGACGAGCTCTTCTGTCTGCTCATTCGTGCCCTCGATGATGACCCTGCCCAGACTGCAGCCCTTTGGGTCGTCGTCGTCGTCCGAGAGCGAGGACACTGAAGAAGAAGAAGAAGAGGACGACGACGAAAAGAACGACAAGGATGTCTGCTCTCCCCGGAACTCGTGGACGTTTGTGCCTGTGGTCCAGGGCTCCCAAAAATGGGCTGGGGTCTCGCATGTCGATGGGCCCACTGGATCCGATTTGGGGGCTGTGGCTGCGAAGCTTTCTGGCCATCACCATCGCCTTCAACCCGCGACCAAAGGCAAGAACATGGTATTTCGTGCTCGTAGCAGCTCTACTCCTGTTGCTGTTTCTGCTTCTTTGAGCGAACAAAAGGAGCCTGTGGCCAAGCCAGAGTGCATCTTTTCGCCACGACCGTACAAGACCTTCCGCCGGCACGAGCGGTCGTTTGGCGAGTTTTACCAGGCGCTGATGGGACGGATCGACTGAACCAAACACACCGCACCTCCTACCCAAATTGTAATGAAACGAAAATAACCACACGGGTTACCAACGTACCCATAAAAAAAAGAGGTTTCTCTCTTTTTTTGTTTATGACCGCACACACACCTTTCTCCTCCCCTAATATCGCAATTATTAACCAAAAAGTATGTAATATAGTCTTAAACACCTTTCCCGCCTTAATGTCCAAAATACAAAGTATTACCCTATTGATAATGTATCTTTCTACATGGTTGTTTTGAGTGAGAGTGAGCGAGAGAGAGAGTTCTACATGACGGGAAGGAAAAAAATGGGTATGCTTGTCAGGACACAAATAGCAACCAACTATGCATGAGTATCCCGCATTAAAGGTAGTTTTTTTTCACTTTCTGTTTGCATATTTCTGGGCACATGTATCCTTCATTCTCAAGCGCCTTTCTTTTTTCCCGCCCAAAACAACATCAGATGGCAGTATGCGGTAGCAAGATGATATTTATTTGGCATTTTATGTACAAGTTTTTTTTTTTTTTTTGGAGAGTGCGTTAATTTTTTTTTTTGGGACTTTCTTGTATTTTGAAGTAAAGTGTGTGAAAGAAGCAAAAGAAAAGGAAGAGTCGATAAAAGCGACCAGAAGCAAGGGAAGGGTATAGCATAAACAAAAAAAAAAGCAAAGAAAAGAAAAGCAAAAAGTGAGGGGGGAAGGTGGGCGTGAGTGGTGTCTATGTACATTCAAAAATAATTATGTTTTTGTGTTTGTGCTGCTGTAAAAAAACAAAGAAAATTCAAAGCTGGCGGTGCATGTCCATGTTCTGGTGGTGATGGAAGCGAGGATCGATATACGACGCCTGTGAGTGCGAGAACTCGCGCATCTCCTCATCGTCCTCCTCATCCTCGTTGCTGCTACTGCTCGAACCATGGCGGTGAGGATGAGAGTGACCCATCATCATGTGTTGTCCTCCGTAGGGCGATCCAGAAGCCTCCATGCCTGCAAAGGGAGTCATGGCTGGGAAAATGGGCAGCTGCAAGCCCGACTGTGAAGCCAAGGCCTCGAGGATCTGGACACGGCGCCAGACCTCCTGATTCTCGTGGTGGATGGTCTCCATCATCTCGCGGGTGCGGTCCATCTCCAGGACCTTCTGTTCAAGTTCCTTGATGTAAGCCTTGCGGCGGTTGCGGAACGTGCGCTGGGCGGCACGGTTCTGGGCAGCACGGCGGGGGTGGGTGATGTTGCCGGTATGAGGAGTGGCAGTGGAAGTGGAAGCCTCGATGGAGGCAGAGGAATCAACATCCTCAGAGTCCTTGACAGACTTCTTGGTGGTCTTTTTCGCCAAAGACTTGATGGAGGAAGAGGAAGAGGCAGTGGTGGTGGCAGCGGAGGAAATCATGGAGGTGGAAGGGGAGGAGGAGGAAGAAGATGTGGATTTGGTGACCTTTGTGGAGCGGACAGGCTTGACTTTATCCAGGCGTGAGCTTGTCGAGATTCTTGAGGCGGTCAGGGTGGGTGTGGAGACGGACAGAGATGGAGAAGAGATGGATGGAGAAAGAGGGGCAACAACAGTAGAAGAAGAAGAGGGAGAAGGTGTCACGTGGACCATAGCATCAGTGGGTTCCTCGCGCTTGCGCTTGGGCGCAGCTGGGTGGGCTGCATAGGTGACTCCATTGTTGGAAAAGTTGAAGGCAGGGGCATCAAATGGTGCGGGAGTGGGGATGCTGTTGGTGTTGAATGTGGAGGGGGTCATGATGTTGGTGTTGGCGGCGATAGAGGAGATGATGGCTGAAGTAACGGTGGACATTTGATACTGTTGTTGTTGCTCGATGGCACGCTGGTGCTGGAGACGAAGCTGCTGGGCATGTTGCTGTTGCTGTTGTTGGTGGTGCTGGCGTTGCTGGAGGAGGGAGACATCAGTATATGGGACCATCCTTTGCTGAGGAGACTGGGAAGGGAGAACCTGTGGTTGTTGTGGCGAGTTTTGTTGCTGTGGTGATGAGGCAAGATCAAACGATGGGTATAAGAGGTAGTCCATGCTCTCCTCGTTCTTGACGGGATATGAGGGTGAGGAGGGTGCGCTGTGGGCAACCATGGATGGCATGGAGACAGGGAAGATTTGGGAGGTGTTGTGGCGGTGGTGGTTGGGGTGCTGTTGGGGGTGGAAGGAGGCCATGCTGGAGGGGGCCAGGAGGTAGTCTTGAATGGGCGAGCTGGAGGCGGATGTCATGTAGCTCTCAATCTGGTCCGTGTTGATGAGCTTTGCGACATTGTCGTCCAGGAGGGGAGCCACGTTGAAGAAGTCGTTGTTTGGGAAGACCATAACGCTCTGAAGCATGGTTCTATGTGGGTGTGTCGTTGTGGGGAGACTGGACCAAGAGTAGAGAAGAATAGAGTAGGTAAGCATCCGACCCATGAGCATGTAATGTATCCATGGTTATTAGCCAATGGAATGGCAAGAAGAAGATACAATGTATGTGCTAGCGTTGTGCTAGCGTTGCGCTAGAGTGGTATATACCTTTTGTTGTGTAGGAGTGAAGATGGTATGGATGGCGTGGTATGTAAGTGTGAGCGAGCGATGGCGATGGTGATGAGGTGAGTGATGGCACGAAGAAGTCTAATTGCTCGATCTGAAGAATGTTTTGGTTTGGTTTGTTTGAGAGTAAGAAATAGAAAAAGGAACAGAAAAAAACGAGAAATGGCCGTTGTGGGCAGAATTTATATACTTTTCCCTTCCTCTCTCTTTCACAGTCAGCGCTGTGAAATGGGCCAGTGCGAAAAATCAGAGGGGGAAAAGAGCAGAGAAGAGGGAAGAGACACAGAGAGGGAATTGACAAAACACAAACAACAACAAACAACAAACCTGACGGGAAGAATTGAATGGGAAGGTATTCAAAGGGAGTTATTGAATTCTAAAAATAAGAGCAAAAGAACAAGATATGACCGCACTTCAAAAAAGAGTGGAGGAAGGATTGCATGTGCAATGTGCCATCATCGTCATAGTCACAGAGGGGAAAGAATTCAAAAAATATAACGTTCGTTATTGAATATTGAATTCATTTGTAATAAAGAAAAAAAAAGCGGACCCATACCAACAAAAAAAACGGAGAGTGAAAACAAACACAAAAACACCCATTGAATCAACAACAGAGAGATAGAGTACAGACATACATTCACAAGTTCACATCACAAAGAAGAACAAGAATGAAGAAAAACAGAGTGGAGAAGGAGGGGACATGGACCCCATTGACAACACTCGACACTGGCACTTATTGAGTAGAGAGAGTGTGTGCCTAGGGTGAGAGAGAGTGTGTGTGTTTGTTGTGCGTGTATGTGTGATATGTGATAATGTCGAATATGGTGGATCAAAGCCTATCAATGATCAGGCACATCCTTTTCCTCTTTCCCCAAGCTTAATTCACTCCACTCCACCACTCCACTCCACCGACATTGGGTGGACTGCTACTAACTAAAAAAAAAAAAAAAAGGATGCTGTGTTCCTGTCCTATATCCATCCTTTTTTTTCCCGAGCAAATGCTAAAAAGCTTTTTCCCTCCATCCATCCATCCTCTTCCCGCCCTCATAGCCACCCGCCATGAACGAATAAACAAACAACAAGAAATTCAAACCCAACGACCTTATCCCCTTCCACCCTTGCTTCGATCACTTTTGACGACAACGGGCGCTTGCAACTTTTGTAGTTTTGGTCTTGGCCTCTGTTGTCTTCTTTTGCCTTCTGTTGGCTTCTGGCATCTGATGCTTGGCGTCCAACAAAGGAAAAAAAAGAAAAAAGAAAAACGAGAGAGAGGGGATCATCCTGTTACGTTGGCTGTTTTGCTTTGTGCGTTTGCATTAGCTGTACCACCCAACCCCATCCCATCCCATCGCCCCCACCGCCCCCACACACACCACCACCGAACCCTGACCATTCACCAGCACATGTCATCCAAAAAAGGGTTTCCCTCTCTCTCAACCCCAGCTCGATAGTATCTACCCTCGGGGGAAAGACAGTAAACACACACACACACACATACACACACAGAGAGACATCCAGGTGGGAGTTCAAAACAAGCTTTCTTCGTACTACAACGCCGATACTTCCTGTACTCTCTGTCACTCCAGAGCACCACAAAAACCAACACCAACCAAATGGGCCGATCGAGACTTAATCCTCTTTACCATGTTGGCTACTTGAAGCGAATGAGCCCTTTTGACTCACACGCTTACTTTCCTCAAACGTATATGCAAAAATGCCGTCAAAGGAAGGGTCCTTTAGTTTCTTTGTTCGAAAGGCCTGTCGCCATTAGCGTCAATGCAAAAACATGAAAGTGGAACAAAGGTGACAACCAAAGAAAAAAAAAGGGACAACAGGGCCACCTCCCCAGTTGTCACAGGTGGAGAAAGACACTTGACAGAGAATATCAATCCTACAGAAATTCGCTCCAGGGCGTTGTTTCTTCACAAAGTGGTTTTTTTTTTTTTGCTCTTTTCTGTTTGTTGTTGTTGTGAGAATTTCTTCCGATATTGCATAAATTATGTGCCCTTTGTTGATATCTATGATCTTCTCGCATTGAACAAGGCAAAGGGCACAAGACACACACACACAAGGAAACGTTGTGTGAGGCACAAAGTGCATGAAGCATGAAGTGAGAAAATATAGGGGTTCAGGATAAAGAAGGAACGGCTCGTTGGGTACACGCACTCAATTATCTAGACATTATGGCTCGACAATGGGGTTATCGCACTCTGTCTGCCATTCTCGTGCTCCCCTTTTCATTTCCTAGGTCTTCTGCTTTGATCAAGACGGACCCTGACCTTTTTTTTTCTTTCTCTCCTTCTCTTCATTTCCCAGCAGACAGGAATCAAAAATTCATGCCAGATGGTTGGGCAGTAGTGTGCCTTCCATCTTTGCAAGGGCAGGGGGAGACGAAAAGCGAAAGATGAGGAACTTCTTCTGCTTTCCTTCGACTTCATTCCTTTTGCATGATAGGTGGGACCCCACGGTGAGGATTCTCTTGTGCGTTGGTCACAGATCAAACCTGCAGGAGAAAAACATCGACCTCTTCTCCCCAAAACCAACAGACAATGCAGCTGGACTCGGAAACGTGTCCTTGCCACGTTTTCGTTACGTTTAGTGATTTTTTTTGCTTCTTCGTGCTAGCATCTTGATCTTGGCGCTACTGCCAACAAAAGGTTGGAGAACCAATAGGAAATGCACCAAAGAAATAACAAAAGGTGGCAACTACTATGATGACCTTGCGATGACTTTACTTCCAGGCGCCAACCGTTGGACAAATCAGGGGGAACATGGTGCCTGGAAACAGTAACAACCATAACTATCAATGAGGTTTTTTTTGACTCGGGCCCACCCACGCCCCGGGAGTACGCAGTATTCTTTCAAAATAACTATTCGGGTCGATAAGGCCATCTCCGACGCGCGACCACGTTGTGTCCCACCTCGGGAACAACTTTTTATTGCGACACCCACTGCCCGAGGAGTATTTTAGACGCCTAATATGCATGAAATGTTAGCGATTGAGAGAGAGAGAGAGAGGGAGAGAGTGAGCGAGAGAGGTTGCTTTGCCAACACTAGCACATTACCATCACAGGACCTGTCACCCATCCAAAACACTTTTTTTGCATGATGCCAGGGGTAGGGTGAACACACACCCGAAACTATAGGCCACACGAGGGACGGGCGGGAGAATGAGAGGACACAAGAACAGTGTTGGACCGACGGATCAAATGCGGGCAGGGTTGATGGAGACAACCGATAACCACCAAGAACGCGAAAGTGGCCGCGGAAGTTGAGGTGCTTCAGGAGAAGAGAAAAGCAGAGAACAAGCATGATGGAGAAATGGAACGGAGACCCCATTAAGCATACTTTCGCAGGAACCAATCGTAGAGCGAGAACAGCAAAGCGATAAACGTTCATGTTAATGCGCCCAAGGGAATCACAAACGATGTATGCAGGTACATCTCGCCATGCCATCAATTATCCGTGATCCTTTATCAGTGCTTGCATTATAAACCTTTCCGCGGAAGAAAAGGAGCGGAAGTGGACATAGGCTACCAAGAACGAGTAGAAGTTCCTTTGAAGATTAGGAACAAGAGGAGGTTGGGAAGGGTGTGTGCAAGGTTGAAAGACAGATCAGCCTTTTTTTTTCTTTTTCTTTTCTTTCATGTTTGTCCAGGGGTAGTGGGGTGAGTACATACACACACGCATACAAACAAACACAAGGCATGGCTCACATATCGGCCATCCATATCAACAAACAAACATAATACAACACAACACAACCATCCTTCTTTTCCATGCCACAAAATCAAAACTCAGACGCGCATCTTTGTTTGTGTGAGAATGAATCCATTTTTCTTTCTAATCCTGCTTTTAAATTGAATTGGCTCTCGTACAACCACCCACGCTCTCCCATCCAATCCTCCTTTCTTCCCTCGTTTGCGTGGCCCTTTTGTTTTGTTGACATCGTGAAAGGGCCAAAAGAAAAAATGTCCCAAAACAGCAATGCAAATTGCACATTCAATTACCGACGAAAGGGCGCTTCCTCACCCACCCTGTTTTTTGCTGTTGTGGTTAGTCATTAGTTCGTGTTGCGTAGCACTGCAAAAAAAAAAAAAAAAAAAAAAAAAAATCCATCATAACTTTGTGCTTACTCGCCTTACTCTCCATCCTCCCCCCCTCCCCCCGCCCCTCCCTCTCTCCTGGAAGTAAACAAAGTAATTCCACGGAATAAACGGGAAGAATCAAAGGAAAAAAATAGGGCGGTGAAATAGCCCTTTCCCACAAGAGGAGTTAGCCACCGCTTTTTGACTTTTGGAGTTTCGGTCCTGGTATGTCTCAGAAGTTGTCACCCCAAAAATAAAAACCGATGTCAGGAGGTCCAGCTCTTTTGGTTGGTACGAAATGGAGAGTGGGGAACTCCTTTATTCCTTCTGACATAGCTTGTTCAGCTTTTCGGGTTTCTTCCATGCCCGCATTTTGTCAGGATGAATCAGAAACCCATGTGATTCATGCAAGTATCCCGCGTTTCACGTAAGACGCATGCTTCTCGCAAAGACACACACACACACACACACACAGAGAGAGAGAGAGAGAGAGAGAGAGAGAAAGTAAGAAACGACGCAACGTCTCTTACACGATCACGAACCATGGTGACCAAAATTCATGCGAGTGTGGTTTGTGTGTTCTTGGCAAAAGAGAGGAGCCCAGTGGATATGTCCTGGTATAGTTAAACCCTGTGGCACTGTTTTTGTTCTTTGATCCTCTATGGCCCCTCGCTTAGTTTCGATCATGGATCCATGATTGGAGTAAACGTCTCCTAGCTGGGTTTCTTGCCTTCGATCTAAAGGGTCGAGGCGTCGGGCTGTGAGTGACTAACACACAAAGGAAAGGATCTAGACAAAGTCTTGGAGTATCATGGTCTGAACATGGCGTCGGGAATACTAATCCGACAACGATGACAAGAGAAGAACGAACGCAATTGGTTCGCTTGAGCGCATATTCCTGTTGATCTAATGGATCTGTGGTACTTCCCGTTTTTCTGTACTAACAGTGTATGTGCTTCGAGCGCAATTGCTCCTCTTTCTCTCCCCTCGCTGTTCGCTCTGTCTGGCTCTCAAAATGAAGAGATCCGTGTCACCATCAGTAAAAAAAAAAACGAATTGTTTTTTCCTTTTTTTTTTATGCCTTCCATATTTGGCTAGTGCTGGTGGATACCTCTTTCTTCCACTCGATACTTACACATGCACGATCATGTCAGTAGTTTACAGTTCAACTCTGTTTGTTTGTGTGTGTGTGGATGTGTGCATCCAAAAATAGGGCGGTGCGGCATTCCGGCCAGTGGACCATTCGCCGGTGGTACAAAATGATTTCTGCCCCCTATTTGGACACTTGGACCTTCTCCCTCTGTTCAATTCACTTCTCTCCAAGTAAGTAAACAAATAGCACAAATCGGAACCCCGAGCGTACAGCAAAACAACTTCCATGCATCCATCCCGTCCATGGTTCAAACTACGAGAGAAAGAGAGAACATCGGCCTTTTTTTTCTGTCCATATCAATAATAAAAAAAGTGCGGGTACCCTTTCCTTTTGCATTTCTCCGCAAGCTATTGTCGTGAAAAGGACGTTTCTCCGCAAAACAGGATCCCCTAAGCTCCAATGCAACATCCACCCACTCGCAAGAACGATTGCAATTAGTCCTTTTCTGGAGAAGAGACAAGACGGCGCGCTCCATTTTTTTTAGCATGGATGCATGGATGCTAGCGTAGCTGGCTGTCATGCTGCATTCTCACATCCTTCTCTCTCCTGTGCTCTTCCTCTTACTTCATCCTGCCTTCTTATCTGCACGCATCCATTATGCATTGCATTGCAAGGATAGATGGAGCGCGTCCTCCACACATACACACACCATGGACCATGGTCCTAGGCTTCTCTTTTGTGACCACATCCTAGGAAGCAACATACATGCAGTTCAAGGTGGGCCTTTCATGTCCTCCCCTTGCTCCAAGGCGATACTCAACATTCCTCTCCTGCGCCTACACGCCTGCCTGTATGCCTGTCGTGCATTGCCTTCTTTTTCTTTCCAATGCCTGCTCTCTCTCTCTCGCTCTCTATCTCTCCATGCTGATCGATTCCCTCCCTTTATTTACACTGCTGCAACGAAACACCTCCTGATGACGCTGTTTTGCGCTCAACGCAGGGAGGCCCGATGCAAAGGAACGTCATAAATCATGTTCATATGTGACATGAATATGTGTGGAAGTCATAAAGAACCCAAGGGTCTGGGTCTGGACCCATTTCTCATTTCGTTAGTACCTTAACGACAATTCTCTCCCTCTCTCCTCTCCTACCAACTCTTGTATCTTTCTCGCTTTCGCTCATTCTTGCTTACGCGCTTGCGTTGTGGCTGCCTAGCTCCCCGAACCAATATTTTTCCGTTTGTATTTCGTTCTTTCAGTTCTTTCATGGCTCCTTTACATTCTCCACTCAATCTCTTTTTTCTCTCTCTCTCTCTCTCTCTCTCTCTCTCACACACACACACACTCATGGTCTCTCTCTCACTCTCTTTCTCTCTCTTTCTCTCCCCTCGAAAGGACCCCTCTTGCAGGAATAAAACAAACACAAGTACGTACCCATAAGGTGTTTACTTTTGAAACGCAAGAGGAGCAAGGGCAACCAGAAACAAGAAAAAAAATAAGCTTTTTTGGGCGCACAAGCCAAGTCGCAAGAACAAGCAAGGAACCACCTTAGGACCTCATGAACACCCCCGTTATCCAGGAGAGCATGGAAGGACAACAGAAGTATGCAAGGAGGTGCTAACTAAGGTGAACCAAGTGGGTAATTGAGGAATGTGGAGGACAAGAAATGAATAAAACAAGGAATGTAGAGAAATAAAGCCAGAGTACAAAGAGTGTGAGATCGTAAAGGAGCATGAGGAAAGCAACATCCACGAACAGAGAAGAGAGAGAGAGAGAGATCTCCGATGCACATCTGTCTGATGGATTGAAGAGTGCGAATGGGTGGGAGAAAGGGAGGTAAAGCCAGGAGAAAAAGGACAGGAGAAGGAAGTGAAGGAAGGTGCTTGAACTGAAGTTGGCAGGTGAAGGGGGCCGACAGTGGAGGAATGAGAAGAATGAGTCCAAAAATAAAACATGAGAGGAGGGGTGAAGCTTTTCTTTTATATCATATCAGGCACCAAGGTTTTGGGATGAAGGAAGGTTGAACGATAATTATTGTTTTGTTTTAGATTTTGTTTTTGTTGATATGGACTTAACCATCACCATGATGACATAGTTTTTTGGTTCTCAGGACAAGGAAGATCAAGACCACAAGAGATGCCTTGATCACGATCTTCTAATGGAAGGCAAACAAGTTGTTGTTGTTGTCGCACCTCCTTTCGTACTTCGGAGTCCTCTCTGTCCACTGGAAAACAGGCGGGAAAGCAAACCAGGGCCCTCCAATAGCACGCCAATAGTGCGAAGAGGTCGGCAATTCCAGCGAATGAGAATGCGACGATGCATCTGAAGATAACACAAGCTCCCTCCCCCTTTTGGGTGCAATTGGCCATCAATTAGGGTAGAAATCTAATAACCATATGTTTGCTACGGGAGGGAGAGGAGGGAAAACAGGGAGGACAGACAGAGAACGGAATGGGCTGAGGCAAGAAGACGAAGGCAGAGGAAGAGAGAGCGCTCATTGGACCACACACCCAACATGAACAAGTGTAATAGTACCTGAACCGTGCCCTCCCTCCCATTCACTCCTTTCCACTCCTATTCACTCACTCACTCAACTTTACTCACTCGTGGCCAATGTGTCCCTGCAGAAGCGACAGAAGAGACGGAGGAGAGCAAAACAAAACGAGGAACGCCTGTCGATCTTGAGCGGGAAGACATATCAGGTCTACTCCTATCGTGCCCACCCTTCTATGCGTCATTGTTTTCCATTTCCTTTATGAGTAAGAGTCTCCTCCACAGATCGCAGATCGTCCCGCAGTCGGTGCTGTGCTCTTTCTTCCTTCTTGGAAGTAACAACCTTTGAAACCTCCTGGAAAGGTGTAGTCGTTTGTCGGTTTCGATTGTCTTTGACTCTTCCTTTGGAACGATTCACCCATCTTTGTACCATTTAGCATGGACAACCAGCAACACTCGATCAGATCTGATTTACTTGTGGTCTGTCTCGTACATGCTCGATTCCAGCACTGCTTGTTGTCTTTTTCTTCTTTCTGGCGAGCAACCCACTCGCAACTACCCATTCCCCCCTCCCTATCGCTCACTCTGCCCTTTTTCACAGGTCCCATTGTTCTTTCTCTCTCTCTCTCTCTCTCTCCTTTCTGTTTGTGCCAAAACATTCAGCTCCATGACTTTTCCGTCCCAATGGTGGCACAAAACATACAAACAAAGAGTAAAAAAGGGCCGAAAGGCCAAAAATCAGATCTTGGCCCAAAAAGGAAACAGTAATTGCCCAAATGTTCAGAGTTGTGGACCGGAGTTTGGATCAACGCAAAAAGGAGAACAATGCACGATGATATCATTTCTTTTCTGTACTGACATAGCGCTTTCAATTGAAAAGAGAGTTTGCTTGTTTGTTTGTATGTATGTTTGTTTTGTTTATTTGTCCAGAGTCAACTCAAAAAAAAAAAAAAAACACTAAAAAAAAGCAATTGGGCCAGACACTAGTCTCGAAGCCAAAACAAAACGAAGGGTCAAAGCACACAGACAGGGAAAAACAACAGACATCAGAAATGAAGAAAACGTGCCCAGAGTGCTCTGTTTTTGTGTTTTGAGATGGCTGTTTGGTTTCTCCGTTGGCTCGTGAACCTTGCTCACCTTTGCTCTCATTCCCTTGACGACCTGATCTTTACCTTTTTGAGGGCGCATCTCTTCGATCGCTTCCTTCTGCCTTGTTCGGTTTAGAACATTATCTGTTGAGCGTCTCAAGGCCCTCAGATAAGGGTGAACTTGAGTGGCCTGTTCGTTAAAGTATCCTCCGAGACAACAAAGAAAAGAGACTCCTTAGAGATGCCCACAGCATTTTTTCCGATTTGCTCAACCATGACAGCGTGTCTCCCCACGGTCTCAGGTTCATTCACCAGGATAATGATATCGAGACATTTTTGTTCATCACGCATATTCGGTTCAAACATTTGTACACATCATCGAGCGGGGGTGATCGTCATCGCCATTAATTAATCTCCCCTAGGATCCAGGAATACAGCGTCACTTTGCAGAAAATGTGCGTCAATGTGAAACTGTGGGCAATCACACAGGGATCGATGCTTTTGCACGTTGAGTTCAAGACATGTTGACATCAGTCTCAAGGGTGGTCCGGGCCCAAGGAGCGAGAATAGGAAAGAAAGCAAAAAAATCAATTAAGAAAAAAGAATGTTCCCAGCAGCAAGGAGTGGCAATGACAACACACGACAAAGGTACTCTTGCGCAAGTAAAAATCCCCGACCGTTAGGGTAGGAACAAGCGCAATCAATTCATATGCACCTCCATCTCATCGATACCACCAAAAAAAAAAAAGGCAAATATTTTTTGTAATCCCGCCGATTTTTGTTTTTGTTTATTTTTCATTTTTTTTTGGAGTAGTTCAAACTCAGTTCTTCATTTAACATGCAGAAAGAACAGAGCGATGCAAAGAAAACTTTCTTTTGACCGTTGAGGTCCTCAATTTGAATTTCTGCACCGACCTTCTCTATTCTATTTTATGACCATAATGTGTTCCTCCGCGGGAGTGAAGATCTCTCTCTCATCAAGAATTTCAAGAAACGAACCGGACCCTTCGTTATCTTGTCGTCACTCGCAATATCGGAGCTTGTTGAAGATCAAATTGACGAAGTATCACTGATGCAGAAAGTACAGACTCCTCCAACATGTGCACCGGCTGCGATCTTCATTGGCCAAACACTCTTCTTTTCCCTTAAAGATTCACATCATCCCAGGCACCAAAGGATTAAGGTACTTTCCCACCAGTATCGAATGTTCTCACCAGTTACATCACTTTGTCAACATATATATATATACATATCATTATGCAGTATGTATCACCCTCTTTGAATATCCTCCGCTCCTTCCTTCCGTGTGATGTTTATGTGGGGCGGAGAGAAGGGAGGTATACGACGTCAGAGACAGGGGTAAGAGGAATGGGAAGATCCCTGCATCTGAGATACCCAGGGTCAAGGACAAGGAAACAAAACAAAACAAACAAAAGCAATCGGCCCTTGAATAATAAACAACAAACCCTGGCTGAGTTGGCATAGCCTTCCTTGTCTTTTCGCCCTTTTGTTAGGTTTGTGCTCCCTGCCCCTTATTTGGGCCGCCCATTACTGACGTCAATCAGGACATTTTCCCTGGAGATAATGAAAATGACGTCCATCTCACGGGCTATGCTACAACGTAGAAGGAGGGTACAGGGTCCAGACCCTCCATCGTCCCCCATCATGCTCACTTATTTTCTTGTGTCTATGGAACATCCCCTACAACTTTCTACGAAAAAGTGGATACTCGACACATCAACCTAGCTCGCATGAATACGTTGAAACAAGTCTAGCTCCCATGCTCACTCATCTTCCCTTTACCACGATGATTTCCTACACCACAGCTTAACGGTCTACCCAATGACCACGTATTGAAAGATTTAAGTTACGTGTGTTCTACTGTATTGGACAACGGGTCTATAGCCACGCTTCAACCTTTCTATTTCTCCCGCTTGTTAGACTCAGTGATGTACATGCCCGCCATTGATGTTATCAATCTCGCGGCGGTCCAGGTCCCCGTACCGGTCCAGGCACTTGAGCCGCACCGCCAGGAGAAACCCACAGAACCCACACGACGCAAAAAACACCTCGACATAGGTGTACACACTTGGGTCCACCGTCATCAGCTTCGCAACAATCAGTGGGAACAGTGTGAAGGCCATGTTCATGGCCGACGTTGAAATACCACTAAGGTACACCCAAATTTAGAAAAAATGAAAGTCAGTTACTACACGTTTTATGCTATATTTTTGTTCCTTGGTAATCAAACATGAGACATATCGCCTTTTCCCCACACACAAAACTTACTATGCAGTCGCGATCTGGTGGCTCTTGACCAGGACGGGAATCGCACTCGTAAAAATCGCCCCGATCGCAGACGAGATCCCCAGCGCCATCAATGCCGGCACGGGGCTCGCAATGTTCAGCAGGCCCAAAGTCGAATGCGAGAATCCAATGATCAGGCCGCACATCATAAACAGCCATGATTTTTTGCCGTAGTGGTCCACAAAGTAGCCTACGGGCAGGACCAGGATCGCGGAGAGCAGATCAGGCACTGTCATGATCTGGGCAGCTATTGTTGTCAAAGTAAATGAAGTTTTTTTTTTTTTTTTTTTTTTTTTTTTTTTTTTTTTGGTTAGGATTGAGTCAAGACAATTTCATCCGCACTAAAAGCATGAATTATTTTTTGATCGCATACCTTTCTGTGGATCATTGTGGTACCATCGCATCTGCAAGAATCCGGCATGGATGCTGTTGAACGGCACCTGCACACCCACCAGGAGAAACGTCATCAGGAACAAGACCCAGAACGACTGTGAGTAATCCAGCACAATCCTCAGCTCATTCAGACAATGTCTAGCCTTCGACATTTGAACCCTGGCTGGAGATGTTGTGAACCCCAAGGGTACCATCCTCAAATTCTCGTCCAGATCAAAGTCGTCGTCCTCCTCTTCGTCAGAGTCGTTTTCTCCTCCACTATCCGTGCTCTGGCGACTATTGCGACGATACTGGCTCCCATGGCTGGATCCAGCTGTAACACCCATTGATGGCCGTTGTGCCGACGGGCTAAATCTTTTTTTATCCAAGACGTCGAGGTTGATCTGCTCTACCACCACAGAGCCTCGCGCCTTCCCATTTGGCGTGGGCGGGTCGTATTGTTGGTGCAACTCGCCTCGCATGGTCGAGTCCAGCGCATCGAGCGAGAAGCGAGTGTCGCTGTGGTGTGTCGGAAGCCGTGAGAAGCCTGGCTCAGAGGCCACTACCAGAGATCCGTACTTGCTGTCCAGCCACACGAGCAGACAGGCCGTCATGAAGGACAGGACACACGACACGAACCCACCCCAGAAGGCCACAGGGACGTTCGACAGGGTCCAGATGTACGGAGTCAAGATGTCATTGAGGACACTTCCTAGGCGGGCAACACTGAGAATGAAACCAAACAAACACGAATCGAAACGAAACACAATGTTTAGATGCTAATGCGTGTTAGAGTTTTTTTTTTCTTTGACACATGTCCGTCCGTGCTCAATTGCGTGCGCATGCGTCCCTTAACAAAGCAAGAATAAAAAAAAATATACCATAGGTTGATTCCTAGGGCCATAGCCAGCTCCTTGCCCCGAAAGTACTTGACCGTGATCGCCGACTGGGCCACCGCCAGGGATTCGCCCGCACCAAACAGCACACGGCCCAGGATCATGGCCGGGACGTGCTTGTACTGGACACCAACACAAACCACCATATGCCCTAGGGCCACTGTTGCCGAGAGCGACAAGAGTAACCTACGGTGGCCGAAGCGGTCCGAGGCGTAGCCGCCCAGCCAGGGCAGGACAATGTTGGGCAGGGAGTAAGAGGTGTAGAGGATGTTGAGGAAGTAGGCGTAGCTGTCGTCGGACATGCCCATGTAGTCCTGGAGAGGCTGGTTGAGCGAGGCGGGGTTGTCAAAGGCGTAGTAGTTGCCAAACATGACGAAGCAGGCTGTGGCGAGCATAGCCCAGCGGATGTGGCCTGGTGATGACGACATGGTCTTGGGATGATGTTTGGATGCATGTGAATCCAGGGTATCGACCACGATGGAGTTGTGGTTGGTGAAGTTGGCGGATGTGGGGGTGAGAGATGCGGGGGACTCGTCGTCCTGCAGAGTTGCTGATGGTGACCTTTTGGCTTGTGTCAAGAGGGGACTAAGCACGATTGGCCCTGACGAAGGCGTGTGATCATGGCTCATGTAGCTGGCAATTTACAGATGAATGGCGTTTATGGATGAAGTAGGATGAAGAGGAGATGATGGATGGTGAGGCGATGCGTGGGGCGAAAGATGAATTGGAGTGAGTGAAGAAGTACAAGGTGATGCAATTCAAAAGGTCTGAGAGTTTGACAGCTTTTGAGGGCGACCTGGAATTTGACAAACTTTGGCGTATGTGGACAAAAATACAAAGACCCTTGCAAATTACGACATGGCACTAGTTCTTGTTTTATCACTATAGTATGTGTTTCCTCTTCTTAACCCAAGTCCCGCTCTATGCCGCCTTGATCTTCTTTAGATTCGACTTTAAGGGAGCTGATGGTTCATCCTCAGTGCCTGGGTGGTCCCATGCTCTTGGTGCCAATGCCACTGGCAGTACCCTGGTCAACGATCATGAGCATAGGAACGTTAGAACAATCATACATTTGTACATCATCCACTCATCCATCAAAGTGCCAAAGAAGTTCCTCTTACCATGTGGCAGACAGCACAACACCTTTGCCCAAGTCCTCAGCCTTGATGACCGCCCACTGGAACCCGACCCAGGCCGAGATGATCCGCGACAGCGGCACCAGCGCCGCAAGCCCCGGGATCCCCGTCACCGCCCCGCTCAGGAACCCGAAAAAGATCTGGCTCGTGTTCGTGACCCGCTGCAGCTTGTTCATGCACTTGTGCGGCACATAGATCTCGTACCCCCACCAGTACGTGTACGCACTGATCATGTACGTCGGTGGCGCCTTGCTCAACGCAGCGAGCTGCTTCTTGATCGAGTTGATCGTCTCCACCAGGGTGGACTTATCCGGACTGGTGGTTGTTACGGTTTTGCTGGTTGTAACCGTCTTGGTTAGTGTGCCCTTTTCGTTTGTCTTTTCTGTCGTTGTTGTTATGGTGTCGGATCCCTCGGAAGTCTTTGTTCCTTCCTTGAGCGCATCCTTCTCGTTCGGCTCTGCAACAGTCCTGATGGTGGTTGTAGTGGTCGTGGTAGTAGTTGTTGCGAATGAAGCATCCAAATCGGGATTGGTCGACGACGCAGAAGCAAAACTAGACATCAGAGAGGCAAACGACACTGCCCACCAGGACGATGGCGCTTTGACGGGTTCATTTGAAGATGTGTCGACTCCTTGTCCCTCGCTTTCTGTTGGTAGTGTCGATCCTTTCCCTGGGTCTGGAACTCCATCATGCTGTCGACTCGGTTCCCGACTGTGGACGGTTTTGAACTCGCCGACGGTTGGATCAGGCATGGCCTTCAGGATCGTGATGAGCTCGTTCACTTGTGTTGGCTTTGCCTTCTGGAGTGCCTTCACCGCCTGTTTCTTTTGATAGCTATCGACATGAACCTCATGATTGGAGCCTAGTTTTTTTTTTTTTTTTTTTCCCCCGAAAGAATATGGTTTTAGTATGGCCGGGAAAAAAGACAAGAAAGGCATGCCCGCTTACTGGTGCAAATGAATGGTGTACCGGTGATGACATCCCGGATGGTGTGGGCAAGGCCGATATTGCGAACCTCGGCCTCGACCTGCCTCTGGCTCTTTGACAGAAACAGGTTCCGAATATTGAATACCATTTGTTCGAGAAAAGGTTGATCAAAGTAGGACTGTCCGAGTGAAGTGAAGTGAAGAACGTCGACGTGAGGGGACAGAATGGTGGAGGAATAGGAATCAAAGAAGCAAAAAGCACAATGGTGTGTCCATCGAAACCGAGGTGGAGTGACGACCGAGGAGAGGAGAAGACACAGAGTGGATGTGTTTGTGTAGCTTGCGCCCAACAAAACTCTCTTGCCCCCTTTTTCTCAGTGACCATTTGCTTACTCGTGGACAGGACCACTCGTTCGTGACCCAACTAAAAATCAACAAAAAGGAGTCAAGAGCGCGTGCACAGGTGGCGTGAGTCGAGTCATCCCTTAATGACCGCCTTGTGTGCATTTACACAAGCTGGGGAATGCTTTCGTCATGACAGCGAGTCTCACTTTTGCACGCTGTTCACCCTTGCCTCACAACGGAAAGCATACATGAAGCACAAGTGTCGATCATGTCGTCCATCACCCTTACCAACACTTCCCAAGACCCTGATCCACCACCGACGCCACCGCTGGAACTACCAGAGGTTCTGTACAACTTGGTCCAGTTCCTAGATCGTAAATCTCTAGTCCAAGCCGCACTCGTCTGTCGATCATGGTCCAAACTATTCTCGCCCATGCTATACCAAGACATCCGTGTCAAGGACTGGGAGTACCCGGGATTCATCAGCAAGTTCCGTGAGCACTTGCCAGAGGTCGTCAAACTCGAGTGGAAAAAGTCTCGCCAAGAAGCCAAAAGACGCCACAAGATGACACTCAACGCCCTTCCTCCACATGATCCTCTGGACGACTCCAACGACCACTCCGCCTTGCCGTTTCTGCCCTCCTTGGACAACATGTGCCTCGCCGATCTGGCTTCTATCCTCGCTCCAGAAAAAACTCGACGACTACGACTGCTGGTCATCCACGGCGAAACCAACCTGCGCCAGTTTCTGATCACGATCTTGCCTCGGATCCCAACCTTGACCTGCCTCAAGATCGAGGACAGTTTGTCGTGGCAAAAAGTCGGCGTCAACGAGATCTTGAACGCTTGTCAATCCTTGCAGAGCCTCGACTGCGACAGCTCAGTCTCGCTTCAGTTTAACAAGTGTCTGTCATTGCCGTACCCGATCAACAAGGATGGGTCCTTCAACCCAGATGAAGCAGCCTTCCAAGAATGCCCACCACCGCCGCTAGCATCATCTTCTGTCGCCCCTTTACCTCTACGATTGCCCACACACACACTGCGAGTGTTACGACTCCATAAGAGCAGTCTCTCCGATCAGGAGCTCCTCACGCTTGTCCGCGAGTGCCCCCAGCTCGAAGAGCTCTACTTGCACCAGGAATCGACCCTCGCGGGCGGCGTGCCCGTCTCGACCACTTCCACCACCCACCAATGGAACTGGTCCACCGAGTTTGCTGCTCATCTTTCGCATGCCTGCCCAAAACTTGTCAAGCTCCATACCAGCCCCGGTTGTTTCCAGTCCTTGCCTGAAGACATTATCCAAACGGTTCTGACCGCTTTTCCAATGTTGCACAGCTTGGGCACACCATTCTCAAAATTTGGCGACGAGACCATGCAGATGATCATTGATACACGGACAGGATCAGATCTGGGGACAATGTCAAGGACAGGGATTGCGTATTTGACCAGCTTAGACATCCGGAATTTGAAGGGCCACCGACTCTCGAGCCCCGTGCTGCAGCAGTTCCTGGAGCGATGTGCGACTTTAGTGCATTTCTGGGCCGATGACCAGGTCCTTCATGTGCAGGATATGATTGTGGATCACGCTACAGATACGATCCGGACATGGGCATGTCGGCGGCTGGAGACGCTGGTGTTGGGCTTTCAGTTCAACAACATGAGTGGCCCCGATGTCGATCGAGCCGTGTACCAGCAGCTGGGCCAGTTCATGCAACTTCGGCGACTCGAGATCTTGAGCGCCAGACCAGCGTTCTCGATGCTCTCGGGGCTAAGCTTGCTACAGGACCTGAAGGTCCTGCAATATTATGGAATCGCCAGATGGGTCGCAAGGAGTCGTTTCTTTGACGAAGAAGAACAAGAAGAAAGCTACTCGCAAATGGAGGGACTGGAATGGGTGGCCCGGACCTGGACGTGCTTGCAGGAGCTGTACATGCCAGTCGGGATCCAGAGAGCTAAATCCATTACTGCTCAACTCCGCCAACTTGGCCGTAATATTGCCGTGGTGCCCAAGGAGTGAGTGGAAATAAAGAAAGTCCCATAGGAGGAGGGGGGGGGGGTTTTTGGCATGGTATTTATTCCGCAAGCTGTTATCGAGTCCGAAAGCCCAGAAAAAGATTGATAAAAAACACAAAAGGAAAAACTCGGCTTCATTATCTTTTAGCTTCCTGTATATATTTCTTTCATTCTTTCTCTCTTTCTTTTCCTCTTCCACCCCCATTTCATGGTTTCTTTCTTTCTTCTCTCTCTCTCTCTCTCTCTCTATTGAACGGTCAAGAGCGCTTTGTGGGCAAAGAAGCGCACGTCGTGGTCGGGATCTTCGCTCAGCTTGATCAGCGCCGGCTTGAGCTGCTGGTCCACCAGCGGTTTCGTGTCTGGGTTCAGTGAGAGCACGGGGATCAACGCTTCTATCGATTTTGCAACGTTGAACCGGATGTTGGGGATCGGATCCGAGACCAGGTTGGTCACGGTAGGCATAATATAGTCACGAATCACTTCTGGGGTAACCGCTGGTGCCATGGCCTAATACGAAAAAAAAAGTTAGTAAGACGATTAATACGGAGGATCATCGAAGAAAAACTTAAGAGAAAAACTCCATTGAACTTACAGTGATTGCGAAAATAGTGGTCATTCTGTACAGGTAGTTGGGGTGGGTGCCCATGGCGAGCACCTTGGGGATGATGGTCTGCTTGGCCCAGTCCACGCCAAAGACTTCGGTGAGCTTGCGCAGGTTGATGGTGGCGGCATCGCGGATCGAGAACACACTATCGCCCAACCATGACATGCACAGGGCGCCCAGCTTCTCGTCAAAGAATTCGACACCCAGCTGAGTGGCCAGAAGAGGGATGTGCTCAATGATCGCCAAACGGACGCGCCACTGCTTGTCCTCGGCCAGCTCTACAATCGCGGGCAAAAGTGACTGGGACAAGAGTTCGATTCCAATGACCAGGTTGACTGTTTCGAGCTTGGAGATGATGTTAAGGCGGACCTCGTGAAAGTCGTCTTTAAGTAATTGCAAAAACAAGGGCAACAAGTGCTCGGTGGTTGCCTCCTTGCCCAAAATAGGTGCCAGTCCACTGATCTGCATCGCAAGTGCTGCACGGACATGCTGGGAAGAGTCGGTGACCAAGTCTCTGACACATGGCAAGATGTAACTCAAGATTGTTTCCTTGTCCACCAACTGTGCGAAGCCTGAAAGGCGTTGATGATGTAAAAAAGATCAAAATCAAATGGTTAGAGGCAACGATCGATCGCTCTTAATCATTTAAAGTCCCCCAAGATAAATACTTGCCAGGGACCTGTCCAGCAGCAGCAGTGCGAACCTCAGCCTCGTTATCCTTCAAGAGACGAACAAAAGCAACAACAAGATCCTCGCGTGTGATTTCCTCGCCAACGGCTTTGCTCAGCTATCGATCAGAATAACCAGGATTGGTTAGTGCCCCCATTTTCATAAATGGTGAAGCGTATATAGTGGCTCCTGATGAGATACCTTGACAAAGTTATCAGCAATCATGTAGCGGACGCGCCAGGACTTGTCTGCAACCATGGCCTTGATTGTTTGCAGGAAGTATGCCTTGGACTCCTCAGGCGACACCTGCTCTGCAATGGCAACCAAATCTGTCACAGTCAAGAGTCTGACTGAATCTTGCTCATCCTGAGCGAGCTTGTTGAACAATGGAATAATGTCGGTAACGAGGTGTTCCTTGCTGAGCTTCTTGGCAAAGTCCTGTCATATGAACAGAGGACAATAGTATTAGAAATGCCATTTCTTTTCTTTGGCGGAGAAGGGTTTGCTTTTCCAACTGTTCTTACTCCAAGGTGGGTGGCAGCAGCACGTCGAACCATAGGGGTATCATCCAAGCAGAGCTGTCCAAATGACCTAGCAACGTGAAATATTCATAAGTGGGTTGTCGAGAGTTGCTGCTTTGCGCATCCTATTTTTCCACAGTTGAGAAGAGTATCCGTACTTGCGCATATCATCCTGGAAAGCCGCTGAAACTGTGGAGTATCCACCGGCATAGAGACCTGTAGCACTTGTACGGCTAGTGAACCAATCTCCCTGTGAAAGTCGCTTGAGGAGAGGAATGAAGTACTGTTCGAGCTGTGCCTGGTTTAAGACGGGCACGATCTTGTTGAGTGACTCTACAGCCTATGGATGGAAAGTAAACGAGCAACAGGTTAGATAAGGTGTCTCCCAACCAAGAACACGCTTGCGTTGACAACACAGGGTCACAACAGCGAAGTGTGATTACCTTGTCGCGAACCATGGTCTCCTCAACAGCGGTCAGGTTCTCCAGGGGCTGGAGCAAGATATGTGCGTATTCAGGTCCTCCAATGTACTCTACAAAGTCGCCAAGCTCTCCAGACAGTGCAAGCAGGACCTCGTCCTCATCATCGATGGATTCTAATCGAGAATAGATTATCAGGGGGTGAACATTAAATGCATGTTTGGGTCATAGTCTGACTCAAAAGAAAAAAAAATGAAACGAGTCCAGGTGACATCCATCATCCAGCCCCAAATCAGGTGTGCTCGCAAACACACATGTACTCGCGCTCAACACTTCACACCTCCGATGCCCGTTGTCACTTGTGTAAGAGAGAGAAAGAGAGAGATTTACCATCGAGAAAGGGAATCAGCTCATCTCGAGCGCGTTGTGGTCCGAGAGCAAGGGCGATTGTGTTAAGGCGTTTGATGGCATTGAGGCGCAGGGAGACGTCGTCGTGGCGGAGCTCATCAATGAGGACGGCGATAGGGTAGAGTTCGCCTTCAGGATTCATGGCTGGTTGAGGTGTTGCGTGGAGATGGATGTTTGGGATGGTGTGATGTGAAGCTTGAAATAGGAAATTAAAAAAAGGTATGGTGGATGTCGTCTGCTACAAGGGCAGTCCAGTCCAAATGTGTGGTATGGCCATATCGCGCCCCGCAAGTTGAAGACGAGAAATTTTTCTTTTGTTGGAGCTTGGGAGACCTCTTTGTAAGACAAGACTCTTTTTATCAGATCATGGTTCATGGTTCCCTTGGCGAGAGGGGCAGGGCCAGTGAATCTGTGGTCTCTACATTCACAGCACTCTAGCTAGCCACTGCCATGGCGGGTCGCATCTTTTTTGACAACTAGGAGACGCGTGCTGCTTTGCTTATTTTGCCCACCCTATACTCATCAAAAGAGGTGACATCTACGTCACTTTCAGTGCGTTCTTTTCGACGGCAGAGAGCGAGAACAGAGACACATGCTAAATTAATATGGCGTTCTCTTCTTTATTTTGGCCTTTCGTTCTCTTCCACTCACACCTTCCTTCCAGCTTTTTTTTCATTACACATCTACATCCTTTCAACACTCTAATAATCTCTTTACCTTAGCCCTTTTTCCATTTCCTAATGTTCTTGTACCACTGCTGTCTTCAATCCTATCAACTTCACTTCCACATAACGCAATAACACACCTTATCCACTTCGCTTATTTTTTTTTAATCTTGTTGCATACACTCGCGTTTATTGCCAACAAGTGCTATTTCCATCTACCTACCTTTCATCATTACCACATTCACCACATTCACAACCATGCCAGACCCTGTCGTTAATGCAAGAGAGTACCAGAGTGGTTCGGAAGGATCTGATCATCCTCATGACGACGAGCCCGAGCGCAACTTCCCCTCGTTTTGTACGTGTTCATGCTACTGTGGCCTATTCAAAAACACGAACTATTGACACTCAGGAAGCAAGGCAAGAAAACGCGTGTTCATTTGTCTAATCCACCACTCTCTTTTCTCTGTTCTCTCTCCTGTGCATGTTTTTGCTACGTTCTTCGTTTTGCCACCAAAAAAAATACATACCACCAATAAAACAACCCTGGAAATCGACCTACATCCGATCAACATTCCTCCTTCGCGCGTGCATTCGCTCCATTGTCCTTGCTTCCCGGGCGGTTCCTTGCCCCAACTTGGCGTCTTGAAGCTGAATACATTGACCATTCAAAACACGATCCAGAAAAAGTTGTCGAAGTTAGTCCAAACGGCAGATACGCGAAGGTAACAAAGTCAGAACGTCAGAATGATTTTTCAGGCACGGTTTTCTTGTTCTTCTCCGCGGTATTTAGTGTCCTATCGGCCAAAGGAAAAAGGCGCACGGCATCGGCACTGAAAAAAAAGCGGCAAACGAGAAGGTGTGTGGAGGACCCATTAATGGAAAGAAAAAAAAAAGGGTACTTGAGGCTGGAGCATGGGATCAAGGAGCTAAAAAGCTGAAAACAAGGAAACAAGGAGAACCACTTCTTTTTTATATAACTCGGATCGACGGATGCACCGACCTCAGCGCTCCATGGATGCCTCTTCGTTGATGAATATTTATCAGCCGGCTGTTATTATTAAAAAATCCCTCACTTTTTTTGATTTCTTTCGTTTGTTGGTCGCATGTGCTGCCCATAAAGCAAGGGCAGACGGACCACAAAAAAAACATGCAGCAGGTGGCAGGGCAAAGGCAGGAACAAAACCGAGCGCTTTGTTGGTTCCTTTATTTTTGTGCGATTTCCCCAGGACAAGAAGAAAACAACACAAAAAAAATGCCTCATACGAAGATTTTCATTCGGTGGGATAATGTTTCCATTGGATGGGACTAACGAGGTTGAGCACAACAGAGAGAGAAAAAAATATGCGTTTGGGAATGGGTTTGGATGGCTAGACTAGTTCGATGGGCTATGGTTTGTTGTGTGTTCATGCATGTGTGCTCGCTCCTTACCTCCCATTTTTTTACCTTCTTACTCCACCATTTTCTTTTGAACAGCTGAACTCGGTCCTTGGCAAGGGCGCGTACAAGATTGTCTACAAGGGCATTGACCGTGAGGAAGGCTACGAGGTTGCATGGAACTGCTTCCAGACTACCAAGCAAGAGTATGCCGAACTTTCACAGGAGGTCGAAATTCTCAAGCGAGTTCGCCACCCCAACATCATCAACTTCCACGACTGCTGGTACAGCAACACCGAGTTCATCTTTATCACCGAGCTGATGACTTCGGGCACTTTAAGAGAGTACGTGCCCGTATTTTTGTTGTCTCTATCTTGTCAGGACGTCTGGATGTTTGACAAGAGCCGATCTTGTGTCCACTTTTTTCGACTCGAACAGCCCGAGCACTTTCTTTTCGAAAGGAAATCTTGTTTGGTACAGCATCCGAACTGACGCCTTAATTATCTCACAAACGCAACTTAGGTATATTCGAAAGCTTCAACATCCAAATCTGAAGGTGGTAAAACGGTGGTGCAGACAGATCCTCAAAGGCTTGATCTACCTGCATTCGTACGACCCTCCAATTATCCACCGCGATATCAAGTGCGACAACATCTTTATCAACGGCGCTCACGGCGAGGTCAAGATTGGAGACATGGGCACTGCCAAAATGAAGATTGGCAAAAAGTACACCGTCATTGGTAAGTGGTATTCGTACTCTTTTTTTATTTCGCAGGTATCTTGTGTTTGGATTTGTAAACCTCATGCTTTTATTCATCCATCGTTGTGTTTAGGCACGCCTGAGTTCATGGCACCAGAAATGTACGAAGAAAAGGGATACAATGAAAAGGTCGACATCTATGCCTTTGGCATGTGCTTGCTAGAGATGGTCACAGGTGAATACCCATACGGCGAGTGCAAAAACGCAGCACAGATTTACAAGAAGGTCACCCAGGTGAGTGGATAAAAGCAAAAACACTTGCGATCATATTCCAGGAGAACGTACCTCCCACTATCTCTTTCTTAAGCCACTGACTTGAGTTACCTTGATCTCTACCCAATAGGGACTCAAACCTGACTGTCTTGCCAAGGTCACAGACCCAGAAGTCCTTGCGCTGATCGAACGATGTATTGCGCCAGAAAATGAGCGGTAAGGAAGAGCGATGACTGGGATCCCACAAGTACCAACTAAGCAACCAACTAATACTGTACCTTGATACTTTCCAACAGGTACTCGGCGCAGGAGGCTATCGAGGATGTTTTTCTTGGAGTGGAGCCAGAAGTTGTTGTGTTGACGACAAACGAAGCCAAGAACCACCTCACGCTGCAAGTTGTCTTCAAAGGCATGGACAAGCTCTCTGTCAAGTTTGAATTCAACGCTGACACAGACACGGCTGAAGAGGTCGTAAATGAGATGGTGAGTAATCTTAAGGTACATGTCGTGACCCAGACTTGGGGTCTTATTCCTTATTCTTAGCTACTCACGCCTTGTTTTTTTTTCTTTTGTGTAGATTGAAGAACAAGTCCTTCCTCAGCGATACCAACGATTCATCACACACGATATTAACAGGATATTGCGAGAGTTGGCTGGATCCAACGACAAAAAGGACAATGTTAGTCTTCATGCTCCTTCATCCCCACCACTTCACCAAGGCGGCACCCAAACTGGAGCCGTCACACCCCTCATCTTGGACACCTCTCTCTCAAGTCCACAGATCCTACAAGCTGGCGCCACTGGTCTCAGCCGCAAGAACTCGAATTCAGATTACTCCAGTGAAGTCGAGCTGCCATTCAAAGGTACTAAGGACGTATCCGGAGCCCGTGGCAATGAATTTAGTGACTTGAGACTAACTTTTTTCACTATAACCCAAACAATCCAGAGTACGCTCCTGATGCACCAATTGAGGATCTTGTCCGGGACACGGCCATGGCCTACCACCGCCCGCCAGACAAGGCCAACGAATGGCTGCAAAAGCTCAAGAACCAGGACATTATGACGATTGGCGATTTGAAGGATCTCCAGGACTCTGACTGGGCCGGGTTTGACCTCACTGTGTTTGCGTCGAGAGCACTGAGGAATCGACTCTTTGGCAAGAACAACAATCGACCCAGCCAAATGTCGCGATCGCCCAGCGGCACTGATGAAGGAAACTAAAGAAGGAAAGACAGGAGACGCCCAACCGCAAGGGTACGTACCCTGGGGCACACATGGGTGCATACACACAATCGTTTTTCCTTGAGTCTTTCATCTATGCGTCAACTTCGCATTCTTTTTTTTTTTTTTTACCTATTCATCTCGCTTTTACTCTTCACTTTCTTATTCTTTTGTCCATAACTTTTTTTCAATCTCACAACAAATACCAAACAAGGCATCCCAAAAAATAAACTGTTAATAGATCTTCAACTTTTGTGAATATATTTGTAGTGTTGTTTTACTTGTAAAATGGAATTACTTTTTGGTCCACTTGTTTGTGGATAGGTGTGCGTGGTCGTCAAAATGGAAGTGGTATAGCTTGTCTTTTCTGTCTCTTTTTTTTTTTTCTTTTTCTTTTTCTTTTTTTTAATCTCTGGTCTTCTCAACCAAATCTTGGAGGTGGGAGGAAAAAGAAGACGAATCGAACGGGATCGATCGACCCAGCTCACTTGTTCCTCTGTTCCTGGACAAAAGTGAAAACAAGGGTAAGGGAATCGAAACGTCTACAAAAGAACTATTCTACACTCATACCTCCCCATCATCACTTTTTTCTTGCTTTAATTGCGTCCTCCAAGGTGTGCCAGAGGCGGCATGGCACCGGGTGTGACCCCGTTCATGGACCCATTCGGCGAATATGATCCCGAGCGGCGATTATGCAGCGTATGGTGGCTCCTCTGACTGTTCTGCGACCGTCCACTGTTCTGACGCGACAACTCCCCGGCGAGGCCAGAGCCAGCTCTGGCAACATACACAGGAGCGCCTGCGCCTGCGCCACTAGCACCAGCAGCTGCAGCTTCTGCGCCGGGAGTTCCAGGCGCGTAGAATCCAGAAGCTGCATCCTTGACTAGGGCCATGAACGACTCGTGGCGGAAGGCTGTACGGGGGGCTTCCATCTGCTCAGTGTCGGGCCCAGGGGCCGTCGACTCTTCGACTGCGCGCTGCTTCTCGCGGCGGCGGTACACACCCAGGGCAACGAGGCCGACCAGGGCAATGGTGCCGACGATCGCGCCGACGATGGTGCCGACTGACGAGGCAGAGTCGCCGTTCATCTTGGTCTCCGCAGGGGCACCAGCGACACGGGCGGGTGTAGAAGGTTGGGGTGCCTGAGACGGGGCATCGCTGGGCGAGGTGGGGACCACAGGGGCGACAGGGGCTACGGGACTAATGGTGGTGGTAGGCACGACAGGGGGTGGGCTAACAACCGAGGAAGGAGCAATTGGGGAAGGCACCACTGGAGGCGGCACCACGTTGGAAGGCTTAGTAGGCTCAGGCTTGCTAGGCTTCGAGGACGACTTTGTAGGCTTGTGGGGCTTCGAGTGGGTCTTGGTGGGCTTGGGCTTGGGCTTGTGAGGCTTGTGGGGCTTGGAGTGAGTCTTGGTGGGCTTGGGCTTGGGCTTGTGCTTGCCAGTCGACTTTGTGGGCTTCTTGGTGGGCTTGTGGTTCGGCTTGTGGTTCGGCTTGTGAGGAGGCTTGTGGTCCGGTTTTTTATGGTCTGGCTTGCCCTTGGTGGGCGAGGGCGTAGGCTTCTTGCCAGGAGGGTGCCGATGATCATCATGGTCGTTGTTGTCGTCGTCGTTATGGTCATCCCGACCTTGAGCTGGGGCTGAGCTGGGGGTACGGGAGGGGCCTGGACGAGCACGGGGACGCTCGTATTCCTCACCACGTTTTACCAGACCGTAGCGGACGGGAAAGTGGTTGATCTTTTCGATCTCGGCAGCTATTGATTGTCAAGAGGAACCACCTTTCTATCAGTGTTGGGTTTGAAAATGTGGGGCATGTAGCCAACCAAGTCAATGCCAGCCAGTTATGTACCTTGGACGGAAGATCCCACTGCATTGCCATTGACGCGTGCTTCAGCCTGGGCTATTGAAGGAAAAGTATGCAAGGGAATAGACAACGCGTGAGTTTCAATTGGGCTGAAGCATATATTCGCGTCCGAGCCCTTTCTAGGGCCAATTTTCCAGGGTAACTTTCAATGTGCGACATTGACAGCCTCATGTCAAACATCCGCATGGCTATTTTTTTCTTCTTCTCAATATGACAAAAACATGATTCAACTCTGTTGGTGAGATGTAGTTGCTGAAGGAGTGAAAGAAGGGGAAGGAGAGAAGCGTATCATGGAGGCGATCTCGAGAGGCGAGGGGAAGCAGAAGAGGCTAGCGTAGGAATGCTCTGCTCACTATTATTTTTCATTTTGGTATCTTCCGTCTCTCCTGATTATCCAGGTTAGCAGCATATGTTCCAACAGAAGAAACGGTTTAAAAGGGTTTGCCAGTCGTAATTAAAATAAGCGTGCTTTGTGCTTCGGACTAAGAATAGCTCTTCTGAATAACACCCCGAGGCATGTAAAGGAAGGTGTACGTATTGTGTGTGTCCTGCAAACTGCACAATGCATGGTAGATGAAGGTCGCCAAAGAAGAAAGAAAGACAGACAAGTATTTTTCTCTAGTATGTCTTACCAGGATGGGCTGCGACCAGGCAGAACACGGCCACGACTTGGATAGCCCAAGAGATGCGCATGGGTGGGTATTAGGTGTGGAGGTGTTTTGGTAGGGTGTTTTTTTTTTACTTGGTTTGTTGGTGTGCGCCTTCCTTGACAATGGAAACTCAAGGTGGTGTATGGAGCTAGAAGGAACAGACAGTGACGAGACGGAGTTGCGTGTTAAAGAAATGTATGCTGCTGTTCGCTGATGAAATGAGGCCCAGTGTTGAGCTGGGGGGCATGAATGGAGGATGCAGTGTTTGCATGGAAGCATTCATGGTAGGATGGTGTCGCGTTGCAAGTGCATGAGTGTGTATGTTGAAAGTGTGCATGTTCGAAGTGTGCGTTTGTATGATATGTATGATGTGTGATGCGTGTGGTTCCTGAATATACTTTCGTTCTTCGTATGTTCATGCGAGATATTTGGTTCCTGAATATCACAATCACTCGTGCCTTCCTTACTCTTTTGTGATTTTATTTTTAGCTGTTTTTCTCTTTGTTCAAAGTGGGAAGAAAGTGCAGGGATGATGGCCGAATTGGTGAGTGGGTGGAGCAATGGCGAAGGATGAAGGGAGGTGGAGATGGAAGGAGATGCCAAGGTCCGAGATGGGAGAGGAGAAGGGAGAGGGAGGGATCGAGCCGAGTCGATGGAGGGGGGTGGAGATGTGGGTATGGTAGGGGGTGTGAGTGGAAAGGGGAACCAGGAAAGAGTAAGAGAGGCACGAATTGGCACATCCATCGCGAATCGGTCCCTATTTTGAACCCATTTCCGTCTTCGTCTTCATCACAATTACACATCGCATCAGACACCACACACTCCCCCAGCTTGCACTGCTCTCTTGCTCCCTTCGCTGACTGACCACAACAGGGCACCAAACAACAAAGAGGGAAACACACACTCAACGAACAAAAATGCTCTCATCTTTTTTTATTGCGAAATAAATAAGCTGCGTTTTACAGTTTCTCGCAGGAACAGGGTGAACAGCACAACTGCATGAGGAAGAACCCAATAATGTGGTGCCCAAGATTCACCGCTCTCCTGCGCCTAGTCTCTTTTGTCTCTTTCTTTCTCATCGCGATCATACAAAGACAAAAACATAATTTGCTTTGTGCCACGCTTGTGCAATTGGCGTGAGAGCCTTGTTGCCCAATCCTTACAGACACTGAGCCAGTCACTCTTTACATCCATATTTTGTTCTTTCCCCCCGGTTATTTTCGATACGGGTCACTGTGACCGGAAAGAGAAGAGAGAGAGAGAGAAAGAAAGAACGAGAGAGAAAGCTGAGAATGAAGTGGCGATCCACATATCATGCCATGACACTACGCCTACATAAGCATGCCCCTGGAATGTGGAGGAGGAAGAGGCGCCCCTTCCCTACCTAGGGAATAGCCTTTTCTTGCAATCATCAATAACAGTTCGAAAATAACTCTCTTTGCACGAGTCAGCCAACTCCTGTTCCCACCCTCATTGTAATATCGCATCGAATTAGCCTAGAAAAATGCAGCTAACATTAGCAGCAAAACGCTCAGTTTGAGTTGCAACAGGGACCCGGGATGGAAAGTCAATCCTCCGATTTGTGGCGTTCTCGTGACTTGACGTGACTGGGAAAAATTCTCGATTTGGGCAAATTAAGGGTATGTTCACGGGACTTGCCACCAATTTTATAGTCTCGTAACCTCATTGAAATGAGGTTTGGTTCAAATATCGACTTGCTGTCAGAGATGGTCGTAAAATAAATAAGGAAGGTGCTTAAAGGGTTAGATGCTCAAAACGCATGCCCTCCAGCAAAAAATCCAAGGTGGAGGGTGTGAGCTTTGCATGCGTTTTGTGCGTCTTTATCATTTTACATCCATCTCTGCCAACAAGTCGATATTTGGATCCAGACCCTCATTTGAGTGGTGAAGGAATTCAATTCCAAACCCTCGTAAAATGAAGGTCTGGTTGCGAGACTACCAATGTTGGAGTCCTCGCTTAAAGGCTTCCAGATTGATCAAACAAGCGCCGCAACTGGTGACGGTGTTTCACCATTCTCAACGTTTTTCTGCTGTCTTGAACGTTGATTCGTTTGCTTAGAGATGTCAAGGAGACTGAAGGAGTTGATCAATCGCTAACAGAAAGAACAAGTTGCAAGCATAGTCAACGTTTCATATTGGCGTGTGCGTGTGTGCGCATGTAAGTCTAGCGTTGTATATAGACAACGACCATGCCACAACGATGATCCCTGTCATTGATTTTGATTTTTTGTCAACGTTGACAACGAAGAAAAGGAAGAGCTGAAAAAGGGTCTCCTTTCTTATCTCTGATAAAAGTCCGTTCCTGAATTTCAGACCCAGCTTTTTCTTTTTTTTTTGTTGACGCAGGGCCATCCAAAAGGAGAATATTGAGACCCAATTTGATTCGATTCGAGAATGCAGAGCCATTACGGATTTCTCCACGTTTTTATGGTTCGAGGGTAGTCGATTCTAACATATTCCAAACGAGAAGGCAAGAAGACTCTGGAAGAGAACCACTCTCGCTTGGACTCGACTTGACTAGACATGCTACAGCGTCCAAAGTCTGGCCTGATAGCTGCCGTTTGGCGGTTCACCCACTCCGCCCGCACCAAAAGAGAGGTCCCGGATCCATCTGATACATGCCCATGTGTACTCTCTTTGTACTAGTGCTGTGTACGCCTTGTTCCGGTTCCTTGTTGGTCAAAAAACCAAAGTAACTCCGTGGGCTGGCAATGAACCCCAGATTGGAATGGGGTCACTTTGTATGTACAGTGGTGTGCTGTTGCTTTTATTCCAGCCACGGACCATAAAACTCGTTTGGAAGAAACAAGAACGATGGCTTCTTTTGTAGTTTTCATGGTCAGCTCTGCTCATGTGGCTTGCTGTAGTCGAAAGAGCTGCAGTCGTTGTTATTTTGTTATCAAGGAGTGTAATCGTTGTTGTTGTTGTTGTTCTTTTTTTACGCTCGGATGTTGTCGCTTTGGTAGAAAAAGTGGAGTTGGCCAAAAAGCGGGCTTTTTTTTCTCATATTGTTTAGTGTACATCGCAGTGGAGCCATGGAAATGGTAGAATGGAGAGGCGAAAAGCTTACTCGGGAACGGGCAAGTGTGATGAAATAAATATGATATGAAGCCAAAGGTATCTTTGCCCATACAAACGCAAGTGAGCAGTGGACCATTGACAACAATGGGCTTAGGGGTGAGTGATGCCCACTCTCTCCTTCCCGTCTTTCTCCAGTGCCATTCTTCTTCTTCCACATCTTGTTATTCATACTGTGTGTTTTCCATAGACGTTTCTGCCCAAAGTCCAAGACGAGACAAAAAGAAGATAAAAAACAAAGTTGACACTCTGTTGGCCTTACTTACGTGAGTGTCTTCCACAATCGATCGTCACGGATATTCCCATCAAAACATGCATCGTTTGTTTGTATGTACCTCTGTCTTGCGCACTAAATTGCTTGCCCGTCTCTTGTGCTTCATTTACCAGAGCGTTTTCTGCCGACGCAAACATGGCCATGGCCCTCATTTTCGCTCTCCAAATAATTTCAAATATGGAGCGGGCACTATTTTGCACTTTGTCTGCTTCCTACAGACAGACATACGGAAGGGAAGCAAAGCCATCCGTAGTCGTTTTCGTCAAGAAAAACAAAACAAAACAAAACATTGCCGCGAATCAAGAAGACCTTCCCTCTCGTAGTACCCTTCCTTCCTCCCATGCCTTGCCCCCAACGATAGAAAACTTGGCTAAGAGTTACCTCTTTTAGAGATGACAAGCTGTGGGGAAAGCTCATAGCCCTTTGGGGTCTCGCGTGGTGCCTTCGTTTCTGTTGGGTGCAATTGTTTTTCGTTCCTTTTGTTGAGATTGATAGCTGTTTATGGTCAACGAATCCGGGGTAGAAAGGGACATAGCGTGGCCATGCTTTCACGCCTTCACGAGGGAATGTGGGGTAGAGACGAGATCAAACATTGGAGCAACAAAAGTTTGGTTTCTGATGATATGAGAGTATGAGATGTGCACACTTTCGATATCAAGGGAGATGTCAGTGGCAGTTGTTGCTTGTCTTTGATATGAATCACTTTCACCACCAACAAGCAGACTGTTCTCTCGGCCACTCATGAGCTTTCTCGCTAATCTTCAGCAAGATGACCATGATGACAAGCCAGTTAGGCTTTCTTGTTACTTACTACTGAATACAGTCAGGGGAGAGACATTTTATTAGCACTAATTTAGATCGATGACATGCTGGCTGACATCAACCATGATCTCTCGAAGGAGGCTCCAATTGAACAAGCCTAGATGTTCCGGTAATGAGGCCTTCAGCGCAGGAAACGGGTCGAAGCAACATAAGTGCAGCGCTAATCGCACAGAAGTCAAAGCCAAAAGGGCGTGTATCGTGAGATGAGGAGTGGTGCGCCCATTCAATTCGCCTTGTTCCTTCTTATCTTTCAGACACAGATCCACATCAGCCTGTAGTCGATTCAGTCGAGAAGGGACTGAATACTGTCTGACCGTCTATTATAAAAAGAGTGTGGATCGCCCTCCACACAACAACTCGCTTAATATTTTTCGAATCTCTCTCTCGCCCCACTTCACTCCATTTCTCCATTTCTCCACTCATTCACACCTTCATTCACGCTCCATTCCCTACTCTCCTCATTCCAAGTAGAATAGACTAACGACCACCGCACCGCACCTCACCACAACACACATACCCCTCGTTTTTTTTAACGATCTACACATATTCACACATATCAAAATGCTCAGGAATAGTACCGTCCTCAAAACGATCCACTCGGCCGCCAAGCTGCATGTCACCTCCTCCGTCAGACACTACAGCAGACGTGCGCTGACCACCATGGCCGCCTTCCCCGATCTGCGCATGGAGACCATGGTCCAGACCACCACAAAACACGGCATGGACGTCATTCACGACCCCCTCCTCTCCAAGGGCACTGCCTTCTCCCTCTCAGAACGAGAGCGCCTCGGCATCCGTGGCCTGGTGCCCCCACGCACCCAGGAGATGGACAAGCAACTCCAGCGCATTATCCGCAATCTGCGCGAGTGTAGAACCCCCCTCGAGAAGTTTGTCTTCATGACCGCCCTTCAGGTATGTAAAAATGATGGGAACTGAATCGTTAGAAAAACTGGGATGCAATTTCAGGAACAACAAATTCATGACGAAAAAGAGTCATTTGTTGTTTTTTTTGGGGGGGAAAAAGAGCAAGATGAGAGGGAAATAGATACAAATGCATGGGTACCTTGAGAACACTTCGAACTCATCGAAACTTGTTGAAACTCGTTCAACCCCAATCATTTTAGGACCGCAATGAGACCCTCTACTACCGTCTGCTGATCGACAACCTCGAGGAGCTTTCCCAGATCATCTACACCCCAACAGGTAAATGGAGATGTTAAAATAGTCATCTAATTGTGTTTTTTGTTTGGGTAGCTGTATGTGTAATGGCTCAACCATTGCCACAATCGGGTTGGCTCTCTTTGATCATTTGAGGAATGGAAATTGCCTCACAGACCATCAAAGTGATCAAACACGGAAGGCCAGCTCTCGCTCGTCCTTTCTTTATCAATTTTCACTATCCGCCATATATCGTTTTACTCTTTTTTTGGTGCGATTGCGTGAGTGAGTGAGTGAGTGAGTGGAGAGACGATGGAGAATGAGTGAAATATGATCCAACCCCGATGGTGAATGTTTCCACGATGCGACAAAGAATCTAGAAGGCAGAAAGACTCTTCTGTTCCACAATAACTATTTTGGACACTTCCGTTATCTTGTTGCTTGCTTGCTGACTTTCACTCAACTCATCATTTCATTACCGCTCTTTATTGTTACAATTAGTCGGCGAGGCATGCCAGCGCTTCCACTCTATCTACCGCCGCTCAAGAGGCATGTACTTCAGCTCCTTGGATCGCGGTCAGATGGCTGCCATGGTCCACAACTGGCCTCATGATCAGGTACGAACTCGTTCCTCTGTCTGTTCCATCTGCAAGGAGACTGTCTGTGCATTACGTTTCCTATTGTGGAGAACAGAAACAGTGCATGCCCTGTGCTCAATTAAGTTTGTGCACACAAAGACAAAACAAATCGAACGAACCAAACCGGCTGATCATCTCCTTACCCTTTACATCTTAGGTCGATGTCATTGTCGTTACTGATGGTTCCCGTGTCTTGGGTCTTGGCGACTTGGGGGCTAACGGAATGCAGATCCCCATCGGAAAGCTTTCCTTGGTATGCTTCTTTCCCCATTATGTCATGGTCACTCATATCACCGTAGCAAGATCGTTTACTAACTACTATGTCACTCTTTTCTTCTACACGTTATAGTACGTCGCTGGTGGTGGAATTCGTCCCACATCTATTCTCCCCGTCGTGTTGGACGTCGGCACTAATAACGAGGAGCTCTTGAACGACCCTCTCTACCTCGGAATGGGTCACCGCCGCTTGGAGGGCGAGGAGTACTACTCGTTCGTCGACGAGTGGGTCCACGCTATCCAGAACAGATACCCTAATGCCCTCATTCAGTTCGAGGATTTCCAGTCTAAGCATGCTTACAACCTTCTCAACAAGTACAAGGACAAGGTCTGCTGCTTTAACGATGATATCCAATCCACCTCCGCAGTTGCCTTGGCTGGTGTTCTCGCCTCTTTGAAGGCTCGTGGTCAGACTTTCAACGACCTGAGCGACGAGCGCATCATCTGCGTTGGTGCCGGAAGCGCCGGTGTCGGTGTCTGCGAGGGCATCATTGACTGCATGGTTGAGCAAGGCAAGGTCAAGTCGCGCGAGGAGGCCTACAGCCGCATCTGGATGCTCGATCAGCATGGCTTGATCGGTAATGGCACTCTTGGCTCTGAGCAGACCACCAGCGGCGAGCGCGCCGAGTTGGACGAGCGCCAGGTCTGCTACAAAAAGAAGGACATGAAGGACCGCATGTCCCTCGAGGAGGTCGTCAAGGCCGTCAAGCCCACTGTCATCTTGGGTCTCAGCGGTGCTCCCGGTGTCTTCACGGAGGGTGCCATTCGCGCCATGGCCGACGGTGTCGAGAAGCCCGTTGTCTTCCCTCTCTCCAACCCTACCCGCCAGTCCGAGTGTACAGCCGAGCAGGCTTTCGAGTGGACTGATGGCCGAGCCATTTTCGCCAGTGGAAGCCCCTTCAAGGACGTTGAGTACAAGGGTCAAATCCGCAAGGTCAATCAACTGAACAACTCCAACTCTTTCCCCGGCTTGGGCTTGGCCATCACCACCTCGCGCGCCACCCGTGTCACTAGCAAGATGTTCATGGAGACTGCCGTGACCATTGCCAACATGGCGACTGAGGACCAGTTGAAGCAGGGTATCCTGTTCCCTGGCATGGGCGAACTCCGTCGCGTCTCCAAGGAGGTTGCCACCCGTGTTTGCGAGGTTGCTTATGAGCAGGGCTTGGCTCGTGCTCAGCTGCCCCACGGCTCTAGCCTCAAGGATGTGATCGAGGAGTCTATGTGGAACCCCGAGTACGTCCCAACCATCCGTATCGATGGACACATGTAAATTTCCTCTTCTATTTTAAACCTGCATTCCTCTCACCTCATCTAGAACAAAACATGAAAAAGAAAGAAAAAAAAGAATAAAACAAGCAACTAGAACGCAAATATTGCCACTCTCTCATGAGCTTGTCCTTGAAGCATTTGGCTCTCACAACTCCACGTTGTAGTTCATCTAAGGCGTCGCATTATGAGCGCCAGAAAGTATCAATGCCTCGGCATAGGGGCTTGCTTGGGGTCAAGTGCCCACAAAACCAACCAGTGTTAATGAATGGCCTGAGAAGAGCGACTCGACTTGGGGATGACTTCGCTACAAGCACGCCGTGCGACGCCACGAAATTTCATGGAGGCACAAAAACATCAAAAAGCATAAACAGTCACCTGTTCTCGATTCCCTCGCCCTATTTGTTTAGTGCAGGCCTCCCGCACAGAAATGCTCTTTCTCGAACATTATATTAAAGGCGCGTAGTAACTCTGTGTCAGCCAATCAGATCGCACGGATGGCCAACCTGCACATCCAGGACACATCCATCGCCGTATCCATCGCTTCGGGACACATCCATCTGCATTTACGGGACCCCATCCAATAAGCACCCCAGCATCTATTCGGCAAAAGCGCCCTCAAGGCAGTGGTGGCAGGATCAGCATCATCGACAGAGCAGCATCATCAATAATCAACAATACAGAGAATATTCGACAAAGGGGTGGAAATAGGCTTTGAAGACGAAAAAGCGACACAGAAACCCGAAATCAAACATGGAAAATCAAGCGAATTGTCAGCACAATCATTAACATCCATCTCTTTCCGTTCTACTCTTCCTCGTTGATCAATCACGACTTTCGGAAAATCCAACTCTTCACACAAATCAACTTGGGAATCTACAGGCAATGGCGTCTACAAATATCTTTGACCTTCTCAACGACGACGCTCAGGATCAGGAGATCCAGATCCCCGTTGCCAAGAAGGAGGCCGTCAAGCCCGCTGTCAAGCCCGCTGCCCCTGCTGCCAAGGCTGCCGACAACAAGGCTCCCCGCAAGGAGGGTGCCCGCGGTGGCAAGCCCAGAGATGCCGATGGTAAGGATCGACAACTAGAGCAACTTCAATCAAACACAGCAGCGTTTTGCCAAAGCAAGGATGACAACCAGCCCAATCTCAGCCCAACCTCAACCGTCATTGCAAGTCAATCAGGATCAGGCACAACGGAACAACAATAGCACCTCATTGTTTTGACTGGGACGTTCCAGGCACAGAGTTTGATTCCTGCAGGATGAACCTTTGATCCTGTCTGGTCCATTGTCAGCCTTTGAACTGTCGTTGTGTTGTCTGATCAGTGAGTTATCGCAAGCAGGACAACTTCTGAGTCGGAAACCAGCAAGACCATCAACCAACGACTACAGCGTTAGGGTTCATGTTATCGACCCATATCCCTTTGTTACAAAGTGACTCAGCTTTGTTACAGAGAGTTTGGTCTACCCCAGCCATCATTTATTTGTTCGGCTCAGCTCATATTCATGGAACGGTGCAACCTCATCGGATCAATAATACGCCTGCCAGTCAAGCTTGCGTAGACGACCTTTCAGTGATCATTACAACGACCACTTGGTGTATTATCAGGCTAGTGATCTTGCGACACTCAGTTTCCGGAAGTCACTCCACCCACCACCAACCAGGGCGAATACACAACACAATGGGCGAATATCAATTATTGTCCTTGTCTCTAGATCTTAACCCAGGAACTTTTTGTCTTCCATGTGTCTATTAGCTCCCCGTGGACCCCGCTACGACCGCGCTCCCCGTGATGGTGATGCTCCCCGTGCCCCCCGCAAGGATGGTGCCCGCGGTGGTCGTGCTCCCCGTGGCGGTCGCCACGGCGGTTTCGATCGTCACTCTGCCACCGGCATTGTTGACTCCGAGAAGAAGGAGAACAAGGGATGGGGCGAGCCCACCACCGCCGCTCTTGAGGGTGAGAAGGACGCTGAGCAGTAAGTGCCCAAGAGATATGAATGATGTGGTAGAGGATTATTAGCATCAAGGATCGTTACCGGATCTCCAGTACTTACCCTTTTCCCCCTTTTTGTTTATAGGACCCCTGAGGCTGCCGTTGTCGCTGCCGTCGAGCCCGTCGAGCCCGAGGTTGTTGTGAAGACCCTTGACGACTACCTCCAGGAGAAGGCTGCCAAGGCCCTCAAGCTCTCCCTCCCCGAGGCCCGCTCCGCCAACGCTGGCGCTGACGACTCCCAGTGGAAGGACACCAAGGTCCTCGAGATCGAGGAGACTGGCAACTTCATCAAGATGTCCAAGGAGTCTGTCGCCAAGACCCGCAAGGGCAAGAAGGAGACCAAGGTCCTCATCAAGGACATTGAGGTCCGCTTCACCGAGCCTGCTCGCGAGCCCGCTGCTCCCCGCGGTGCTTTCCGCGGCGGTCGCGGTGGTGAGCGTGGTGCCCGCGGTGGCGACCGTGCCCCCCGCGGCGCCCGTGGCGGTAACGCCTCGGCTGCCCCCCGCCGCTCCGGCGCTGCCGTCAACGTCGACGACACCAACCTTTTCCCCAGCCTCGGCTCCAAGTAAAGAAAAGAAAAGATGTTTTTTAAAGCCCACCCCCTCAAAGAATATCGACTTGTCATAATACAGTTTTCCCACTAAAACTTTTGCCTTTTATTTTATCTCATGGTATTGCCCGTGTGTTTTTTTGGACGGTGAGTCTTGATGAGGAAAACGTGGAGATGACTGGGGGCTAAAAAGAGTGAAAGTGGGTGCTGATGGAAAGAAGATGGAGTTTGGGTACAGTTGGGAAAGAAAGATGGGATCCTTTGCATGTGAGAAGAGACTGGATGCGCCTCAAAAGCGAACGGTAATCGTGGTGATGCGGGGAAGCGTTGGCGAGATCGGGGACAGAATAGGGAAGAGACATGGTCACACCATCACTAAGCACCATTAAACGGATTTTTTTGCTCCACAGAAGCAACAAACAAAAATGTATCTTTTTATGCGCGTGGAAAGTAGAGCAATGTTGAATGTACCCGTGTATAAACGCACACACATACACACATATACACACACGCACGCATAAAAAGACTGAATAGACAAGGGCTCATCTCCATTCTCTGGTACAATGGTATTTGACTAGTGTATTCCCATTTGAGAAGGTGGATGCACCTTTGAATGGGTGGTTCTTTCCATGCTCTGATGACAAAAATAGTCGGCGCCCACACTGGAGACACATCTTTTTCTCACATTCGGCATGAATAGTGCAGTGCAAACTATTGTTAGCATCAGGGTAGGAAAAGAAGTAAAGAAAAAAAGGTGTGTGAGAATCATACCGATAAAACTTTCCGACCGACGCGCAGGCTTTGCCTAAACACATGTCTCTGCCGCGAACGTGGAGAATCAGAGCACATTCGATTTTTTTTTGATTTTGTTGTTCGACGTCCTGTTGTTGTTTTTTTTTGTCCTTGGTATCATTTTACCATCAAAAAACATATCACTTTCGCATGTTTGGTAAACTGCGACAAGGGAATCATAGGGCAAAAGACGAGCGCGATCACGCCTCAGGTGGGTTGGGATGTCAACAGCCTCGCGCTGGTGCTCAGTCAAAAAAAAAAAAAAAAAAAAAAAGGGAAAGAGGCGCATCGCCGAGTAATCACTCGATGGGAAGGCCAAAGCTCACTCCGTCGAACTGGGTGAAGGTTAATGTTCAAGAGCGAGTTTGCTTGTTTACAGAACTGTCACTTTGGTTTCTTTATTGTTGCACGTGTGTTTGTCCAATTTCAATAGGTAGTGGACGTGCGCCAGAGTTTTGCAGCTCCCTCCATCCATGACAGCTTGACTTTCTCTGTCGCGCACCCACCTGCTCCAACGATGATTATCTTGACGAAGAGGTAGGCAGCGGAGTGGAACCAAAAAAAAACAACTTGTCATCAAATAACCTGTTGGATCAAACATTCTGAAAAATCATAACAGGTTTTGCTTCCTCGTCCGTGTCAGGCATCGCGTTTTTGCTCCGCTTCGTTCCTCGACATATTTGCTCAGAGTGAAGAGGTCTAGAACTGACTTTGGCGTTATCCTTTTCTTTTTTTCTTTTTTTCGCTTTGGGCTCGTAGTTCACTTGACCTACTGACTACAATATCGAATATACTCATTCATTCATAAAGCCCTGGCATTTATTTTTCTCTTAGGCTTGTGCATTGTTTATGTTCCCTCTCGATAACCTCCCATTGTTGCTTACTATTCGCTTTCTGTTGTTTGGGTGCGTCTATTATGTCTACCCGACTTGGAGAAGATTATAACGCGACATTAGTCATTAGAAATCTCGTTGTTTTGGTGTTTGTTGGATCATCTCTATCATCTATCAATGACCAAGAGTTTACCCGTTACCAACTCCTTATTTTCTTTTTGTACTCTCATGCATGGCAATATCGATCTTGGGTATGGTCCCTAGCCCAAACAAAAAGTGGCAATGCATAACATGGACCATATAATGCATCAGAGTAGTTGTGGAGGGTCGAAGGAGAGGAGCGGATGAGTGTAATAACGCATTGTCGGGATGAACGATGGTGGCAAAAATAAATGGATTGTGTAGATAAAGGCTGATGGTTCGAAAAGTAGGTGCTACGGATCTTTCTTTACTTGGAACAAAGAAGCAAGGAGATGATCAAGTGGCTAGTGTGGCATAATCCTTAAAGTGGCAATGGGAGAGCATCCATCGATTTTCATGGGTGCATAATGAGAAGCTGCGCCGGGACTCTCTATTCTCTCACATCTTAACAAGCAACCATACAAACAAACAAACAAAAAAAGGCAAACACACCAATGTGTGCAACCAACAACAAACAAGGAAAAGAGCTGGACACAAAGACAAGCAAAAAAAACATCAGGCCATATTTTCTTTTTCAGTTGCACTTTGGCATGGGTCCCCATCCCGCGGGGATGTTCATACTTTGTAGAATATGGTAGTGGGAGCTTCCCATACCCCCAAGGTTGGCATATTGCTCATTTCTCATAGCTTCTCTGTTTCTCTGTTTCGAACTATCTACCGCCCTATTCGTTCGCCACGCTGTGCTACCAAACAAGCCCTTGCCTTACCTCAAACAAATATAGTCTAGTCTTGTCAATGACAACAAAAAACACAATTGCAAAGCGATATCGAGAGAAGACAAGGAGGCTGGCTTGCCATTAACGCAATACATCATCAACAAATATAAAGGAGGTAGAAAGAGAGGGAGTATTCAGATTCTACTCCCTCCAAATCATTTTCCTTGGAGCATTTGTATGCGATGTTGACACGAAATACCTATGTGCGTTGTCCCTTTCTCCTGGCCCTAAAGTATGATATGGACAGCCATCAAGACCATAACCCGTATTCATGCTTTTGTTCTGTTCATGCAAGAGAGTATGTTTGTTGGCGCTCCATTGTTCCAACCTGCAATGCCGAAATAATAACCTTGCTCAATGCCCATATGTTACAGTTAACAAACTGATGGGAAGGACGCAAACAAGGCGCCCGAACGAATGAGTGGCATTTCGGGTATTCAGTATGTAGCGCAGGTAATGTAAATGCTCATGGTCGAGATGTTGAATGTCTATGGGTAGAATGAGAGCAACGAGTGAAAGGGAGAGAAGAGAGAGAGGAAGGAGAGGGAGGGGGGAAGAAGGAGAGAGTACAGTTGGATGGTGATACAAAGTGTGAGTGTATCTTCTCATTCACTCACACACCACACACACACTCCACTGCCAGGAATGGAGAGAAAGAGAAAGGGATGGAGACAGACCTTCCTCCTCCACTTTTTTATTTCTCCAATGCAAACCCAAATGCAAAGGACAAGGCGGACAAAACGGAAGGACGTTGGAGAGGACGGATAGGATGGAGGCCAAAGATCAGATGTGCATGTACAAAATATTGTGTGTGCATGTATGTCCACGCATATACAAAGTACTTACATACACGGGCGGGCGCACTTCTACCGAGTGGAGCAAGAGCAGAGCAAGAGCAAGAGCAAGTGCAAGAACAAGAACAAGAACAAGAACAAGAAAGACAATGAGGATAACAATACCGTAAATGCACGGTGAAAAATATTACTTCTTGTGTTGGCATATGTGTCTGTCTGTCTATGTTGTTTGCATCAAGCGCCAATTATCGAGAGGCACCATTGGACCACTCACCCAGAGCATAATGCACCGCTTCTTTTGTTCGCCATTGAATGGTCATTGTACTGCAAGGACGGTATCCAAATGAGAATAAAGAAAAGTAGAGAGAACCTTCTTTGTTCTCCTTGCCTTCCCATATACACACGCTCCAACACACGCACCCAACACACGCACCCACACACCCCACCACGCTCTTTCGGTGCGGTACTTGGTCGATACATACACCACACACACACACACAGTCCACTCCACTCCACGGTCCGTGGTTCTGTTTTCCTCTCTTTTCTTCTCGTTGCCCCTCCCACTCACTCAAAGCAGACGGAAGAGCCAAGTGAGCACAACCAGGCTAGTGAGGCCACTAGAAGTAAGGGCCAGGGCGATGAAGGCAGAATAGAACCAAAATTAAAGTAATGTAATGCGTTCGACGCATTCATTTTCGATATTGTGTGTTTGTGCGCGGCCTCTTTTTCCTTTTCCTTTTCCTTTTTCCTTTTCCTTTCCTTCTTTTCCTTTTCCTTTTCCTTTTCGCACTTTTCTCCCACTCTTCCCAACGTCTCTGTTTTGTAGTAGCATCATTCACTCACAGCCGACCCTTCCTTTTCAACTCCACTCTACTCCATGACCATCGATACTCCTCTGTCTTTTCATCCATCCATTTATCCACAATCGAACCTCGACAAACACTCGTCTGCATATACTATTACAGAATTACATCTTCCCACTGACTCTATTCAAAGGTATTGCCGGCTTCAGCTCCTCGGGACTCTTCTACCACAAGTCGCCCATCCTATCCACTATCGACACACCTCGGGCACCTTCTTTTTTCCTTACACGTATCTCTATCCACCCCTCTCCACGTTGGCCATACATACGTATTGATGTCGTCATGTTCTTCCTCCCCCTTGATTCACCCTACTTGTTCTCCGAGCAAATCGAGGCACACCTTCTTTCTTGTGTCGTGGTTGTTGTTTTCCATGGTCATTATCATTTTGTCGTTGCAGAAAAAACAGATTGGTGTAAATTACCCCTGTTCTTGGAGGACAGGGCTTTTGATTATTACTATGAAACAATTGAGGGAGACTGACATAAAAAAAAAAAAGTGGACGAGGCGGCTTTACTGTCATTGCACGTTGTCGTCGAGCACGACACGGAGAATACAGAGGGACAGGCAGAGAGATAGTATGTAGACAATTGACCAACCAAACCAGGCAAACCTACCAACCAGTCAGTCAACCAACAAATAACAGAGAAAACGAGATGGATAGATAGATGGATGGATGGGTACAAAGAGCTACTCGATTAGAAAAATGAGTGAGCGGGTGATTGAATGAGAGCATAAGGGGAGCGACATGCACAACAACAGGGCGGGGTGTGTACATGGGTATGGATATCGGGGCATGGATGTGGGCGGCTTGGATACGGCGTCCTCTCTGTCTCCCCTTGATCAAATATCATCTATTCCCGTTTATCACATATCACATATCTCGTAATACTCTCTCCCTTTGTCCTGTCCCCATGTCCCTATCTATCCATCAACCCTCTCGCTCTCGCTCTTGCTCTCTTCGTCATTAACCCTATCTTTTCTCATTCTTTGTTGGGACGGCCTCTTTGTTTCCTCTCCACTCTTGTTTCTCACACACACTGGGTGGAGTTCGCTCACTCTTCTTTCATTTCATTTCCTGCCTCTTTGCTTCTTGTCGTTGGGTAAAGTGTGGTTGCCGACATCATTTTTTTCATTTCATGGACCCCATGTCATTGCTCTGTGTACCTATGTATGTGTATGCCCTTACTTTTGTCCGTCGTCCCTTCGTTGTCCTCCCCCCTCTTTGCACTTTGTATCCATGGTCGCTCAATCGTTTACCCACTTTGTTGCTTCTATGAACAGATAGCACACACACACACAGTCTTTCTCTCTCTCTCTCCTTCTGCCCTGGTCTGTCTTCCCCCTTCTCCTGTCTTTCTCTCCCATCCAACCCAACCCAACCCAACAAACCAAGTTTTTTTTTCTCTTACTTTGTCCTCCCAGGCCATATATTATTATTTTTAAACATGGTGCACAAGAAGTACATAAATGGTCATGAACCAACGAACGACGAATTGCGATTGGTGAATATTCCA
>KN042426.1:1141953-1306699 GCA_000739165.1 Podila verticillata NRRL 6337 | reverse complement strand
CCCCCCCCCCTCGGGCTTATTGTGGTCATGCACGGATGGGTGCGTATGTATTATGAGATGGCCCTTGCCTTTTTTAATTATCACTCCGTCCACCCGAGGGATCCCTGCTCTTGCATCCTTGCATGCCACTGTGAGTGGTGCCAATGGACGAAACGTGCAAAATGGGGCCAGCAACCACTCGGTGCTCCAAGCGACCCTCCTTCATCCATCGCACACATTGACGCAGTATTCAAATACAGAGACATACGTCTGTCTATATTTGACCTCGTTTTTGTTTTTGGTGCCCGTTAATAGATCTCTCCCTTTCGTTCATTTTCATGTTTGCACGAGATTGTGCTTCCTCTGTTTCTTCTTCCTCTTCTTCCGCTTCTTCCGCTTCCTCCTCCTCTTTTTCTTCCTCCTCCTCTTCTTCTTCCTCCTCTTCCTTCCCCCCTTTTTATTTCACGGGTACCTCGGTCCTTTTTATCCTCGCCTCACACCACATTCCCTTGCCCTCTGCCTCACTTGCTTCCGTTTTTCATCCTGTCAGTAGCCTGCTCGAGCTGTGATTGAGTATGGGCCACTTTACAAGACAAGCGGGTTGGTTGGTTGGTGCGCACATAAGAAGGATCCAGCGAGTATAACGCCACGCGTCAACGAGACGTGGCTAGCGCGTGTTTATGACCCACCGAGGCACCACTGTTTTTCTGTTTTTCTTTATTTTGGTTTCCTGATGGTGTGCATGGGATTGATCTTGGCATCCAATCCACTCCAATCTCAATCTCGTTCATTCTTGCACCTCTTTCTCCCTCGTTGCCCAGGAACACAACCTTGGAGCACTAACCTTATCTTCTTTTTATATTTTTTATTTCCGCTGCTCATATTTACATCTTTCTCTCTCTTTCTCTCTCTCTCTCGACAGACTGAACTGATCCGACCATACCCCACAAAAACATATTCGGAGCACGCCACCATCACTTTCCCACCTCCGCAACAAAAGAAACACAAAGAAAACATGAGTCGATCTGCCTACAGCGCAGAGTACCATTCGGACATGCCTGCCTTTAGAGAACAACAGCCCAACATGCACAGGCCTCAGCAAAGATCACCACCGTCGGAGCCCCGCAGTCAAAGCGCCTTCCCACCCTCATACCGCACGAGCCAAGAGCCTCCTCATAACCAAAGAAACAGCTACCAGCCCTCATCCTCGCATCCATCGCAACACTATGCTTCTAATCCTCAACCTCAGCCACAACAACACCAACAGCCACAACAACATCAGCATCAACCACAAGAACGTCATAGTCAACAATATTCGCCTCACTCATATATATCCTCAGGCGTCCCCATCATCCAGTCGTCGGATCCTTCATTCGGGAACCGCCCACACTCCAGGTCGTTCTCCAGCACACACCAGCCAAAATACCCACCACCCGAGGTCCCAAACGGAGCTCACCCAAGGCTGCATCATAGCACGTCTGCCGGCCATCTCCCGTCAAGGTCGAGTAATCTAAACAACGCCAACCTTGGCAAACACGCACCAACCACACCCGGTACCCCGACACCACCAGCACCCAAGAGAAAGGATCCATATGCAACAGCCTGGAGAACCTATTCCAAGATCGCCGAGGAGCTTAATCTGTTGAACCCCGACGGAACACTATATCCAATCTCCAAAGAGGCTATTCTCAAGTACCTTCGCCATCAATCCAAGCGGATCAAATCCAGCAATCTGCACTGGTACGTCAACGGACTCAAGAAGCACCAAGAGAACCTGGGGATCCCATGGGATAACATTCGGTACGATGAACAGGTGGTGGCCCTGCTCAAGGAGTTGACTCTAAACCCGGTGCCGATCGACCATGGTGATGACCACAGTAACCAATGGCACCAACAACAACACCGGTCACGGCCAGTGATGAGTGCACCTATCCCCTCCACTTCAGGGTTTAACCAAGGAAGAAGCAATGGACATCACTACACTTCAGCGTCCATTGACACGGCTAGGATTGCAAGTCTGTCAATTTCGAGCCCACCGCAACAGCACCAACAAAACTCTTCCAATTACGGACCCAGTCATTCCAAGCAGTACTCGCACTCTCAGTATCAACAACGCGATTACTCATCTCATCCACCTCAACAGGGCTACTCGCACCCACTCCACTACCCATCATCCCAAACCTCTTCTTCCAAGCCCCATCACCACTCTGCTCCGATCTCATTGTCTCCCTCGAGCGAATTTTCGGAGCCTCCTCAAGAGGGTCACCATCGCCACAAGAGTCATTCGCATGCGCTTGATCAGGTCCTTGCGCCTTTTGATACCGACTTGCCTCAATCGCCAACTGGGCCGCCTCCACCGTTGCCATTCAACCCCATGATCATCCCTAGTTCTATCAATGTAAAACGGAAGCGCTATGAGCTGGTTTCTGAAAAGACACGTAAGTAACATACCATACTTTATCTGGAAAGAAAAAAAGGAGCGTTGTTTATCACATGAAAAAAAGGTGTCCTACGTACTCACTTTCCCGACACCCCTGGAAAAAAATAGGTCGGGTCACCTCGCCAATGAGTTTAGAGAGTGAAGAGCAAGAGGGTGAAGCGGCGGACGAACGGCCTAGAAACGAACATATGTCGGGAAATGGTGCCAGAGGAAACGACATGCGCGACGAGGACATGGACGACGAAGATACTAGCCAACAGCATGCACTGAAGCGACGCGCTTCGACTGGGACCTTGTTGAGCCAAGCAAAAGCATCGGTAAGTACTCAATAGTCTTTTTTTTTTGTTTCTTTCTCTCTCTCTCTCTCTCTTTTGGCGGACCATACCATATGAAATACAACTTGGACATCCAGAACGAGGGAGAGTAGCCATGCAAAGGCGATTTCCTCCCGTGGATTTTCATGCTGCCTTTTTGTCCGCCTAGCCAATTGGGCAAAATGAATGAAAGACTAACCTAAAAAACTAAATGGTCTGTGCTGGCGTTCATTTTTTTCCCTTACCCCTATGCACATGCAGGTCCATGTTCCTGGACCATACGTCTCTGGAACTTCAGGAGAATCGTCTCATTTGTACCAGAGGACGACTCAAAACGACGATCAGCCCTCGTCCTCAACAGGGCCGAGGCCCATACGCAAGAAGTCCTCGTCGGGCTATCGCGACAACAATCAGGTGTTTTCTCCGCCAGAGTCGGTCTCGTCCATGGGGTCCACGTCCCCTATTCAGCGGCCCGGAAGTACCTCTTTGTCCTCACATGTCAACAATCGATCGTCCCGCCGTCCCAACGGTGTAGTCTCCTCACCCATCAGCGCTGTCACATCCCCTCCGCTTGGACCCACGTCTACTCCTGGAGGAGGAAACAAGACCACTGTCCAGTTTTCTGAAGTCGTGGAGTACGCGCAGTTATTGCAGGCCAGATACGGTGGTCGATGCCGAGAGCATCCTTGGGGTTGTGTCGAGCTAACCCCAGATCATCACCTTGAGTTGACTATCAAGATGTACATGGATTGGGCTGGTTTGGTGGTAAGGGGGTGTTTTTTTGTTCTGCGACATTGACCACAAGATATTTTGGTGGCAAAATCTCTAACCAGAAACCAAAAATTATTAGGCCAGTGGTCGGTTGACTATGGACGAGACACCAGATTTGCCCGAATTTCGGATGCCCAACGAGTCCTCGCCCTCGAGCCCCGGGTCATCGACGGCAGCCAGCCCAAGACCTGCAGGAGGAACTCTCAAGCGGATGACCTCAACACCCATAGCCTCCTTCGGAGGCTTCACCGTCTCGTCCCCAAGCAACATGTCTTTGAAGTTCAAGGAGGGCTCACCTTTCCCATCCAATCTCCTATACCACTCCCCGTCCTCCTCACCTGTATCATCCGGTCTCGGAAATAGTCCCAGGATGGGTGGGAAGGACGAAGGCCTGTTTGTCAGCGACAGTCTCATGAGCCGTATCGGCAGCCCCCCACCACAGCGGAAGCCACCTTCGTCGCCTCCGGTCTTGTCCCCTGGCGAATCTGGATCCTCCTCGCGTTCTAGCACAGCGCGGGCACGCAAGATTGCCAGCAGCCCGAGCTTGAGAGACTACGGGCCTTTCCACCTGAAACAGATGCACGCACCACCGCTGCCACCGGTCCCGGACCAGTACAAGAAGATGGCGCGCGACAGTATCATCAACCAGTCGGTAGCTCTGTCCAAGCTGGCGCCACCACCCCAGATCCCACCACCCAAGCACCATCCTAGCCAACCCTACGAGGATGACGAAGACGAAGGTGGCATGATGGTGGACCACGAGGAGTACCATATGCCAAGGCTGGTGCAGGGCGAGATAGTCCCAAGAACCAGAGGCGAGGATCAAGATGAGCGAGGACCCAGTTCTCATGAGTTGGAAACCCCTCCCTTGTCCACAACTACTCGGCGCGACGAGATTAACTACTTTGATCAAGGAGAGGAGCTCATCAAGATGCGGATCCGGACCTTGGACGTAGGGGATGGATACACGAGGCATGAGAACGAGTATCAAGGCCCGGATAATTTTGGCAGACACCACTACGAAGATGACCATGACGACGAGGATGAGGATGAGGTTGTCCGGCGTGCGCGTGAACTCGATGAGGATAGAGAGGACATGGAGAGCGTGAAAGAAGGTGGTCATGCCTAGGTACCTCTTCATGCCACCAACTCGGATAAGGATGAGAGGGGGAGGACCGTGGGCTCGTACCCTGAAGACACAACGATAGGAACAAGACACCAGAATTTGGGTTTCGGGATTTTCTCTGACAACGACTGAGTATGAGAAACGATTTTTTGATGATATACTGTGGAGTACTCTCCCGAAGCAGCAGGTTTTTTCTTTCAAAGTAAATAAAAAAAACGATCCTATCAAACAAAGGAGCTTGGAGACAATCAAATAAATGGGTTTACCCGTGTGTCATTTAAATTGTTATCCGATGAACTTCTTGCGACAAGGAGATCAAATATAATGGATGAAATAAGGAACAGTACAACTAAGGGTCCTACTTAATGTTATGGTGGGGCTACCCGTCCAATTGAGTTTTCGCGTTTTCAACCGTCCCCCAATTTTATCGAGGAAAACGAGCCAAATAACATTTTAAAAAGATAGGGGCGAAGGAAAACAGCTAGCCTGTGCTGATGGGGTGGGACGGAGGAAAAGAGAGAACGAAAAACACAGTGTGGTTTGAAGAGGACAAGAAAACCGGGCCAGTTTGTTTTTGTTTTTTTTTAGGTCGTTGCTTTACCCGCCACTAGACTACAGAGTAGTCTGCTTCACTTCCCAACATGGAGTACTTTTTCAAGAAATCCATACTCCTCTCATTGTGAAACGATTTTGTAGATTTCCAAATCTGAACCCTTACCTCACCTATCCCGCAGCTGGCTCACAAGCAGAACGTAAGGCGTTTTCTTATTAAAAGGAAAACGTGCCAACCACATCGCGCACGCCGACTACTGGCCGTCTCACACACAAGGAAACAGCCCCCCCCCCCCCCCTTCTCCCACCAGGTTGCCTATTACTTTCCTACTTTGGCAACGATTTTTTTTTCTTCGTGATATCCCTGTGTCCTTGTAAACAATTTATTCCGCAAGGATGCCTCGTGTCCTATTGCCCTCGACATCGCCGAAACAGAGTAAATGGGTCCGTGGGTCCATCTTATCGTTCCTGACACACACAAACCAAGCCTACGTTCCCGCCCATCTACCCTTTTTTTTTGGTCATGGAGTGAGAAGTAGACACACAGGGCCAAGATTCGTTGTAACACAAATTTTGCTGTTTCTTGGCACATCATGCAAAAAAGAAAAAAGAAGAAAAGAAGCAGTAGTTGGATTTTTTTTTGGTCCCACGCAAATAAAGAAAAAAAAAACCACAACAATCCATGCATGCAGTGCATGCGTGTATGTGTAACCCAGAAAAACAATATACCATGCCTGGTTGCAACAAATAAAGGGAAAGAGATTCGAGGTAAGAAAAAGTAAAAAAAAAAAAAAAAAAAAAAAAAAAGTCAGACACGGGTACCCAGGTCATCTTGCACGCCTCAAGGACGAGTAAACAAAAAACGTGCCTAATCCACATACACCGATACTCCCCAGCTTTCGTTCCATCTATCAGGAAAACAAAAAAAAAGGCAATGTACACATAGATCAAACACAAGCACGTCAGAGCTATTCCCAAATATGTCCTAATTGACATCCTCTTTCACGGGAGGAAAACTATGCATTCGCGCGAGAAAATGCTCCGTCCGTGATGCACTTTGATTTCCGCATTTGAGCACCCTTGTCACGCCGTATTTTTTTCTTCTTTCTTTTCTTCCCTGCTCGCACCTTTGTCGCGTTTTTCTTTCTTTCCTACCCACAACGGTTGACAAAGATGTCTTGACTTTCATCACGAAAGCTGTCTGAGCATTGATGGAAACACGTGAGAGAGTTACAACGGTTCAACGGTTGATTCTTCGTCATTGACTTTTTTTTTTTATATTTTTTTTTTATTATTGAATATGCAAACAAGAACACACAAGCAAAAAAGTAGAATACGTTACAAAGGACGAGAAAGAGAAGAAGGGTAATGATACAATGAGGTATAGTCAAAAGGTGGAGGTGGATGGGGTTTTTTGTGGTATACTTTGGAAAGACAGAAAAATGGAATAGGAGTATGAGCATGAGGGGAAAACAAACAGGAACAAGAATAACAAAACTGGAACTCTGTGTGAGAGACTTGCCCACAAGGTTGGGCCGAGGGTTGTTTTGTCCAAGGCCATTTTGAGAAAGAGAAAAGTACCAACGGGAAGGTTAAAAAGGAGAGAGTATGGTGAAGGAGTGAACGAAAGAAAGAAAGAAAAAACAATAACAGGGACAAGATGGAAGGGGAAGCGAAGAGGTAGAGAGGGGTACAGGGCAAAAACAGGCAGAAGCTCAGCTTCTTTGCGAATGAGTTGCCGAAAGAGAGGGGTGGATGAGGGAAAAAAAGAAAAGTGTTTGTTGGGAAGAGGCAATGAAAGGCCTATGCTCGAGAGCGCAGGTCCACACCCGAGTCACCCTGGTCCTTGTCCTCGCGCTGGCCACTCGGGACAAAGCACGTCCCTGCTCCTGACTGGCCAATCGTTGTTGTTGCTGCTGGTGAAGAATTGGACAAAGTAGCAAAAGACGCAGAGAACTCGGGTGTGGTGAATTGTGTACAGGCCTGGACACGATTTGCCAGATCAGATAGTGAGATGCGTTTCCGTGGGTTGAGACAGAACACGGACTTGATGATTTCGTTCAGTTCCGCTGAAATCGGGAGAATCGTCTGCAAGAAATCGTTATTCAGGATATAGGCCGAGAAGGTTTCGTCCCGGGGGCAGGCCTGTTTCCATGGATTGCGACCAAAGACTAGGTTGATCAAGATCACGCCAAGGGACCAGACATCGTTGGCGGCGCTGTCATATGATTTTACCATCTCGACATAACCACCTTGACATTCTAGAAAATTGGACAAAAAAAATAAAGGAGGGCAGGCGTTGTGGCGTAGTGGAGAGAGAGACAAGGATAAAGATAGATAAAAATATGGGGTTGGTAGGTAGAATAGAAAGCGAGAAGAAGGGATAGAAACAGGAGGGGTTAGCCAAAGCGGAACTCCATCATTAACCAATGCATCCATCCTCATCCTCGTCCTCATCATCATCCTAGTTGACGTAGCTAATGTATGTTTTTGCTGATCGTGCAAAAGGTAGTAAGGGGGGAGAAGGCACTTCACTTCTGTTTTTTGTTTGCTTTTCTCTCATTCACAAAAGGGGTGGAATGAGCGGGGAAAATACCATCCATGTTTGCGAAGGTATTGAGTGTGTGTATGTGTATGTGTGTGTATGTGTGTGTGTGTGTGTGTGGGTGCATGCATGTACTGTACTCTGGGCATCATAGACACTCCTACTCCTCATCTCTTCTTCCTCACTGCCCTCCGCACAGCAGGAATGTCAAGAAGAAGAAGAAGAAAGAAGGGCTTGTTGTCCCGCGTGTGTACATGATGTGTATGTAGATGATGTGTATGTAGATGGATGTGTCTACCCTGTCCATTTCCCACCACTCTCTCTTCCTCCTTCACCCGCAGCTCCTATTTTTTTTTATCTTCGTCACTTTATGATTTTCAATGTGGGACATGGATTTGACTCAATACTTTACCTGGAGACAAGTAAAACGTCGACCCGCAACCAAAGTCGCTCGAGACCTGTTCTGTCGTTGCCAGACCGAAATCCACGAGCTTGACAGATTGACCAAACATGATGATGTTTTCTGGCTAAAAAAACGTATTGAAACAAACAAAGTACGAAAAGAGGTAGGCGTCAATACTTTGTGTGAAAATAAAAAAACGTTCATGCTGTGCGACATGATCAAAGCTCGTAATGGTCGACACACGGACACAAATAGAGAACCAATTGAATTTGTCGCAAAATGGCCGTAGTAACAGAGCAAAGTACATCTCCATCATAGTGTGTGTGCGAGTGTGTGCCTCCAGTGAGAAAGAGAAAAAAATGACTTTTTAGGCCGAAATAACAAGGACAAGGACTTGGGAACGACAAAATGTTGGCGCAGCGATTGCCACTGTCCCACAAAGGAAAGACAAAAAGCATTTTAAAGGAGACAGTAACACTGACCAAGAGAGGAAATAAAGAAGAGGATGGACGTGTTGAGCTGATGTTGTGTTTATGTTGTGTTTATGTTGGGGTGAAGAAGAAGGGGTGGCCATATCGAAAATCACAGAAAAACATAGAAACCACTCTCGACAAAAGGAGGCAAACATCAAGTGTTTTGTTTACCTTGAGATCACGGTGGAAAACTCCTTTGGAGTGACAGTGGAGGACAGCGCTGGCAATCTGGCCGAATATTGACTTGATGGCGACATCGTTGCCCACAAAGCCGCCGCGCTCGGTGATGGTATAGAACAGATCGCCCTCGGTCCCACAGTCAAGCACCATGTAGAGACAGTCGTCTTCCTCAATGATCTTGTGTAACGTGACGACGTTAGGATGTCCCGAGACAAGGCTGTGGAGTGTGGACTCGTGAGTCTGAAAGGCGCGTTGCCGAGAATCGAGCCCTGTTTTACTGAGACACTTGACGGCGTAAATATGTCCCGTGCGAGAGTCTGTTGCTTTGTAGACCGATCCGTATGCTCCGACGCCGAGCATGCTCTGGAGTACGATCGAGCCGTCGATGGTGCGTGGCAAGTGTGTTGGTGCGGAGTGCAATGAGGGTGTCATTGTGCGTGTGTGTTTGCGATCCGAATCTGAACAGGAATGAGAACGAGAATGAGCGAGATGGAGATGTGCCTTGGTCGCGTTTTTAATTTCAAAGAAGGAAGGAGGTCGGGGTTGTTTTTGCTGCTGCTGAAAGGAGTGAGAGTTGAGTTTGAGTTACGCGGTTTGGATTTGGGATAGCTAGGAAGAGAGAGAGTGTGTGTGTTGTGACTGTCGGTGGAGGATGAATGGAGAGAGAGAGAAGTTAGAGCGAGTAAGGTATGACACAAGAAGTCGGAAGCATCGATCGTAGAGAAGAAAGGAGAAAAGAAAGAAAAGAAAGAAAGAAAAAAAAGAAAGAAGAAAAAGAGACGTTGAAATAATGAGTCGATATGTGAGAGAGAGTTAGAGAGAAAGAGAGAAAGAGAGAGAGACTGTAAAAATAAATGGCGCGTCAATTATGAAATGGAAGGGAAAGGAAAGGAGCGAGAGGAGTGAGAGGAGCGAATGAAGTGAAGCGAGGATAAGAGGATGCGAGGATGAGAGAGAGAGGGAGGAAGGGAGAGCGTGTGTGTAGTGTGTATGTGGGTGGATAGTTTGAACGAGGGACAGAGACAGACACACACACACACACACACATTGGGGAAAAAAAGGGATTGTGCACAGTGTAAACGAGCCGTTTTTTTTGGTTCACACACACACAATCTCTCTCTCTGTCTCACTGTCATCCACACAATCGAAAAAAGAAGGAAAGACAGCGAAAAGGACCACCCAACACTCAATTAAATCGTGTGCGTGTATCTAATTGCAGGTGTGTGTTGCTATGATTACGAGGGTCGTTGCGCTAGTGGGGGGCCAAGGTGTAAGCGAGTTGCTTAGTGACACACACTCTTGTCTCTTGTCTCTTGTCCAAAGTACACACGCACAACATGCAATTGCCCATGCAAACAAACAAACAAACAACAACGACAACAACAACAATAACAACAAACAACAAACAAAATACCAGCACCAATTACATCCTCCAATAAAAACATCGATGCCTCCCGTGGATGCTGTTGTGTTTGTGTGTGTGTGTGTACATGCATAGTCTACAGGTAGACTAGATATCGTTGGCTGGACTTACTTTGGGTGATCAAATGTCGTGTTGGCGGGTAATGTTGATGTTGTGAGTTTGGGCCGGTGTCCTGGCTAGGATCTCTTTCTTGCTTTTCTTTCTTACTTTCTGATTGAGGCGTCCGTTGTGTGTGTGTGTGTGTGTGGGTGGGTATGTTTTGTTGTCAAGGACGGGAGAAAGATCGTTATTTGCGCCGTTAAGAGCTTTTCCCCTCTTTGTGTCTTTGTGTGGGTGGGATTTTGCGTGTGTGTGATGTGGTGCCAATGGAGGGTCCGAGTGGCGACCAAGCTGTGTTTGGGTGACTGAGCCAATTATGTTAGGGTGGGAAAAGCAAAACAATCACGATATCGGATGAAAATATAGAGTCGGAAGGAGGGAAGGAAGACGAGGCCGTTTGGTTGAGTAGTAGTAGATAGAGTGCCTTCTAGGTAGGAAGAAGAAACAAAAAAAAAAGGATGTGGTTGTAGATGTGAGGAAGGATAGATAGCAATATGCGATGTTATGTCACTCGAGAAGGGTCATTGAAAAAAATAAAAACGGCCCCCTCTTTCTCTCTTTATATATCTTTGTTCGATGGCATCGAAGGACATGGCATGCATGGACACTGTGCACAAGAACCACAGAGGAGCAACCAAACACCATTGCCGTGGGACGGAACCAAATACGGTGGCCAGGGGTGGACAAATGTGAAATGCGCCGTAATTCGTAAACGGGGGTCAGGAACACAAATGAATGAACAATAAAGACGATAATAACAGTAGCAATCACAAAAGTGGGGTAATCAAGGTAAGGGGAGGACAGCAACAACTCAACCGAGGGACAAAGGACGCCACAGAGACAGAGAGACGGTTGTATGAACGTAACAGAGTGTGAACAGGTGCCTGAATGAGCATGTATGTATGTCTGGATGTAAACGACGTGCACTATGTACACACCCACAGGCCACAAGACTGACAGGGCAGGACCCACAGGCACAACCAATTGGACCAATAATGCACCCGTGTTATTGGAGAAACAACCAACAATCAATAAACAAAAAACAAAAAACAACAAACAACGCCAACGTGAAGGTGACCAACGAACACTGGAGTCACCTAATCCTAAAACCAATATCCAAAGTACTCAGTCTCAATGTCCCAATGTCGCAGGAGTAAGTGGAGATAGAAACACATAAGAAAGAGAAAGAATTGAAAATCAGGGGCGAGAGAGAAAGAGACAGAGAAAGAAGGACCCAATTCGATATAAATAAATTGGGATTGTACTCTAGGCCAAATGGCCAGTGGATTGGGGACAGAACAGACAATACGAGTAATGTAATGCAAGCCAACAAAAAGACTCAAAGGAAGACTCAAAGGAAGAGAAAAAAAGGGACTCCATTATAGAAAAGAAAGAGAAAGAAAGAACATATGTCAACATGTACTGCTGATGGGGGGACATCTCTTTGGTCAGGGCAAAGAAGGAATCTGCTAGGGGTTCCTGTTTCTTTACACAGAAGAAAACCCATGCTTGGGAATGTGTTTGGGTGCTGGGTTGGGCAGTTGAAGCAAAGGTGAAGCATGAATGAGCAAATAGCTGAAATGAAGAAGGAAACCAGGGGAGACACAAAGAAACAACAAGGCAGACACCCCAGAACACAAAAATGAAGAAGGTGAACACAGATGACGGACAATTATGCATTACACAAAAGTTGCGCCCATCCCATCACGTTCTTGTTCTGTTGAAGGTTTGGAAAAAGGTGGGGTTGAGAACAAGGGCTTGTTGCCAACACTTTTTTCGATTATCTCAGCAAAGAAGGCTAGAAACAAGGAAGCAAAAGAAAACAGAAAAACTACTGGATCCCACGCCAAAAGAAAGAAATTTGAAGAAAAACACGACAGATCAGCCGTGTGGCTAGTCAGGGCAAGGCAGAGTAGGGCAGAGTAGGGCAGAGTAGGGCAGGGCAGGGCAGGGCAGGGCAGAGTAGGGCAGAGTAGGGCAGGGCAGGGCAGAGCAAGGGGAAGAGGGAAAGCAGCTGGAAAAGAGAAAGAGAAAGGCCTTCGTTTTTCTTTTGTGCAGGGGTATAGGACACAACCAGTGCGTGGACATGCAAAACATATTCACAACATTCACAACATTCACAACAATCACTACAACCACAACAATCACATCATTCGCACACACAAGAGCACCCTATGCTTCTCTGGTCTACTTTCCTCTTCTCTCTCTTCTCCTCTCCTCTCTCTTCTGGGATGTTTCTTTGTTCTATCTTACCCCCTATGCCTTTCGATCTCTTCGTTTTATCCCATGGTAACACAAAAAAAAAGACATTTGGGAGGCATGCTCCATGTTCCCGAGATAGGATCATCATTGTTGATTTGTGGTTGTGGTTGTGGCGGGTTACAAGTGTGTCAAGGATGGAGGAGGAAGAAGCCGAAGGATAAGCACACGCACACGCACAACAAGACATAAACATGCAAAAACACGGTGACACACCCAAACGGCTAACCTTAGTGCATTGTGCAGGCTTGCTGTTCCTGAAAGCCGTAAGCAAACACAGACACAAAAGTGCACAGGTAGCATTGGCCAACGAAATCCCTCAACACCAATGTGTCATCGCCCATCGCCATCTCCATGGAGAAGAAACGGCGAAGGCCCGCGGAGTGCCGTCGGTAAACCCAAAAGAAGTGTTCCCAAGCATATCGCCGAAGTGCAATTGATGAAACGCCCTGTTTAATCCCACGTCAACAAATGCTGTGTCTCCTACCAGCCTACGCAGACCTCAATAACCACAAGAAAAATCACATATTGAACACAAGGACGCGTCTCGACCCTGAAAGAGGGGACATGTCTACCTTTTTTGTTTAATGGCGCCAGTGCCTAGGTTCCTTCGAAACTGACGTAAAGTGTGTATTCGGTGCTGTGTGCTCCGGACCAATAACGGTAATGGCGATGACGATGGCTTAAGAAATGACGACAGAGTGGCAGGACGTTTCTTTTTTGGTATTGGAAGAAGGAAGATAGGGGAAGGGGGGCGTTGAGAAGTGTGTTTAGTCTTCAAAGGAGTCTTTTTTCTCGGTGGCTGGTGGAGGAAGAAAGACGACAACGGACAAAAGACAAAGAACACGAGAACGGTTAGAAAAAGGAAATTAGCACGCTCCAGGCTCGCAGTTAGTGGGCACGAACACAGAGTAGAAAAAAGGGGAGGCCATGACGATGAAAACGAAACATGGCAATTGTCGAGGTCACGTTTTTAGAGTGGATTTTGGAGTCGATCCACTTCGCTATTGCGGACATCGTCTGGACAGAGACTAGACTCAAGTAACCTTTGTCAAGGATACGTTGCATAACATACTTACAATTGGAGAATGAATGTCTATGGTCTGAGGTAGTGTGTGTTGAATGAAAGGAAGCCAAGGGGGAAAATGTGTTTGTAAAAAAATGAAGTATGGAGTGGAGTAACTGTGGATGACAAGTTGGGACAAGTTTTGCGTATTGGTGCAATTGGCGAGGTTTGTTCTTGGTTGAGGTGTAGAGGCAGATCAAAGAAAATAAAAAGGAAAAATGGAAAGGGCAAAGATCGAGGCGCCTTTTATGGGCCTCCCTTGAATCTCGTCTCGAGGATGGGTGTAACGCCCAACATGTTGCAAAGTGTGGAAAGATGGTATTTGATTGGGGACAACAGAGACGAGGGGGCTAGAAAGGACGATGGTTGAATATGGACTGGTCCTTGTATTGAATGGCCACAGAAACCCCTTCCAAAAGAAAGGAGGTGTAGAAAAACACACAGACACACACAGACACACATGTACAGCTCAATAGTCTACGTTATTGTTGTTGATATCATCTATACGTTGCTACTATTGCTACTACTACTGAGATGGTCTATCCTCATATTCTCATAGTCAAACACAAGTGTTCACCAACGTCAGGGACATTGAACGCCATCGATTGTTTCCAACTAGTGTTTTCGCTGATGAAAAAGGGAGGGCTCGAAAGCCCCAGGGAGAACCTTCGAAATTCGTTGGTATTGGAGGAGGCACAACATTATAAATTCCGTGCGGAACCAAAAAAAAACGTCATTATCATCGTCATTCACAAAATTACAATGAACTGCAACTCTCAAAGAACTGGCCATCCTTGATTCATTCATCGTGTGAGAGGGAGCGAAGAACATCTTGAAGTACATGAGAGGAATTTTGTGATGAGTGTTGCTCAAATGGTCCTTCGAGATGGACTAGCAAAAAAAAAAAAGGTGAATATGCATGTTCATACGTTCCCCCCTTGCATCCGGGAAACTCTATGCATGTTGCACACGTAGAGTCAATTCACGACCCATGGGAACAGACATAAAACATGGTGACGAAGGTGACAAAATCCACACCACCTGCTCGAAATGGTCATTGCCAGGCAAAGGTGACTCTAAAAAGGCGAGAATGGACTATATCCACAACCTCGCAGCTGATTCACCGTCCTTCCAATACTCCAATATCTGATTCGACCCTTCTTCACCTTCCCATGGACGCCCAAAAGGTGGCAATCCATTTTGCATTCTTTCGCCTTTTCTTTTTGTGTCCTTTGATAAAATATCGCAGTTGCCTTCAAGGGGCATCGCTCCTTGCGCACCCACTTTGTGTTTTTATTCAATTGCCCAAGGCTTGCCGAAGAATGCGCTCATTGCAAGAAAAAACGTTGAATTGACTTTCTTTCTTGTAACTTTCGTCACATCTTCAATTGCTTAACTCATCGTTCGGCAAACAGATACGGACAGGGGTGGCCTCGACAGACTTACGTTTACGTTATAAGCACTAGATTGAACTGTTGCTAGTCCAATCTCCATATTCTCGCTTTAACGAAGTACCTGTTCATTGCTACTAAAGTAGTGAGGATATTACGGCATTGCCGATAATCGTTTCTCTCTCTTTCTGTCGTTGTTGTCATAAGGACATTTTCTCTTTGTGTGTCAATATAGATTGGAAAGCGGGAGGGATTGAACCCAACATCTCCTAGTTCGATGAGCAACTTTTCGTTGTTCGACACTCTCGTCGCGTTCTTATCGTTCTATCAAACGCGCATAACGCGTTCAGTCCCATTAATGGAGATATGTGTGCTTTCCCAAAACCCATTATGCACAAGCTAAGAAGTAAAACAAGGTCATGGTATTTGTGAGGAGTGATGCCAACTTCAACTGCAGGCTCATATTGCAACATGGTATTCATAAGCCATGGGAGAGACAATATTTTGGCTGCAGAATACCACACTTTCAACGACCCCCCATACTACGGAGCTGAAGGCTGTACCATGTGTCAGAACTTGAGTGCAGTGTACTTTCTTCACAGAGACGGGAAAGGTAGAAACAACTATGCACTGTTCTGTGCGGTATAACGTTAGTGCACCCCTTATTTTTCTGCTGCTTCTCTCTTCGTAGGCGTTGTTTCTGCGACGGAAAAACCGGACTGGCCGATCAGGATCACCAAGCAAAGGCACAGAAGAGAGTGATAGAAAAATCTAATGGATCTGTCAAAGAATCGTTTTTGGTCGTTAACGGCTTCTATCCCTTCGGGGGTGGAGGTGGAAGTAGAATATTGCATTTGCATGGTAATTCGGAATTTGAAGCCAACTCTTGTCCCCCAAGAAAGCATAGTGTCTTTTTTGCTCGCCCAGTTTGGATGCAAAAATTGTCCAGACAACTCTTCCTAGTGTTTCCTACAAAAGAAACCACAAAAGACTGGAGAGTGTTATTGAACAACGAGCTTAGTTGTCTAGATCGATTAGTGCGAATTAAACTCATTCACTCGGTTCAGAGTCGTTCTCTCTCACCTCGTCGGAGGGCCATTCCAAATGATTGCGGATGGGCAGTTTGTCCTTCTTTCCCTTCGTCACTGCACCACACGGACCATAGGCCACAGAAAGAATCGAGATTACTAACCTAGAAACACTCACCGCCCCTCTTCACAAGGAGTGAAAAACAACGATATTACACCACCTAGGCTAGTTCTGCGCAAAAAGCGGTATTTTATCATTGTTGTTCTGTATTTCCTTTCCTTTGACCATAGGACAGTTCAGCTGCCAGAATCGAGTTTTGCACAGTGTGAAGGGCTCTCTTTGCTCTATTTGTTGCGCTGTCCTTTCTTCCTTTCTGTGTTGGCCCCCCGTCGCTCACGGTAGTGTCCAATCTAGTATTCATTCACTGTCTTTCTTCTCCCTTTCCAACTTCACATTGTACTTGCCCTTCTCCTTTCTCCTGGATAGAGTGGTGTTAGATGTCAGCATGACATCATTCACTCACAGTTGCAGGTCCTTGTCCGTTATACTTGGACTGACAACAAGTAAATAATATACGAGCTTGGTTACTTTTGCATGTAGCCCTCACTTTAAAAAAAAGTAGTTTGTTGGCCATCCAACTGTTCGGCAAGGCCGGTTTTTCCGCCTCCGCTACAATTCCACTTTCATCTTTGTTCAGCTCTTCCATTGCGTAAACTTGGTGCTCTTGTTGTTCTCCCTCTTTGTAATTCTATTGTCTTGAATACTAGCGTCGTTTTATGCTATATACTGAGTGTGTATGATACCCAATCCAAATGCCTTCCTCCCTGACCTTTGCCGTGTTTCTGTACACTCCATGTACTATGTCATAATGCGACTCTCTGGCATTTCCCCTTCATTCCTCCTTGAAAGAAGTCAGACGGAAACGAGTGGAGGATCACGGAACATGTCCATGTTCAATTGCAATCTCGTTCTTCCGTCTATTGAGAGGCATTCCCATCAGACCTTAGTTCCTACTAGAGAGCGAGCAATACAACCTAACAAACAGGGATGACCGAAAGATCAAGTTGGAGCGGAACAGGAAACTTATTTTTGCGAAACCGCTCACAAGAGAGGCACAGACCAAGGTGAACAAAGTTGTGGACCCTCGCACACTTTCTGGAAGGAGTGGAGTCATTTGCTCTCCACGAAAGTCTTCCACTTTTACACACTCAAATCCTGATCTCCACTGCATGTATGCCGGCTGGATTTGTTTCCTTTCCTTCCCTTTGTTCATACAGTTTTATCGTCTTTCAATCCGGCATGCAAGGGTGGGCATGTCGCGGTTGACATCGATCAATAATGGAGATTTCAACGGTGTTTAATTTTGTTGTACATAAGTGGGGATCTTCGCCATCAAAAGTGCCATGTAGCCTCTCTAAGACCTAGCATATTGAGCGGGGAATGGCGAAAATCCCACTCAAGAAACAGAGACGGAGAAACATTCCTCTTCGCCATGGAAGAGAGAGAGAGAGAAGAGAATGGAAGGGGAATTGAAAAAGTAAAAACGCGTTTATGGGAAATGATATTCTCAATTTAGGCTTTCGGTCCTGGGTTATGGATCTTAGGCCTATTGCTCGATCTCTCTCCTCCTCTTGTTTTTGCAGTGTGAAGAAACACATCGTGTCACTTCATATTAGGTACGTGTTCCTCAGACAAGAAGTCAACCCCCATGCTGGCCGATATCTTTTACACATGAAAAAAAAACCCCAGTACAACTGAGAAAGCGCGAAGACGCAACTGTGTAAAAAAAAAAGTGACGAGACCACCACAAGAGTGATTGTTTTGTATAACTACTCCCCTCAGTCTCATTCAACTATCATAGGTAATGTGTGGGGGAGCAATTCTGCCTATGCGTTACATCGCCAGGGTCATGTACACAAACGCTCCAGACACACCCGTGCCGAGCTATCGCTGATATATGAAAGACGCTTATGCAGAGATCGCTCAGATCTTGCGCGAGCTTGAAACGCCTATGTCACTCGACTCTCCTCTGTTCATTTGCTATCCCTCTCTCCGTGCTAATCGTCACTCTTTTATGCAAAGATAATCGTGAATTTACGTAGAGGAATGCACCAAAAAAAATAGCTTCTTATTTTTGTCGACGCCGAACGTCCATATTGAAGCCCTTTGTTGATAGTGTCGCCTCAGAGTCAAACCGCGGTATTGTAAAACTCCCGTAATGGGACATAGGATCATCCGTGCAATGTCGGTTTATTCTTTCACAACAAAACATGGAGAAAAAAAAATACACGTCAAAGAAATGACATCATATTTCTTCAAAAGAATGTTTGTGAACGATAGAAATGGAACTTGGTTTCTAAAGACGAATAGCTTTTTCGGCTACTCTGCATGAGATTTACTTCTGAGGCAAAAATTGCCACCAAAAAATCATCAGAGGACTCCTAGATTAAGCAATGCAGGAGGATGCAGGAGGATGCATGAAAACCATCCAAACGCACCCAAGTTGCTAATGCAAAATCACAGATGATCTCCATCGCCTCCCCTAATTTTGTGTGTGATGTGCATGATGAGAGTGATGCCAATAGTTTCTTGTCGAGGTCGGCAATCTCTTTTTTCCGTGCATGAAGGGGAAGAGAGGGCAGTGCGGTACATGCAACGCTTGATCCATGCTTGTGCACGATGGGGGGCGACTCTGGTTGCTAGTGGGGAATCACTTCTACGAGTAACAGCCGCAGGATTATGTATTTGTTTTTCACGAAACAACTACGGGATCATGTAGTTTGTTTTTCATGAGAGTCATGCGCTGATGATGATGGGTTGATGGCCAACCTTGACCACGTCTTCTTTTGCGGTTGCCATTATTGTGCCGCACACTCAAATGAATTCTTGATGTTGGTGAAAACGCCTACAATAAGTATCAGAGTGAATGTCAGGATGTGGTTGAGTATGATTGTCACTTACCGATAAACACAACCAAGCCGACACAACCAAACCGAAGCAATCGAGGGCGTCTGTCACACCATGTGTGTTCCCTGTTGAGTTGAAGAGGACTTCAGATATTGTTAGCTCATGACTTCGGCTAGTGGCTTGTTCTTCTGGAGAATTCTGTAGATGGCGTGTTTGCGCAAACCATGCGTTCTAGCAGTTTTGTTCTTTTTGTTTATTAGATTGAGGTTCAGGACTTGGCTGAAGAAGCCTAGTGGTCTAAGCGGCAGTTTCTTCGGCATTCACGGTAGTTATCGTCATCTTTATCGTGGGGGCATCGTCCATGCTACACACCTCACAGTTTTCACAGTCATGGGGAAGCGTTTTCTTCTTCCGAGATATTGAGAGGTCAATATGGAAACCGCTCCATTTTTTAAGTAGGTAGGATATTAAATTTAATAAGAGAACTTCGCTGAACAGAGCAGAGCGTAGACGAATAGGAATTGGGCGGCACACTGATGCTAGACTGATAATGTCGAGAAATGTTTTTTCTTCCGTACACAGGTTCGCTGCTGCGATACGCATATTGGCGAGGACGGCAAACGTGTTGACTCCAAGAAAATAACCAAATATCGAATATTGGAGGACACTCACAACATCTTGCAAGTCCAATAATATCTTGGACGTCTTTACTTTGTTCACGGGGTAACTCTAGCATTTGTCGGTGGGAGAACCTCGGTAGAGAAAACACAACGCTAATGCTTAAAGAATCGTGTAGGGAATGTCGAAGAATGAAGATAAGAAACCGTACAAACATGATACCACTCAATGAAAGCTGTGCATGCACGATTACCAGAAGTGCATATCACATTCGATCTTGGAAGACCCTTCACCATGTCAGACGACGAAAAGTCGTGCTTGTCAGTAATCGTGGATGCATGCAAAAGAATCATTCTTTTGCATGCTCTGCCCCAATAATCGACATGCTCTACATTTTGCCTCGTAGAAGGCACACAAAAAAAAAACATACCAAAATAGAAACGAAAGTGCGCATTCATGACGACTCGGCCCAGTGAGAATGCACGACGAGCGAGATCAAAACGAAGAAGAAAACAACTACACTAACAACTAAGCAGAGCTCTACACGAACCACAAATTCGCACCACGAAAACACACAACTCAATGTCTCCACCAAAGGGCAAGGAAGCACACCGAGATGTCAAGTTCCTACACAACACAAACAAAGAAATAACAACAAACGAAATACTACGCGACTCAAAGAATGAATGCTATGCGGAAAAATACGTCCACTTCACATAAGCATGCAGAGCATAGCATTACACAGGGTAACCTTCTCAACCGAAGCATATGTCTTACTTTTTTCTCCACCAAGGATGCCAATCATTACTTTCTTCGATATTCAGAGGAGGGGATGTAAAAACGGGATCGCTTGTTGTACAAATAGTTAAAAAATGCACGCTTACTTAGCATCAACTGGTCCCTTGAAGTATCGCCCTCTCTGCCAAAACAACCTTTGAACATTTTCGGCCATTCCTTTTAATACACAGACGTGCATCGATACAGAACAAAGACACAGTTCACTCTCTCTCAATGTCACAAGCAAACGAACACTTTTATCAATGAACAAAGAATAGCCAATGGTACTCTGCTCACTAAGTGTAAGCCCAAGATATACTTTCCTAAACGACATTCGTCAATATGTTCAAATGGAATAAATGGGAGAAATTGTCGTTAGGAAGGCGCCACGCAGGTAATCGCGTGCTGTCCCTCGAGGTTTCTTTTGTTGAAGCACATGAGCACGTTTGGTTGGGCGAAGCTTCTTGTGCCACGAAAATTTCAGATGAAGAAAAACTTCCACAACTCCGTACCATCTCCTCCCCATTGCCAGAGTGGAGTCAGAAAAACAGTAAAACGAAATCAAGAGGTCTACTCCTACTATTTGAGGTTGAGGATCACGGACTTGGTATCCCCTTTTGAAAAATAACGAACGATTGCGCTCGCAGACTTGGTAACACGGAGGCTCAAATAACCCTTGATGTCTATTTCAAAACCCTTTTTATTTCATACTTGTGAGGGAAAGAAAAAAAAATTAAAAGTTCTCAGAGATCTTGGGCAACTCGAGCTCCCATCCAATGATGGGTCCCAACTTGGGCAGGGCCTTGGCCACAGACTCGACATCCTTGTCTCCGCGTCCTGAGACGGTGACCAGCACATCCTTGCCAGGTCCCAGCTCTTTGGCAGTCTCAATCGCAGCGTACAAAGCATGCGAGGACTCGAGTGCGGGGATGATACCCTCTGTCTCGCACAACGAGCGGAATCCAATCAAGCACTGTGCATCGTCCACAGCCATGTACTTGGCGCGGCCAGTGTCCTTCAACCAAGCGTGCTCGGGTCCGACACCGGGGTAGTCCAGACCAGCCGAGATCGAGTGCGTCTCCTTGATCTGGCCAGTGGAGTTGTCTTGCAGCAAGTAGGTACGTGTACCGTGGAAGACTCCCACAGTTCCTGCAGCCAAGGTGGCCGAGTGATGTTCGGTGTGTGTGCCAGAACCACCGGCCTCGGCACCAATCATCTGCACAGTCTTGTCCTCAATGAAAGGGTAGAACAGACCAATGGCGTTCGAGCCTCCTCCCACGCAGGCAACAATCGCATCGGGAAGCTTGCCAGCCTGCTCCAACATCTGACCACGAGACTCAGTTCCAATAACAGACTGGAAATCACGAACAATGGTGGGGAAGGGGTGGGGTCCAATGGCCGATCCGACGAGGTAGTGGGTGGTGGTGACGTTGGTGACCCAGTCTCTCATGGCCTCGTTGATGGCGTCCTTGAGGGTCTTGGCGCCCGAGTGCACAGTGACAACCTTGGCGCCCAAGATGCGCATTCTGAAGACGTTCAAAGCTTGGCGCTGAACATCGTCCGCGCCCATGTACACAATACACTCCAGTCCAAACTTGGCACATACAGTGGCGGTGGCGACTCCGTGCTGACCAGCACCAGTCTCGGCAATAATGCGCTTCTTTCCAAGTCTCTTTGCCAACAGGATCTGGCCGACGGCGTTGTTGATCTTGTGGGATCCAGTGTGGTTCAAATCCTCGCGCTTCAACCAGATGTTGGCTCCGCCTAATTAACAAAAAGCATAGTATCCATGTTAGTTCGAATGTTTGATACAATTTTGACGAAGGGTCACAACTTAAACTCAGCAAAGAAAATACTTACCAATCTTGGCGGTCAAGCGGTCAGCAAAGGTGAGGTTGGAAGGTCTTCCAATGTACTGGTAGAAGGACTTGTATTCCTCCCAGAAAGCAGGGTCGTTCTTGGCCTCGACATAGGCAGCTTCCAACTCGCTCAGGCAGTCGACCAAAGCCTCGGGCACATACTGGCCACCGAATTCACCGAAACGAGGATCCAGCAAATGAACGTGCTATTGTAGAACCAGGGAAATAGGAAAACATCCTAGAGGTTAGAGTTTCCATGATACCAGTGTCAAAGAAGCTTGTTCCTTTTGTCAATACACTCGGAATCATTTCAGCATTGTAACATACTCCTGGAGTGACTGGAATGCGGGTATCGGGGTGGACAATATTGTGAGCTATAAAGTAAAGACGCGAAAGTCCTGTTAATATCCGCTGACATTCTCCTGCCCTCTTGAGAAACTCCGTACAAATCCATGATCGTCCTGTAGCCTACCAGGTGCTCCAGTGGAGTCGCTAACATCCTTGGCGTATTTGTAAGCAGTCTCAGCGCGGGTCCCAGGTGCTGTAAAGAAAAAACATGCCACAGGTTAGCTACTTGATCATTATTGTTGGGTAGCTGTCTTCAATTTTCTGATCTCCTTGCATTCAGTTATACTTACCAGAGTCACGGAGAACAGTAATGATTCTGCTTCCAATGACAACACCATCGGCATGGGCACCGACGGCCTGGAACTGTTCGCGGGTCGAAACACCAAATCCAACGGCGAGGGGCAAGTCGGTGTGGCGGCGGATGCGAGAAACAAGGTTGGGAAGCTCAACGTTGACTGTGGTAGAGGCACCAGTGACACCAAGCTTGGAAACAACGTAAATGAAGCTGTCGGCAACCTGGGCCAAATGACCAATACGCTTGTCGGAGGTGGATGGGGCAATCAGAGGAACGTATGAGAGACTAAAATGAAGTGCAACAAATAATGATGTCAGAATTATTGTTGCGTTCCTTGATGTTTGTTTGGTGATGATCAAAAATATCCATGCACAGCTTCCTTACCCGTATTTTGTGCAGTATCCGCGGAACTCGGCACTCTCCTCTGGTGGAAGTTCCACAACAATGAAACCATTGACGCCAGCCTCCTTGCAGTCCTGGACAATTCTCTCCTCGCCGTAGCAGCGGATGGGGTTGAAGTATCCCATGAAAATGACGGGGGCCTTGAGGCCCTTGGCTCTTGCTTCCCGGACCATGTTCAAGCACATTGGAATATCTACATTGTGTTCAAGAGCAACCTGTACAGTCGAGAGAAAACAGAGAGAGAGAGAGAGAGAGAGAGAGAATCCAGAGTCAGCAACCCACTCTAATTTTTGCGATCTGATCTACGATAAGATCAACAAGGTTTTGTCGTCTCTGTATAGCCTTTGTCCAGCCAAGTCCTGTCCACGTCCTTGTATCGCCATCAAACGTGATCCTGCGTGTATCCAGATCAAGAAAGCCATCCATACCTGGCTGGACTCCTGGATGGTAGGGCCATCGGCCAAGGGGTCAGTGAAGGGAACGCCGAGCTCGATAATGTCGGCGCCTCCCTTCTCAAGGGAGAGCATAATATCGACGGTCTCGCTAGGCTCTGGGTATCCGGCAGTAATGAAAGCCACAAAGGCAGGGCGCTCTAAGTATTATAAGAAACAAATGAAATGACTTCTTGGTTAGGCTTGCAACGGCATGTATGAGCTTGTGGTAACAGATTGCTTGGCACATTCGCACAGTAACGTAGTTTGTTGAAAAAAGCGAATGGCGGAACAAGGGCTGATCAGCCGAACGTACTCTGCTCTTTGCAATCGGCAAAGACTTGACGAAGATGGGCAGACATGATGTGATGAGATGTGATGAAATGTGATGAGAGAGTATGTGAAGGATGGGTGTAAGGAAGAGGAAACAAAAAGAAAGCGAGACTTGAGACAGAGAGGAATAATTTCTCGAACCCTTTGCTTTGAGTCACAATCTATCTTTTCAAAAATTCCAAGGTCCGTTCGGATTTGGCGGCTGCTCTCCAATTCGTGGCAAGGGCCACCCCACACCCAACCAGGCATTTAATGTGCTCCGTTGCTGGAGCCTGAACGAAACGAGCAGAAAGAACGAACACCATAATTAACCGATGATTCAGGGACTAGGGCAGGTGAGCGAGGGGCTGGGATCCAAACCAGAAAACATGTCAACAGCAGCCAATTGCATAGTCGCATCGGCGATCTCGGAATTGAATGGAGTTTATGCAGTGTGGTGCTCTGTTGCGTTGTTTGTTATCTACATGTATTGGAATACTGGAAAGTACTTTGCCTAACTATTTACAAATCCTAGGCAAACAGGATACGCTGCTTCTCTTGCTCGCGAGACATGGGGTAGGGCGTCCTTGGTAAGCACGCACCCTTGTTTTCTGACTCTAGTTCATCTGAGAGAGAGAGAGAGAGAGAGAGACATAGAATGACAGTATAAAGAGCCGAATATTAGCATGCTGTAGTCATTATGACTTATTATCACAAACTATCAAACTCCCAGAGATGAACCTACTAGCAAGAAACTGAACATTCATTGGGTGTCTTGAACGGGGTGGGAGCTGTGTCCTGTTTTCGGGGAGAGTCGAATCTCCTTCTTCCATCAAGGCCGGGAGACTTGAGATGAGCAGAGAAGCAGGTCGTTTGCCGGCATAGTGTGCGCTCTTGCTACTCGTGGTACTTGATGGCATGGTCATCGACATGTAAGACCTCTTTTCGATGGCTGGCACAATGAATGTGGGTTGGATATCTTGCGTGGATGCCGTGGAAGTCTATTGCAGCAATATATGTACAAATTCTGTCAGCATAGATAATGTGTATGCCTTGCACAACGCTCATGAAGGATACTTATCAACTTGACATACCATTTTGGTCCGTTGATGTGTTGAGGGCGTGTCAAGAACTTGTAAGGATGGGTGGAAGGCGAGTGGAGTTGGTGAGATAAGAGGAGAAAAAGAAAAGGAGTGATGAAATGAACCGCGGGTTTTATGAACTTCTTCGCCAATGGTGTTTGTTTATGAACTCGGCAGACACAGACCATGTGCTGGCTATTCTTGTCGTTTCTGTCGACAAAAGGGCGACGGCCATGACACTGCCTCGAGGCTCGAGGCTCGAGGCAACAAAGGGGCATCTTTTTTTTTCGTCTTCCTGCTTTTCAGCCATTACCCTTGATATGACCATCTCCAAAAAAGCAGTGATGTCATTGACCACGCTGTCGGAAGGAGAGAGATGCTGTTGCGCAACCCTTGTGCAGAGGCCTTTTGCACAGACAACACGCAACACAGACACCAGTCGAGAATGTGGAGAGGAACGAGATGTCATCGCAAAAGCTGCGCAGAGTCAGTAATGGGATTTTGCTCCTTCCTTTTAAGTCCAATTCACACGATTGGGGATACATAGCCAGGTGAGTAAGCAGGCAAGGAAGGAACAAAAGTCGCCGCTGGTACCCAGTGGCAACGGTAACGGGTAAGAGTCTTGTTTTTTTAATTGGGATCCAATTGACAAGAGGAAGGATATGTAAGAGTCATAGACTCATCGCGTTTTGTATTGCCGCCATGCGGGATTTTTATTGCCGGCCAAGAGATACGCACGAAGGGTAAACACAAGGCAGTCCGTCCATCGCTTTGCTTCCATTCATTCCCACCCCACCAATCTCTTCTTTTTGATTCTTTTCTTCTCTTCACACCACATCACACCCATCCACCCGTCTCTCCTCCACTTCCTTCATCACCTCCCTCCCCCCTTCTCATTCTCCACCTCGGACACCTGCATATTCATCTCACATTCACAATGATCTCCTCCGTCCGCTCAAAACCCATCGCTCGCCTGGCTCGTCCCTTGGCCGCGCTCTCCTCCAGAACTCTCCTCTCTGTCCCTTCCCTGGTTGCTCGTCGCCAGTTGACCATTAACGCTGCCGCCGCCACTGCCGTTGCTTCTCAGCACATTAGGTAATGGTTCATTGAAAATCAAAAAACGCGAAAAATAACCAAACCGATCGATCAAAATACCGTTGTTTGTTCTGCTGCTGTTGCATATAGAAGACTGATCCCTTTTGTACAATACTACTTTTCTCATCCTCGTTCCATAGCTCGCCTTACCGCTCCCAGGTCAGATACTACGGTATGTTCAATTGCAGTGGTCTTTATATAGATCCTCCCTTCATGCGCTGATACTTAAGTTTCAAACGCTCGTGCACCATTAAAACAAATTACTAACAATGACGATATTTTTTAATGGGACAAATAACATTAGCCGATTATGTCGTCAAGGTCCCCCATATGGCCGACTCGATCTCCGAGGGATCGTTGAAGCAGTGGAATAAGAGTACGTATTGCGCGTCGGTTTGTTATTGTCTCCAAGGCAGAAGGCCTTTCGAGCAGTTCAGGAAAACAAGGAGGGAGCTTTGGGATGTGGCCTCACTGGACAATAAGGATTCTCAGCTCAATTCAATGACACCTGGTGGCAATCATCTGGTTTGCCAGGGCGACTCGTACCATGAGGGAACAGTGGACCGAGGAAGGAAAACCGAGAACATCTTTATTTTTAACCATCTTTATTAACCTCAATAATGTCTCCATGCATTACCTAATTGCCAAATAGAGGTTGGCGACTTTGTTGCTTTGGACGAGGAAATTGCAACCATCGAGACTGACAAGGTAAAAAAGCACCCACGATCACCACCTGACCATTTGACTTGTTCGGCAACAAGGAGTGGATACAAGCGAAGCAACAATGGCACCATGGAAGGATCAGATCAGGGGGGTTTTTTTTGGGTTTGTTTGATTGTACTATGTGGATGTCGAATGGCCAAGAACACCAGCAGGACCAATAGCCTTTTGGTTGAGGAATAGACAGTGGACAGGGATGCAACAAAAAAACATATCAGGAAAGCAGATAGCTGCATACGAACAACAAAGACAACAGAGAACAACAGGGACGGAAAAGTTGAGCCCGACTTTGCATTAATGAGCGAGGAAAGAATTCCAAAAAAAAAAAAAAAAAAAAAAAAAAGACCAAAAATCTCGACAAAAAGGATAGGGGACATGACGGTGTTGAATAACATCGCATAGGAGAAACGAAGAAACACCAAAAAGACGGGCAATCTTAGCCAGACACAGACCAGGCGAGGCGAGCAATGACGACCAAGGGCAAAAGGACGCACAGGACAAATAGTGGAAAAACGCTTCATTGGAAAGTTTGGAGATGGTGCACAGTTGGAAAAAAAAAAAAAAAAAAAAAAAAAAAGTCATCAACTAACGCTGATATGTCCATTTGATGTTAGGTCGACGTTGCCGTGAACTCGCCTAAGGCCGGTACCATCGTCGAGTTGTACGCCAAAGAAGAGGACACTGTCGCTGTTGGCGCCGATCTCTTCAAGCTGGAACTCGGAGATGCCCCTGCTGGAGGTAAGAAGTGCGCGAAGATTGACTTTGAGACTTCAAAATTGGATCGACTCAACATACTAAACATCTGGCTGTACCCTTGGATCGTTTTCCAGGTGCCCCAGAGTCAAAGAAGGAGGAGCCTAAGAAGGAAGCCCCCAAGAAGGAGGAGGTCAAGAAGGAAGCCCCCAAGAAGGAGGCACCCGCACCCAAGAAGGAGGAGCCCAAGAAGGAGACCAAGGCTACTCCTGCCCCTGCTGCTAAGGCCGCTTCATCCGAGCCCTCTGCCCCCGTTGCCTTCAGCCGTGAGGAGCGCAGCGTCAAGATGAACCGCATGCGCCAGACCATTGCCAAGCGTCTGAAGCAGTCACAAGAGAACGCTGCCTCGTTGACAACTTTCAACGAGGTTGACATGAGCGCTTTGATGAACCTGCGCAACAAGTACAAGGATGCTGTCCTCAAGAAGCACAACGTCAAGCTCGGATTCATGTCAGCCTTTGTCAAGGCTTCGTGCTACGCCCTCAAGGAGCTCCCCGCTGTCAACGCCCGCATTGAGGGTGACTCGATCGTTTATAACGACTATGTCGATGTCTCCGTTGCTGTCGCCACACCCAAGGGTCTTGTTACCCCTGTGATCCGCAACTGCGAGAGCTTGTCCTTTGTTGAGGTTGAAAAAAGTATTGCCCAGTACGGCGCCAAGGCCCGCGACGGCCAGATCGCCATCGAGGACTTGAGCGGCGGCACCTTCACTATCTCCAACGGCGGTGTTTTTGGCTCCATGATGGGCACCCCCATCATCAACATGCCCCAAGCTGCTATTTTGGGCATGCATGCCATCAAGGAGAGACCCGTTGTCGTCAACGGCCAGATCGAGATCCGCCCCATGATGTACCTTGCCCTTACCTACGACCACCGTATCATTGACGGCCGCGAGGCTACTACTTTCTTGGTCAAGCTCAAGGAGGTCTTGGAGGATCCCACTCGCTTGCTTTTGGATGTTTAAAGGAACACAAAAGCAAGATCATGCCCAACGCTTCATTCCACGGACAACCAGCACTCTCTTACCTACACATATACTCAACTATCAAACGCCAACAAACGCACATCACACACCTTTAGAAATTTTAACGAATAAACAGCCTTTTTTTTAAAAAAAATCATCTACATTCACAAGTGGGGGAATATCAGTCTACTCGATAGTGCCGGCTTCGGGCTTGACAAAAATGACCACCGACTCACTGGACCCTGAGCGCGATGCGGTCCTGGCTCCCTTCACCTTGACAATGACGTCTCCCTGCACTCCCTGTCCCTGTCCCTGTCCCTGTCCTGGTGCCTGTGCCTGTTGTTGATGCCCCTTGAGATTCGCCCGTCGCCCCACGGGCTTGCGCTTGTTGACGACCAGCTTGAGTCTCGGCAAGCGGACCAGGCCCGCGTTCAGAGGATAGCAGTTCATCTGAATGGCATGACTAGCATAGGGCAGGATCTTAACCGTGGTCTGCATCGTGCCCGCATAAACCATCCCCTCTGTGGGTTCGACCGTCATGGCCAGCTCGTGCATGCGTCCGGTCGGGTTGTGGATCGTGTACCGGGCTGTGAACGGCTGGTTCACCTGGGCATAGTTGGGGAGAACTGATCAACAGTGAAACCATGGTAAGAAACACCAACAAAAAAAAATAATCATCAAAACAACAGTTGCAACATGTGGGTTCATTACCAACAGTCATAAAGACTTCAGCCTTGGGTAACGACAGAGGCTGCAAGGGGACATTGGTTTCTGTGAACGGGATATTGTTCTCTGCAGAGTTCTCTTCAAACCTATGAGAGAAGCATGAAAACATTTTATGGATCAATATCAAACATCCACGTAACAACTTCGCTTTCATCAAATGGTTCGTCAATTTCTTTTCTTTACCTGCGCCACTTAACATGCAAGAACCCAACTTCGATCTGTTCAGGAGCCAGCTCCAGATCTGCTGCAACAACCTCGATCAGGTGGTTAAACGTCACCAAGTTGCCTGAGCGCCACTCCTGGATCCCATTGCTCTGCACGCCAGTGGGCTCCACGTTCTCATCCACGACATCCACATGAACTCCAGATTCATGTAGCATCCGCTTCCGCTCCCGAGCTCGACTGATGCTATGACTCCGTGCAAGCGTGTGCACCACTGGCTCCATCGAAGATGGGTCCTTGGTCATGCCCGCAACCATGGTTTCCATGTCCAGGAGAGCGTCCATCGCAGATCCAATGACCAGCTTAACCTCCTTGACCTGAACTGGCCAGGGTCCTTCATTGTTAACTCGGGTCGACATCAGGTACTGTTCCTTGTGCGTGAGGGCTGGGATCAGGACTGATCCCAAGGCTGGGTCGACATTGTTGGGCTCAAGAATAGGTACCAAGTCGCCTGTTGTACCCTTGTCTGTGCTGACGTTTGATTGAGGAACATAGTCCACTTCGGCGTCAAAAGGTGGAATGAACAACACTCGGAACGAATGCAGCTTCTCCGTGAGGGTTCGCTTCTCGACATTTTGTCCGTCCGTTCCGGTCGAAATCTCGTATCGTACCTTACACACGATGGTTCTTGGTGTCGGAATTTCGAGAGCGCGGATGAATACTGTTTGCTCTGCCCACTTTCCGACAGGGATGCCCTGTGCTGTGTCTTCAGAGTCGCTGGAAGAATGTCGACAGGCCAGTTTGATACCGCGCAATGACTGAGAAGCGTGATGGTTTTTAGATGAAGCCAGAGTATTGGCCATCTTGTAAGGGTCCAGTAGAATGCTATCCAGAGACTCGATCGTCGCATCGATGGGTTGAAGGTCGACGTCCATCTCCATCTGCACAGGACAAGTCTCGCCGTTCTTGACCCTGATGACCACAGGGAAGTATTCGTCGAGGTATGCTGGAGATTTGAACAGGGTCTTGATCTCCACTTTGGACTCGCGAGGCACCACCCTCAGCTCTGTCGGCTGCCTGACCCCCTTGTCCAGGTTTCGAAACACCAACTTGGTTGAGTCCTCGATCACATCCAACCATTTCCTCCTTGGAGGAGCATCCTGATTGGGCAATTGCTGCTGCTGGGTCTGTAGTCCTGATAGATCAAGCTCGTGAAGACTCTCCAGCGACGGGAACTCGAGTGCCACATTCCAGTGATCCGTTACAATCCCCAGAACAACTTTCACAACCTACAAAGGAACTCGAAGGTGTCAATAGCGAGATCTAGCAGCCATTAATACAAGCGTCAACACAAGAGTGTATCGTTACCTTGACAGTCTGCTCCTTCTTGGGCATAATCACCCCTTCGAGCACTTTGGTCTCAAAGGGGTGAATGTCCAACCTGACATCCGACTTCCAGATACTTTGTGAACGGGACTCGCCTTCCACAGATTCAGAGTCAGGACTGGATCCGGTGGCGTCTAATTCGCATTTCGAGCAATCATTCCACTCGATGGTACGACCTGTCCTGTCCTTCATGCTGATCGCCTTGGTATTCTCCAAAGACTGAGTTTCATTTTTTTCTTCTGCCTGAGAGTAAGGTCGAAGATCCTCGAATCGGTGGTTCAAAGAGGGATCGCTGAACTCGACTTGAACAAAAGATATCCGGAAGGGCTGAGGAAGTGCTCCCGACCCATTGAATGTCGACAACTGAACCTGGAACTTGCTCGCAGATGACACAAAAGCTTGGCGGTGTTGGAACTGAACGGTACAAAAGACTATTTTATATCGAGTCGTTCTTGAAAGAGTCAGCAAGGGCGATGTTCAGCAGTTGGAAAGTTGACAGCGATCTCCATATAACGCTTACCAAAGGAGTTGATGTAGGGCATAGAAAGAATGAGAGGAGAGTGGGTTACACTGTTTGCTGGGTGGATGTCTGTGTAGAGAATGCTAACCAGTTCGTCGAATATGCTCTGTCTTTTGGCCTCTGTCGATGGCATGTCTACACGGACAGAAGGGGTTTTTTTTAAAAAAAAGTTAAAAAAACCTTGCACCAGAAAGATTCAGGTTTGTACAGCAGCATTTTGCATTACCTGGACTCATCATCTCAAAGAGATATTCGACCACGTTCTCCCAGTGGCCAAGTTCCTTGGCACATTGGATAGACCACTTCAATATCGAAGTCAGGATGAGATTCCAGCCCTCCTTACGATACGTCTTGCCAATCCGCTCAAAAAACCTAGAAATGGAAAAGTCGATAGTTGTCAGTTTCGATAAAGGTCGATTTGAGGTAAGCATGAAATGAAAAAGTTCACCTACTTGAGCGCCATTTCAAACTTTCCAGCGGTGTAATAGGTTCCTGCAATCTCCGAGGCCAAGAAGAGAGTCATCCTTCCTGACTTGTGCCTCTTGAACTGCTCATAGCTCTTTGTCAGGAGTTCGATAGTCAAAGCGAGGTGATCGATTCCACGCTCAGCGTTCATCGACTGCAGTGATGGAGGGTATGGTCTGCTGGCTGATGGAGTGGGCGCCACGGTGCTGTCAGGGAAAGCCTCCTCAGCCATCTCAAAATGAAGTCGTCGTTGGACACTGCAGTTGGCTGCTTGATGATAAAAGAACCCGGCATGCTGAAGGACGAGCATAGGGTTGATGCCTGCTCCAGGGCCATGGGTTCCTCCACCACGACCACCTCCAACGTGTCCTCCATATGCATACGCATCACCTCCGGGTCCAATGCCAAATCCTGTGGTGCCGCCACCAAGACCAATCCCCGAGAACTTGTTCAAGTCCTTGGAGCCTTCAGTCATTCCTGCAAATGAGCCATAGACGATGCTCCCGGGGGTTGGCACTGGAAGTTTAAATCCTGATTTTGTTCCGATATCCAAGAGATCTCCAAAGACCCTGTACTGTTTCCCGAGCCACGCCCAGTATTCGAACGAGTCATCGCCCATTCGCCAGCTCTCCGAAAATGCTTTGAAAACAAGCAAGTGGCGCCGGAAATGGAAAAGCGCTGTAGAAGGAGCATCCAAGTACAAATGAAATTTGCAGATCTATTCAAAATGTTAAAAACGTCATGTTAGTACACTTTTGTTGATAGAAATGCAGAAATACAGAATATGGGTAATTAATTACCTTCAGGCACAGGCAGTCGGCCAAAACTTTTGCTTCCGCCCAACGCCTTGTCCTTGCCTGCAGTCCTTGAGCTCCAGGTGTAATAGTCGAAGTGACTGCAAACATGTCAATCAAAAGGCCATATGCCGACTCGTAATGCTTGACCGCGTTGTCAATGTCCTGCTTGCACTCTGAGAACATTCCCATCTTGAATTCGTAGCGCAACATCCAGCCCTGAACTGACAGCCCTTGGTGTTGAAGTGCTGACTGTTGAACTCCTGCATTTTGTTGTTGGACTGGTCTGACACTGGCTGAAGTGGCGGGCAGGTTCGATTTCTTCTTTTTGTGCCGCTTCACTTGCTCCTTGTAGTAGTTCATAGATCCTTCGTACTGCGACCGCTGGAGGCTGTTGAAGTGAGACAAAAAGTTAGAGATTCTCTTTTGTCCATTCGTTTTAGTGTTGTGATTCCAGTTCAAAGACATACTTGACGGCGAAATCGTTAATCTCTGGAGCGGTACTTGGAGGAAGAACATAGAACGAGTTCTTGTTGTCAAGTCCCGCCGACTTGCGCACGAAATTCAAGCGATCTTCAATGGCAGGGTCCTCTATTTTACAACGTTCAATATCGTTCTCTCTTCAGTCAAATATCTTAAGGCAGTATCAACAATAGTATAACAAATTAAAATTACCCATGTGCGAACGCTGCAATAAAATAACTGTGGCAAACTTGACACTTCTCTCCTGAGCAGCTTTTCTAAAATGGCCAGATATAAGTCAGTTGAGCATGTCGAGAGACATGTCCTTCGAGATGTGTTTTGCACTCATGAGCACTCACCGGCGTTCGAGGAGTTCCTGAGCCAGTACAATATCATGCTCTCTTTCCATAGGATCAATGACACCGAGAGGTCCTTTGTCGGAAAAGTTCCTTTGATGTTCCCCGTCGGCGCCTGTAGATTCTCGGTCCCATAGGTCAACAATGGCAATAAAGACGGAGGGGATCTGCTCTCGATGTCGCTTCACAAACACGGGAGAGATGAGTCCATCAGGGTATAGCGGTGAGGAGGACGAGGTAGGTGAGAGCGAGGGAAGGAGGTGCTGCTGGCCGGTCTGTTGGAGAAACTTGCGCGTCGGTGGCAGGACATAGCTTCGTTGCTCAGGGATCACATAAAAAAGAGAGCCAGCTAGGCCCTTGGTGTTGTCCCAGTAAGAGACATTGTTGCGTGAGAGCATGGCCTGGAGCAGCGTTGACTTTTGGAATTCGAGTGCTGATGTGCTCGAGCCCTGCGCGCTGGGCCGAGGAGGAGGTGGAGGTGGAGAGTCATTGAATGCCTTTTGGTCCTGATGAGACGAGTCGGACGCGTTGTCGAGAGAGGTCAGGCCGGTGACAATAAGAGTCGGCTGCAGATGAATGACAAATTCAGGCGGATATGTATCCATGTTCTGCTGATATCATCCACTTCCTTGATGAGTTGTAAGAGGGAGAGATGGAAGAGTGAGCAAAGCATTAACCATGCAACGAAACAGTGAGGAAAACCAACACGACTTTAGCAGTTGCCGCCAATTTAAGGGGCTTTCAGGGAACATCCTCTCAAGCGCTTTCCTGTTCAATGCGCTTTCAATCCTTCTCCATCTCCATCCATCTCCACCCACCCTCCCTTTCACATCCGTTAAACCATGCCAGCAAAGAGCAACAAGACTGCAGTCAGCCCAGCCGCAAAGAACATTGCTGCTGCTGAGAATGTTTTCTTGTTCATTCCCAACCTGATTGGTACACCAGTTTTTTTTATTTTCAAGCTGATCATCATTTGCAAGCCAATGTGATCTTCAGTTGCGCATTCGACTGACTGACGTTGAACGGGCAACTCTCCCCTTTCCTACTCGTTTTCCTTACATTCCCATGTAACAGGCTACACGCGCATCATCCTTGCTGGAGTTTCCTTATACTACATGCCATCACACCCCAAGACGTGCATGCTCTTGTACTCGATCTCCTGTCTTCTGGATGCCGTCGACGGTCAAGCTGCCAGATACTACGACCAATGTAATACTACGACTAGTGATGTATTATTGCGAGACACAAGAAAGTGTCTCTTTTGATGGACTAACCTTGTGTCAAAAACTAACGCTCTACTCTATCTCGTGTGATCGAAACGACTTTTTCTCAATTTACTTTAGGCAGCAAGTTTGGCGCTGTTCTGGACATGGTCACTGACAGGTAAAAGACCAAGAGAAAATTCATTGGAGACGGACCAACAGAGTCAGGATTCTCAAAGGCACAAGCACCACGTACCATCTTTTCTCTTCAATTGATCTCCAACACCATCATAGTGCTGTCTCGCCCTTTTTTTTTTTTTTTTTTTTTTTGAGTGTGGTTGACATTTTATATTATGAGTCTGCGTGTTGATACCATAACCCACTTGAGAGATGGACATGTGTATGTCTGCATGTGCTACTCACTTGTTGTGGGATTGTCTGTATTTTCACGCTTTGCCGGATCCATTCGTTAGTGCTCTTATTTGTGGTTTTTTTTTCTTTATTAATCCACTACCTAACCCTTTGAACACACGCGGGCTGTTTTATTCACCCTTTCCCCCTTCATCTGGATTCATTTTCCACCCACCCTACCCCGATTTCATTTCTCGAAATATGCAAGTAGTGTGCAGTCTGTCGTGTGGCAGGCGACGGCAGTTGCGCCTGCCTGCAGTTCACAGCCAGATCCAACTTTTATGATAATTTTGTCTTTGCCTCCGCTCACTTTCGATCGATCGAATCTATGTCCTCTAACTACGTGGATCTTTTTCTTTCTTGTTCCTTCTAGATGCACCACTGCCTGTCTTCTGTGCTATCTCGCCTCCGCATACCCTACGTACGCCGTTCTCTTCCAGTTTTTGATCGCACTGGATGTCAGCAGCCACTACATGCACATGTACAGGTATGTCTATATAAACCAGGAAAAGATCGCATACCGGTCCCTGGTAGGGGCTCAGGGGTGCCAGAACGCCCATACCTGTTTTTTGGTCCTTGGCTGCGGCTGGGCTGGGGTTCACATGCAGTCCAATGCTGTTTGTTGCCCTGGACTGAGCTGACCTGCAAAAACAACATTTGGTGCTCTCAAATGCAAAGACGTGTCGTCTGACTGTTGATCTCTCTGTTTTGTCTCCATCCAAATAGCTCGTTGACTTCGGGGGCCACTAGCCACAAGAAGATCTCAGAGACCGGCAACCCCATCCTCAAAGCCTACTATACCAGCAACCTGGTTCTCTTTGGCTTCTGCTTCGCCAACGAGCTGTTCTTTGTCGTGCTGTACCTGTTCTCTTTTGGATTCGAGTCATCTCCCTTCGTCAGGTACACTCTCTGGGTCTTGGCTCTTATCACTGGCCCTGTCTGCGCTGGCAAGCAGATCATCAACTGCATCCAGTTTGCCAACGCCAGCCAGGCCCTTGCCCAGCTGGACCTGGACGAGAGAAAGCAGGCCAAGAAGAACTAGAAGGATCGAAGACCCATTTTTAAAATACACATACACATTTTTTCGGACCGGAAGATTTCGTAATCGTACTTGCTGCATGCAACATGCATGGATGGGTCAGGATATTTTTCCCTTCTGGGGACACAAGCTTGACGCTGTTCGCCATTCAATTTTTTTCATTTCTTTCATTTACATCAACGATTGACCTCACTCCTCCTCCTCACCCAAATTACTCAATACACAATCCTCATCACACATAACTGTCTCTTCTTTCCTACTTCTCCTCTTCCTCTCCTGGCCAAGTCATTGCTGAACAGTTCTCAGTGCTTCCTCTTCTTGACCTACTCCAGACCAGTTCAGAATATCGTCAGACGGTCACTCGCCCCACTTCAGTCACCACTTTTAACTCGCCAAAGTACCTCTGCTAGCCACGCAGTTGGACCCCCCCTCTCACCTCCAAGCCCTAACCACAACAAAGCCCGCAACTCTGGCCAGCTTCCAGGCAATGCCCACCCACCACCATGGCGCCGCTCTTTACAACCAACAGCAGGCCCATGCCGGGGGCCCATTCCAGTTTCACCACTCTGGCCATAGTAGCATTGACACCAGTGGCACCATTGCTGACCCTCGACTTTCGACTGGCGATCGCATGACCTGTATTGTCAATGCGTCTGTGACCATTGTTGCTGAGAACCAAATCCCGCAAAACCTTACCAAGCTTCAGCGCAACGGCGGAATTGGCGGCAACGGCCCAACCATGGGATCGGCACTGTCTAATTTCAGCGATTCATCGTCGCCACATCAACCTTACCATCAATCACGCTCAAGAGCTAGCAGCAGCCAAAGCCTCCATCGCCACAGCAGTCAGCAATTTCGCCACGAGGACTCGCCTCTTAGCAAGGAACGGGAGCGGGAGAGGGATAGGGGCACGGAACGTCTGAGACTCTACGTCTTTGGAGGCTTTGATCAGTACACAGACGTCGTTAACAATGATCTTTACCGCCTTGATATCGAAACAATGGCTTGGGAAAAGCTTATTTACACCAAGGGCGAGCCACCTTCGAAGCGGAATGACCACTCGGCCAGCCTGTGGGGCGACGATCGGATTGTTATTTTTGGCGGAAGCGACGAGACAAATCAGTACTGCAACGACGTTCATATCCTCAATATCCGTACAATGACATGGGAGGCGCCCGAAGTAGACGGGTTTATTCCCGCGGGAAGGGTCAAGCATGCAGCCACCATCGTCGATAACAAGCTCTATGTCTCTGGAGGCTGTATGGAGGGGGAAGAAAAAGATGGCGTCTCACAGGAGTTGTTATGTTTGGACCTGCTGACCTGGGAATGGGACGAGCCAATCGACTTTGTGCCAAGATACAACCACACATTGTTCGCCTACCGTGAGAAACTCTTTGCTTACGGCGGCTACAACGAGGAGATGGACCGGACAGGCGCGATCACTTATATGGATCTCCAATCCGCCCAAGTCACAAAGATCAATGTGTCCAACGACATTGCCCCCAATGTCGCTGCCCAGCAGTATTCCCAGGTTTGTGGCCACTATCTCGTGGTGGTCATCTCACAGGGACTGCGGTCGGAGCTGCAAAAGTTCACGGGAGGCATCTGGACACTCGACCTTGACTGCTTCCAGTGGACCAAGCACGATGACTGGAAGATCCTGGGCGAGAACCACACCTGGCACTACTTTTCGATGGAGCGCGATGGAGACCAGTTCTATTTAATCGGAGACGTGAACGATTCGGATGAATACTTCAAGCAGATCCTGACAGTTGATCTGCGCGAATATGGATCCTTTCAAGAACCCACGGTCAATATTGGAAACGAGCTGGGGAGGTTGCTGCAGGATCAAATATCGCTGGCCGATTTTCGTATCATCTGCATTGACACTAGCCAGCCTGAGGGACACGACTCAAGTTTCTCGAATCTATCGGACTTGGATCACGACATGGTCGTTGACAGCCAACCTGTGGTGCCGTCCATGAAACGTTCCGCTCGTCCATCCGCCACATCATCACTTGCTGGCTCGACTTCGAACAGTAGAGCTCACACTCCCCAGCAGGACCCCATCCTTTGTCACAAGTTGATCCTGATGGCTCGATGGCCACATTTTGCTAACATGGTGCAGTCAGGTATGGTTGAATCACAGACGAATACACTGACGATGCCGGAGCCATACGAGACTGTCCGAGCCTTTGTGGAATATTTATACACGGACAGTATTCAAGAAATGAACACGGACACGATTGCGGATCTGTTGGTCCTTGGCAACATGTACGTGATGGATCGACTGGTCCAACTCTGCAGCTCTGCACTGCATCAGCAGATCGATATCGAGACCGTCTCCAAGATCTATCATCGAGCTGGATTGAGCGGCCAGATAGGACTGCGCCAACGGGCGCTCAAGTTCATGTTCCGGAACTATGGTCCAGTGAGCAAAACCATTGGATTCCGCTCCTTGCCCAAGGAAGCCTTGTTTGATTTTTGGGACTCGACGCCCGAGGGCGCAGTGATCAACATTTCTATGTAGGTAGCTACTCATATTATTTTAAAGAATAAAAAAAAGGTTGCTAGAGCAAACAAGCGCCTCACGGATGATGACGATGAAGATGACGGCGCAGTCAGAGTTTCAGTCGGTTTGCCACCAACATGGTGCACTTCCGTTGCTTCTAGTGCACCCGCCACGATGAGGAGGCGGCGCTTATTTCTTTTTCTCATTTCTCGTTTCTTTTTCTTGACTTGAGCATGCAGGTTTTATTACCAGGCAGCTGCGGCACATGATGTCGATAAGAATTCGATAGAAAAGTGTGGAACGATTTTTGTGCGTTCTCGGCTCACTGCTTTCTGACTTTTTTTTGCCACTTGCCAGCAAGGACACGTTTGCACAGCCAATGGCGAAGTCGGGGGTCAATCGAAGATTTTCCCAATGACATAAAAGTGTGTCCATTTCCACAGCTTTTGCTTCCTTTCGTATTTTCTCTTTCTTCCCCCCCCCTTCCCCTCACTTGCTAACCCACTTCAACCACATCATCAACCAACTCAACCCGACCACCACCAAAGTACCTTTTCCCACATAATCTACATATCATGTCTGCAGTTCAGGACTTGTTCGCTCAGGGCAGCCACGCGTTTGCTGATGAAGACTACGAGGAAGCATTGAACTTCTACTCAAAAGCCCTCGAGATTAACTCGACCCATGCCGAAGTCTTTTTGAAGCGGTAAGGAAATTAAGCTCAAGATTTGACGAACCATGTAGAAGCTTGCATCTGGATGGCGCTTGGTGATGCAACTGGTGTCTTGATTCATTGCAACGAATGGGTTGTAACTCATGTCCTCCTGCTCTTGTTTTCTGCCTCATTTAACTAGTTCAGCAACATACCAAAAGCTGGGGAAGGACCAGGAAGCATACAACGACGCCCTCAAGGCCTTGGCCTTGATCAAAGAGAAGCCTTCGGCAGATGTCACTGTTGAGGCCAAGGCACAGCTTCGCAAAGGGTAAGTGACGCGAGTGCACCACGACATTTTTTTGGACTCGGAACCCCTCGCCCCTCCTCTTGCATTTGTTGACGCCACCAGGTTTGTGCTGACCTCATTTTGTCTCTTCTTTGCCCCCTTCTTTAAGAGTTGCCGCCTTCCACATTCAGGACTATGCAACAGCCAAGGTGGCTTTGGAGGAGTGCCAGCGCCTTAGCCCTGAGCAGCGCACTTTGGCGAGCTGGATCCGAAAGAACGAGCAGGAGCTTGCAAAGCTGCCGCCAGCAGTTGCACCCACAACCCTCGCCCCCGTCTCAGCAGCGGTAGAAACTCCGGTCTCCTCGCCTGTTGTCTCTGACTCTCCTGCCTCCACACCAGTGCCCGCCCCTCTGACTCCTGCTACTCACCGTGTTCGGTAAGTGTGAACTTGTTGACTTCTCAAAAAATAAGTTGCGGTTTGCTCGGCAGACTTCGTTACTGAATATACTTTCCTTCCTTTTCGACTCTGTAGTCACGAGTGGTACCAGAATGACACATATGTCACCATTAGTGTTTTCATCAAGAACGCAAAGAAGGAGAACGTGGACATCATCTTTACCGACAACGCTGTAAGTTCCTCCTTAGATGTGATGTACTGCTCGAGGAAGAGAGAAAAGAACATTCTAATCGCTTTCGTTATTGACACAATCCTTGCAATATTTTTTCTCTGTCCACAGCTGTCCGTGTCTGTGAAGATGCCCACTGGATCGGATTACTCACTGGAGCTTGACCCTTTGAGCCACAAGGTTATTCCTGGCGAGAGCAAGTACGAGGTCCTGTCCACAAAGATTGAGATCCAGCTCAAGAAAGAGCTCTACGCGCTCAAGTGGGGAGCCCTCGAAGGCGATGACACCAATGCCGGATCTATGGCAACTGTTGCTGGTATGTTCTCTCTCTCTCTCTTGGTCTATTTACGCGATTGTTTTGATCGGTAGTAAGCTAAATTTCAAATTTCTCTGTTGTTTCAAATTTCACAGGAGGAGTAACCCCTGCTTACCCTACCTCGTCCAAGAAGGCCAAGAACTGGGATGCTCTCGAGAAGGAGGCAGCCAAAGAGGAAGAGAAGGCCGATGGCGACAAGGCCTTGAACCAGCTGTTTGCTCAGATCTACAAGGACGCCGATGACAACACCAAGCGTGCCATGATGAAGAGCTTCACCGAGAGCAACGGTACCTGCCTTTCCACAAACTGGGATGAGGTCGGCAAGGGCACTGTTGAGACCCGTCCTCCTGAGGGCATGATCGCCAAGAAGGTGAGTAACGAGGTACTTGTATTGCGATTGAGCTGCACGATACGACCACAACCTCTGAACAATGTGGTCCTTTTTTTTTCTCTCTTGAACTAATAGTACAACTCCTAAGCTGCCGAATCCAGTTGTCCCAGATTTGCTCGTCCTGTAGTCGCATGTGCGTTGATCATGTAAACGCCGCTTGAAAATAAAACCTTTGCTATTTGCATGTTTATCCGAGCTATTGGCGTGCAAAGGGCTCAGCCACGCTGTTGAAAAAGCTAAATTCCTGCCCCGCAAATCCAAGTTGGCGCCATTCACTTCTTTAGCACCCTGCTTGCCTCCCTTCCCGCCAAGACTGGTTGTCTTTTCCTGATTGTGATTATGGCACCTATATACAGACAACACGGGTCCGCTCAGCTCTCTCCATCGCTTCATTACGGCCCCCAAGACTGCAACAAGGGCATGCTGGGCATAGAGGCGAAGGAATACAAGGGATAAAATATTTCTTTTGTGAGCTTTTTTTTTGTGCGCTTTCAACGTGAACATTAATTTATTTGCTGGACCATGAGTGGTGCAACTGGGAAGACCGGGAGGACAGAATAGTGAGACAGAGTGGGCGCTGAAAAACATGTCTGCACCAGTTTGCCGCGCTATGTTTGTTCTCGTCTGCTGTCGATTCACTAATTATGGGATTTGGTCCAGCTGGCCAACGAATGGAACTCATGGTAGCTCCCTCGATGGATGTGTTCACGGCGGCATACACGTCGATGTGGTGAAATGGGTGTATTGACGGGAAAAGAGTCCACGCCTTGCAGAGCAAACTAGAAAAAAAAATGAGCCAGACAAGAGGAAAGAGTGGGATTCTTTCTGGCCGGGGACCCAGCCAATCGATCAAGCACAACAACACCACAAATGTTCCTTGCACACTGACAGCACCACAGTAGATTCATAAATGTGATGCCTGCCTTCACTTGGACAGATAGTCCCCACTCATTACGCCTCAATGCAAAACCCGCAAGCCCAAAGGCACTGAGAGCTTTGAGTGCTTTGAGCGCAGACTGAGAGTGCGCATTTATCCCACTGTTCTCTGTCCTCCTGTTCTCTTGTTCGCGATCCCTGTGTCGGTCGTGCATCTCTCTTACACACTTGCTTCTTATTTTATGGCTGCTCATTTTTTCTGTTTTTCCCTTTTTCTCTTTTCTTCTCCTCAGCTTGCTCACTCCACCCACACTCACTGACACACTCGTCCTTTTTCTCCCTCGCCGAGCTCTCCTCCTCCTCCTCCTCCTCCTCCTCCTCCCTTCATTCCTTCCTGCCTGCACCTTCCTCCTACACGGACAAACACCCTCTTCTCTTCAACACCCATTCATCCATCCATACATCCATCCATCTACTCCCATTCATACATCCACACCGACTCCATCATCGCACTCGAATCTCCCTCCTCTCTCTTCTCTCCCTTCGATATTTTTACCCCCTGTCCGTTCCCAAACGACTCTATTTGTCTCACTCCGACAAACCTTCCACATACTCGCCCCTGAATATCGCTCGACCATGAAGTTGTCCAGGGCCACTTCTCTTTTTGTACTATGTGCCATCACCCTCCTGGTCACTGCCCCTACTGGCATCGTGGCCCAAAAAAATGATCCAATAGTCCTTGGGCCTGGACACGAGCCCGCTGCACCAGGAGACACCACCACCACAACGACACCCAAAGTAACATCAACCACTACCATCGCCGCCACCACCACCACCACCACCACGACAGTTCCGCACACGTCTGCCCCGACTTCCACTGCCACCCCTGCTCCTGTCGTTCCTACCTCCACCTCTGCTCCAGTAAAAACCACAGCCACCCCCTCTGGACCTCCCAAATCCGTATCATCCAGTGTACTCCCTACTGGTCCTGCACCCACTAATGGCACTGCTTCCACCTGTATGAGCACCGCAGATTGCGCAGATGGGCTGCTCTGCCAATTGGCCGTCTCGGGTTCCCCCACAGGTGTCTGTGGAGCCATGCCCGCCCGCTTCTTCTGCAAACCCAACGCGCCTCAGGTCGCCCAGGTCTGTGTCACCACCTCGGACTGCAGAAACCCGGCCTACTCGATCTGCAGGCCCGACCAAGACAACACAAACCGAACTGTCTGTGTGGGTCTTGGCGACCCGACTCTCTCTCCTTGTACCCAAGATGCTCCTAACGGCGACGACGGCAGTATCACGAATACACTCAAATATGCAGGCATTGGTGTCGGCTCTGTGGCCGCTTTGGCCGTGGTCTTTGCACTCGTTCGTTGGCAGCGCCGTCGCCAGCGGTCCAAGATGCCCGAGAACATGTTTGGCGAGGTGGACTATGGTATGACGGACCGTTCAACCACCAAGGCCGAGCCCTATGCGTTCTCGAGCCGCACGGCGGCCCAAGGAAGCGAGAACTATGAGGACAGCTACTACCAAGGTGGTGCAGGAGGTGGTGGTGGTGGATACAACAAGGACCAGTACTACGATGATCAGCACTATGGCCACGATGGCTATGGCAACGGAGGCGGATACGGTCAAGGTGGCCACGGTGGCCACAATGATGGGTTCTATGACAACTCTGGCTACGACGACTACAACCAGCAACCGGCCGCCCCAGCCCGAGCCATGTCTCCTCGTGGAGGTGACTACCAGATGGACCATTATGGCGTTGAGCCGTCAGAGATGGGCTATGGTGGACACGGCCATGGCCATGGAGGTGGTGGATATGACCGATACTAGTCATAGTTGCTTAAAGAGAATAACCATAAAAAAAGTTGAATATCGAAAAGCTGTTGTCCAATTGTGTGGGCTATGAGGAATTTGCTGGACGGACCGACGTGTCAAATCGCTGATTCTCGAAAATGGCTGCCGCACGTGACTTATTTTTATGCCTTTATCAAAGTGGAAAGGCATGCGACATCATCCTTTTCAGCCCATCTACACCAGGACCTTAAACGAAAAAGAGCACGAACGAAACAACAAATGACCATTCTCCCACTATCAACACCTGGCAGGAGCACACCGAACAGCCAACATTCATCCTATTTCCCACCATCCTCTTCGTCCTCGAACGGCAACAATAATGGCCCAACCATAGGATTGCCAGGCCAAGCCGGATTCAGACGCAAATCAGACGGAGGATATGGGTTCAATGGCTCATCAGCAAGCGCACGAGTCCATGGCCATCACCACCAGTCCAGCAGCATGTCCAGTTTTGTGCCCTTATTCCTGCGGCGACTGTTTCGTTTCCCGCATATGGATTTCCAGGTACAACCAAAACAAACATTCTCGATACGAAAGAAAGGCACACGACCGAGGATCAGGTCAAGGTGGAAAGCAGCAAGCTGGGAAGATATTAACGTCAGAATCTTACCTCACATATGCTGGACACACTAGTTTGCGTTATGGCAGATGGTCTACCTGTGCATATCTCCAAGGATAGTGTAAGTGCCTGTGCCACTATGGAGAATGAGCAAGGTATTCCTTTTGCGCAAGACTCTGAGTGGAGTGTTTTGACACATTTGCTCTTTCATCATGGCCCTATAGGTACCGCAATATCCATTATCACAAACGTAAGAAGGAGATCTCGACAGCATCGGAGACACTGAACGACAGTTTGACTTCAGATAAAGCAGGATACAAAGGAAAAGCCAACGACCTCAAGTTTGACCATTGATCGACATCCTCTATCTTCAATAGAAACCAAGAACCAGTGGGCGCGTGACGACCCAGCCTTTATGGTCATCCTCTCGGGAGTACTATGCTGTAAGCCATTTTATTCTTAGTGCCCATGTCAACCAGGTCGTCATTATAGTCGCACATACTTATCCTTCCAAAAACCTATCTTCTCGCGTCGATGCTAATTAGGCTCGGCGATTGCATGGGGCTTAGTTTATGGACACGGAATGATGGGCATCCTTCGAATGATGCTATACATGGTCTTTGTCGACTTTGTGGTCATCGGAGTCGTTGTGGCAACAATTTGCTGGTACGTGTTCAGGAAGATATACTGCTTACTTATAATCAGGAAAGAGAGAGGTATCAGGTTTTTTAAGCCGCAGCCTTGTTTGACCATCTAGGACAATTGCCAACCGATTCCTGGCCCGAGCGAGCGTCTATTCAACGGAGCAGTCAGTGGAGTGGCAGTACGCATTTGACATCCACTGCAACGCGTTCATGCCTGTGATTGCGCTGCTGTACATTATCCAAATGGTGTTTATGAAGGTCCTGGTGAAGGACTTTTGGATCTGTTCGTTGCTGGGCAACACTCTGTACATGATCGCCATCGTCTACTACTGTTACATCACCTTCCTGGGATACAATGGTATGCACGCTACGGCACTATATTTTTCTCTGATGACGTTGATGACTTTGCACTAACCATCCTTTTGCAATTGATTTTCTTTTTATGATAGCCCTTCCATTCTTGAGGCACCCAGAGATGTTCTTATACCCTATCACCATCTTTGTGGTCCTCTATGTTCTTGCCTTGATTCTGGGAATCAACGTGAGCGCCAAGGTCCTGGCGATGTACTTTGGATGATCCAGGAGTTCGTATGGTAACCCTCACAATTTTTCGTCCGCTCTTATTTTTGTCGGACGCAGGTGTCTTGAAATAAAATATGAACTTTCTACAGACAAGAAACGTAGTTGGGGCTGGACTTTGTGGCGAACCACTGTGCGGCGCTGTGTGTGGCTGCTTTTTTTACTTAGGGTCCTTGGGGTATTTTCATAATTATCAGGATGACACGAAAGAAGTTGGTCTCCAGGAAGTTGGGGATGATGACCTTTTAGGTGACGACGCTGAGGCAGCTGGCTGTCTTGCCGTTGTCGCTGAAAAAGTTGTGCACGCCGTTGAAAATGACGGCTATTGAAACGAACAAGAAAATGTTAGTAATCTCCTTGATGCTAACATATAAAAGAGCGATCCAAGCAAACGCGCACGACGAGCTTACGCTAGAGGATCATAGGTAGCGTTGGGGTAGAGAGAGAAACAAAGGCGGATGTTAGATCGAGCCAAAACATTTCAAGAACAGACCGAAATACGGTGGTGGCTTACATCGGTGGCCTGTGCGATGTGTCCAACAAAGTCGAGTGCGCACCAGTCCTGGACCAACTGGTTCTTGACATTGGGGTTGTTGTCCTTGAGCCATCCGCTTTGGTAGGGCTAAATCCAAAAACAGGAAGTGAACAAAACGTTGAAGGAGATGGAGAGCAAATCCGAAAGATGGCTTCTCCAAGAAGAGTCCTGCAAAAACATACCGTGACAAGAGGGTCGTATTTGCTGGCAATCATGAGATACTATTAAAAGAAGAGAAAATTTTAGTGCCACTATTCATCTTTCTCAACTTTAATAGCCTCTGAGACACCTACCTGCACGCCGGGGACGGTGTCATTGGGGGTGTTTAGCTCTTCCAAGAAGGGGGCACCGACAATCAACTGGAAGCACGCCTTGCAGACAGGGTTCAAGACTCCTTCGACCACATCGTGAAGCCCCAAACTTTCCATAAGCGTGGTCAAACTTGACAAGGTGGTTCCGTAGGAGTTGGAACCGATGCCAGCGAATTTTCCTAGACAGAATCAGAGATGACATGTAGGCACGAACAATGGTCAACCTCTTGAAATTAGGGACCCAGCATAAATTTCCTCCTTCAAGAGTCTTACTTGTTTTGGCGTCACCATTGTTGTATTTGAAGTACACGCGAGGCAAGGTCGAGCCTTCAGAGTGGCCCAGGATATCAACCTTTGGCGCACCGGTTGCAATCAACACTGAAAGAGGAAGAAAATGGTATTAGAAGTTTGTTCGTCCAACGAAGAAACCAGAGGAGCTGCATTGTCAACTTACCTTTATCGACAAAGTCGGAGAGCTGGTTAGCGCTAGTACGGAGGTCATCCAAGCCATTGAGAAAAGGGACTTCGTTTAGATGGCCATAATCCAGCGCGAAGGTACAATAGCCCTTGGCAGCGAACCTAGTGGCCATGTAGACCCACTCGCCCGAGTTACCGCCAAGACCGTGCGTCATGACGATAGGGTAAGGATAAGACGATGAGGGCTTGCAGTTCCAGTCGTTATACCCTCCAAAAGCACGCTTGTCAAGCCCAAACGAGGAGTCCGGGTGCGCAATTGGTGAGGCGGAGACGGAGGTTGAGGCGATTGTCAGGGCTGCTGCAGCGGCTGAAATTAGAGTCTTGCGGAAGATCATGGTGTTTTTTCGAGTTCAAGGGTGAATGGATATGAATGGATATGAATAGGTACTGTGAAAAGTGGAAGATTGTTGGTAACAATGGAGAGATATTGAGTAGAAAAGAGAGAAAGTGAATTCCTTTTATATGTTTAGCGAGAAAACAGCACACATATTCACAGGAAAATAGACAACCGTTGTTAAGTGTGGAGAAAGAGGCATTCCAGATAAGCGATCAAAGCAGATGGAGTGCTAGATTGGGTTGGTCACTGCAGGACCCTTTGGAGCTTTAAACTGGCCATTTGCATAAATTGCGATGGGGCACACATACCGAGCGAGCGAGCCGCTGGACATTTTCAGCCTAACGCCGTACGTTTCTGACTTTGATGTCCTCGGCTGAGACAACCTTTCTTTTCCTGGACGGACCTCTTTTGTTGAACCACAACAAATGGATGAACGTGAAGACAAAGGAAAACATACCAATGTCCTCCGGCAGAGCCCTCTTTACCCCTGCATTTGACCATCTCAAAATTAGCGTAGCGTTGGAGTGGAGATTCACCGATTGTGGGGACTTTTCTGTCCTCACCCATGCTCCTTCTCTCTTCCACACCTTTGCTGGTCAGCAATTAATTCTGCTTACCAAAAAATAAACGATTCAAGCCAGCGAGGACAGGCAAATATAATCCAACCGACCCTCTGAAGGCCCAAAACCAGCGCGTCTTGATTTGGTCCTCAAAAGAAAAAAAAGTCTGGCAAATGAGAGTGTCCAAGAGCATTCGTCGCCAGACCAAATGGCCTAATCCAAGAGAGCTCTTGGGATGTTGCTGAGGAGTTTGATGACAATCGACGATAACGCCGTCTTGACTTTTGTCATGACAGCTCATGTCTGGAACTTGGCGTAAGGGTCGAAGGCCATATTACGAAAGAGAAAAGTCCATTCAAGGTTGTTGCTTTTGCCATCGTTTTCAAGAAGTAAGCATCAAACGTGCCGTTCAGCTCGCTTCGTGTAACCCAGCGCCCTACCCACTGCTCGTTCGGATGAGATGTGGGTAATCATGTGTATTTTTTTTTGTCATTATACAACCCGAGATCAATTCCTCGTGTTAGCTCGGCCGAAACTTCTGTTCCTGCTCCAGGTGGTTTCCTTTGGTGAACTCATTCGAAACTAGAGAAACAGAAAAGGTTGAAAGTCGAAAACCTGGCTATGATAAGTATAGCTGAAGTAATTGGATTGAGCGCGCGTGAGAGACATCTCGATAACGGAATCGCCCTCATGACGCGCAACGGAGGCATTGAAAGACGTAGGAGATGGAACTTGGCATTGGTGGCGTCCTCGAATGAGCAACATTTCAATTAAACCAAGCATGCTGGATAGAGATGCTGGGTGTGTAGTTGGTATGGTATCGGTTGGGACTCTGGAGATTCTCAACAAGAGTTGCGACCTTCTGAAAATGAAGGGGAGGACACCACTTAGGCGCCCATGGGGTTCTACTCCCACCATTGATGCAGTGCACTGCAGATGAGCAAATTTCATGCAAGAACAAATTCACTTGTTCCGTGGGATGGTTGCACACAAAAAATCAGTTGACTTTGATACATGCGCAGCTTTCCTTCTTTCAGATTGATTCTCCTCAACCTCATTCCCATTCAACATTAACAGGGCAATGCACTCTTGCGACATTGTTCTCGGCATCCAAGAGCTGCAGGACATGCTAAGAAGCCATTTGACTCTCAAAGACTTCAAGACATGCATCCTTATCTCACGCAACTGGAACAGGTTCGCCCACAGTCTTTTACACTATCTGACAGGGTTGGCATGCTTCATTAGGCTAACTCCACTCATTTTTGGGTAATCCTATGCCGTGGAAAAACAACCACCAGGATCTTTGTTCCATTCTTGTGGAGGACGGCGTCTCTACCGCATGGAAAGCGAGGAAACAGATGGAAGGCATTTCGACGAAACGGAGTTCATATCGCCGTGCTACACCAGTGTGCCGCTGATAGAAAAACACTGCAGTTCATTGGGAAATACCTCAACATGGTCGAGAGTCTCAGCCTCACATTCCAGAGGTCCGCCTGGATCAGCTACAATGTCCTAGAAGAGTGCTTTGGACGGCTGACAAAACTCACCACCCTCCACATCTTTATCGATGGCTCCCAGTTCTCGCCGGCTATGCTCTGGAGTCTGTCGCAGCTTCGATCCCTCACGAAATTGACTCTTTGCGTCTATTACCACAACTGGTTCATCACTCGGCACTATACTTCCAAGGATTACTTGGCGATTCTCGACTGCTGCTCACAGGTCCAAGATCTACGCGTGCTCGGGGCATTTATGGAGCCGGGACTTGGGGTTTCCCACATCAAGAATTCGATTGGCCATCAAGTGCAGAAGGCGTTCTCGTGCCCGGAACTCGCTCCTTCAACTCCTCAACAAGCAATAGGTCGCCTTCAACACTTGAGATCTTCATCAACTCGTAGCCTCGCAAGGGATCTCAACCAACACCACACATCTTCAAGTCGCAGAACACAGTCAGAGGCATCTCAATTATCTTTATCTTCGATGAAAGCTCCTATCCATTCAACAACAATGAACATCACGTACAGTCTGCGGCGCCTCGAGATCAGGACTGTAATGCTGGACGAGTTTGACTTTATCAGCATGGTCAGCAAAAGCCCGCACTTGAACGAGCTGATGATCGACACTTGCACAGTCAACCTTAGCCTTGAAAACTGGATTGTTTTCTCTGAGCGATGCCCCGAGCTCCGGATACTCAAAGTAGTGGATGGCGACACGATGCGGTACATACCGAAATTACCAGATCTTTTTTTGTTCTTCCCGAAACTGGAAGTTCTCCATCTCGAGGATCAACATTTTGAACTGGATCCGGACTTTTTGTACACTGAAGTCGTGGACCAAACCACGGGCAAGCGTCCAAAATTACCTCCGTTGACGCATCTCCACTTCACTGGCACTCTACGGCGACCGCTCAGAGTCCTGATGCATACCTTGGCCCTGATCCCAAAGTTGGAATACCTTGCGGTGGGGCTGTCACTGCACTTTATCGGAGGGGTTGATTCATCCATGTTTCCGACGACAGAGTATTCCTTCGACCAGCCCTGGCGCTCCATGGATACATTGGCTCATCTGGACGTGTCTGGTGTTCGGTTTGACGATCCCAGCCTCATCAAATTCTTTCGTCAGGTGCAGTCTCTAACGAAACTGAGAAAACTTGGTGTATCGATCTACCATGTCAGGCAAGCAATAGAGCTGACGCCACTGGGGCCATCAGGCGAGTACCCGCTTCTAGGGTCAGAGAGTGTTTTCTTTTACTTCCCGACTGTGAGGAGTATCTACATTGGATCGATAATTTCGAGAGAAGGTGAGATGCCGGATGCGGTCACGTACGACGAGATGGCGTTTGTGATTGTTTCTATGCCAGAGATGCGGACCCTGGAGCTGAAGCACATGTCTGAGGCTGGCCTAAAAGATCTACTCTCGTGCGACTATGCAGGTATTAAGTTTTGCTAAGATACTTCCAGATTTACCAAATGAAAGAGTGAATGATAATGTTCGAGTTGGAGTTGTGGGAGCTTTTCTTGACTATATCCGAGCTTCTTGATCATATCACTGCCAAAACGCGAGACTTTGTCACCCAAGCCCATACGGGTTCACTTGTCATCGACTGGTCTGGGCTTTGAGACCTGCACTCGCTCAAAAGGTGCGTCTCACGCCCCGGACAAAACGGTCAAGTTAGCAGCAGGACTCTGCTGAAAAAGCAAGATCGGAAACATGTAGCCACGAAGGTAGACTATGGCGACACAATAGGAGATAGGGAGGTAGCAAATGTAATGGAGAGGGAATGAGGATTGGAGGCATTCGTGAAGGGAGCTGCTGCACGAAAGCTCGAGAGCAGCAAGGATGGTCAATGCTGACAATTTCCTACTTTCGCATTTTGCGAGCAGCAAAGAAATGAGAGGGGTTTTTATTTTTATTTTCAACAACAAAAGAGAAACTATGTACAAGAAAAAAGTAAAGAAAGCAACGGGCGGAAACAAAGCTCGCGGCAGAATTGGCAGATTTCCTCTCGGGCGCTGGACTTTCTCCTCGGGGCGACTATCCTTCCGTACACGTAACTGGGAAAACGGGTGGCCGCAACGTTCATTATGGGCGTCAATCCCACGATGTTACAATTCAGCGGAACCACACCAACGATGGGCAGCAAAAGGAAGAAAGGGAAGAAGGCAAGCACAGCGAATGCGATTTGGAAGAAGAGTAAACAAAGATATTTTCCTTTGCCACCAATAGTTCTCTTTCATGTCCATCGATAAAAAGTTGACTCAAGGGAATGAGCACATTACCTGAATGAGAAGGACAACAAAAACCTCCGCCAGCCGGGCGCCCACTCATGAAAATGGACATTTCATAGAGGAAGGTTGCCAAGGCGAGAACACCCAAAATACCAATGCGATTCAGAGCAAACCGGACAAGCCTACGCAGCTGCTGATACTTGTGATCCATGTAGCAGGCGGCAGGTCCGATATAGAGATGCTTGAGTAGTAAACCGCTTCGAGGACTCTCTCGAGTTTCTTGCGCACAAAGCAGATCCAAGCATCGATCCTTTCGTATGCTCGTGGCATGCGACGGTCATAACCACCGCTTGCCATCCTATTATTCAATCCACTGGATCGTGGGATGTCCATCTGCCGTATCAATACCGATTCTGCTCCACCGCGCGAGCTACTTCCAGTTGATCTCGATCCTGTTCGAGTCTTGCTCTTTCAGAAGATGTTTTGCATCTCCAGATTAGATAGATGCTAATGTCGATGTCATTTGGGGCATCCGCGATGAAGTGTTCATAGCAGAGACAGGTATCGAAACTCTCGTATCCGGAGAAAACTTTCATCCGCTTGCATGTTTCTCGTCTATCCCTGGAAAAAGATATTTTGGTGGCATGCAACACAGTCGTGAGACAAGGGGCATTAGCCTTCGTTCAAGTATTCGAGTGTATTCAAGAGAAATGGTCAAAAAGCTGTAATTTGGATTAACTACAAAGAGATTTTATCCTCGTATATGTGAGTGATATATATACAAAAAGATGCATTCATTTTCATTAAAAGAACTTGCCATTCTAGCGAGAATTGTTTGGTCGCTGGTACCAAAAGTCGTATAGAAAGACATCATCCAACCAGGTGCATATGTCATTCTCTGCATTGTGCGAGACGCTGCTCTCGATATTGAGCTCAATGATGGGGTTAGAGTCGTCATAAGGCAGCCAGTTAACACTGGTCACATCTGGGTTCGTTGACTCAACACCAGGGACGCTTGACTCGGGGTTCGGGTTGCCCGTCTTGGCAAAACTCGTCAGCCTATCCACAACCTGGCGGGCGAATCGAGCGTCGTCACCTGTCTGCGAAAATCCAGGCACGACTGCGCCACTTGCGAATACGGGCTGGATATCAGCGGCATGGCAAACGCGGCCAGTACTTGCTGAGCAATAATTCTGACCGACAAGTGGAAGATCGCGGCCATGGTTGAAGCGGAAGTTGTAGGTAGGCTTGTGCTTGGCCATTGCGCGGCTAAGGTATCGCAGTGGGCAAAAAAAGTAGTACTCGGTGCCAAACTTGGTGAACATGTTGCGCACTGCGTCGTTGTCGTTGGGATCGAGTTGGCAGTAGGGCGACGCGATTACTTGTGCTGTCCTGTTTGCAGAAAGGACGTATTCCAACGCGCTCGCTGCTTGGTCGACTGGAATGGGTTGAGGAAAGATTTGAGGCTATTCACATGAATGAAATAATTGGTGAGTACCAGACACCGGAGTTCAGAACCGATAGTATCAAAGTTGGGAGAGAAACGTCAATACCGTACCACAAAGTACCCAGCGTCGTCATGGACTGTTCCCCACATGATATTAGCATTCGTGTTGTATGTACCATCCTTGACCATCATGTTGAAGTCTGCGGGGATAAGACTTCCATCGGCAGTTGGTCGCTGGATAAGAGCATATGTAGCCCACTTCTCAGCTGCGAGCATTTTTACGTTGGCGCGCAGCTGGGCTTCCAACAGATCGTTGACGGACTTAGCTCGGGCGCACGCAACTTCGGTGACAGCACATCCCAACTCTTGAAGGAATAACGTCGCCATTTGAGCAGCACTCTGAGGAGAATGGAATGGAATATTTGCTATATCTGGAAAATGAATTATAATCCACCAGGGTTCCGATGAAACGTGACAAAAGGTCAATTATATGTATTTCTTGAAAAACGGTACAAATTCACCTGGCCACATACCTGATTCTCCAAATACACTCTGGTAGAGACCAAACGTCGAGGGTGCCGAGAGCAACGCTCGGATCAGTGTAGCGCCAGCTGATTCACCAAAGACAGTGACGCGCTTGGGGTCACCGCCAAAGGCAGCAATATTCTTTTGGACCCACTTGAGCGCGAGTATGACATCCTGCAGAGCCTGGTTGCCGGGAGCCGAGGAACTGCCCCAAGCTGCAATGTTCTCAAGCCATCCCAACATGCCGAGGCGATAGTTTATAGTTACTACGACCACACCGCCGCGAGAGACGACATTGCCAGGTTCAAAAACGATCAGCGAGCCAGAGTTGCTATTGATATGTTTGGAGTTGAGAAGTGGGAGAGGAAATGAGTAATTGTACCTTTTCATCGAGAAGTCTAAAGTGTAACCCTCATGATGATTGAAATTTCCTCAACATACTTGACAAACCCACCACCGTGAAGATACAACAAAACTGGAAGCGGTGCCTGATCTGGACCCTTCAGACTTGGAGTATACACATTCAAGTTGAGACAGTCTTCCGTCTCCTCGGCTCCATTCTCGAGATCGACCAGAATTGCCGGAAGAACGCCGGTGGACTTGGCAGTCTGTGGACAGATGCCTTTGTAGCGAATGCCGTCAAATATGGAGGTAAACGGAGCCTTGGGCACAGGATTCGCGAAGCGGAGCGCACCAACAGGAGGCTCGGCGTAAGGGATGCCCAAAAATCTAAAGCTGGTCATATCATGCCATCTGATCACGTGACCGATTGAGGAGCCGGGGGGGGGGCAGGTAGGACACCAGGTTAGAGAGTGAGATTTTACTAAAAAAAAAAAAAAAAAAAAAAAAAAAAAGAGAGATTGATGGAAATGCAGTACTCACCCTTGGATAGTACCAACAGGGGTGTTGACCTTGACTTGGCGGGATGAATCTTCGAACAGGAGCACACGGCGCATAGCACTGTTGAAACAAACAATAGGCAGTTGGGTGTTGCAGGGGATCAAGTCTGTATTGCCCGTGTTCTTATTGACAGCCAAGCAGTTGGAAACGATTCGAGGCTCACCTATCGGAAAAAAAAAAAAAAAATCTGGAGAGAGAAAAGGCTGAAAGGGCGAAAACGAAAGAAGGGGTGAAAGAGGGGAACTGTGGGAAAGGGAATGCGAGATAGAACTGGATTAAGTTACCGTTGTAGACCCAGAACTGAGAGTAGGCCGACACTTCAGGCTGTGCATTAGGATTGTTGTTCAGCAAGGATACGAGCTCAGTCGCTCCGGAGGAACCGGGGATGTAGATGTATCCACCTATGTTGGGGATGTGTGGAAATGAGACTGGTGATGAGCACGGGACCAAATGAGAGAATGAGATAAAGGCAAAAGCATAGGTTGCTGATGTGCATACCATCACCCATCGACAGGCAGGCATCAATGCCTGCGTAGTAGTCTCTAGGCTTGGACAGCAGCAGATAGGCGTTCTTTATTATGTTGCTAGAGTCCACATCGTTTTTCAGGAGCAAATGTGCGCCACCAATATCGCTTGCCAATGGAGCTGTGGGGAGGAGGAGATGCTTATCGACCTTGACTGGTGCCGCTTCGATAACGACTTGGGCCGTCGTCAGAGCCACGGACAAAGCCGCGACAATTTTTTTAATGATCATTATTGGACAGTGACGGGTGACGTTTTTAGTGAGTGCAAGACTTGGGGGAGGAGTATCTGGGTGCGGTAAACTGGTCGAGTGTGTGTGAGAGTGTGTGTGGGGGAGAATGGAAAGGGCTTATATAGCAAATGGGTGGTGGGTTATTTGGAGAGCGCAGCATGTAAACGCACACCATTATTCAAAAAGGAAAGCTCGCGTATGCGTTTGGCTAGGATATCGTAACGGAATTCAATATTGTTAAAGATTTCTTCGTCGGCTAGAAAGTACACTTCTGTGCCAACAATCATGCCAGAGGGAGGCCGCAAGGCGGAGGGCTGAGGCATTAGTAAGGCAGACGCGTCACGATACGTGCAAGCCTCCTCGCAGAGCACATGGGACAAGGGACGAACGAACGGCTGACTTTTAGGGGCGATGATTTCAACTGTTGCGGGCTCATAAACAAAATAAATGCAAATGGGTACCTCAAACGGCTGTCAACAATAGCCGATGATGAAGAGGTCCGAGAAAAAGTGAGGATGGAAATATTGTGGGAAAGTGACCGACCAAAAAAAAAAAGTAAAAGAAGTCGTAATTAAGAGCGGGAAGCCATGTTTCTTCCTTTGTCCTCCATCAGCTCAAAAAGATTCACAAGAGACGCCGACAGGGGTTCCTGTTCAATCAATGGACATAGCCCGTGTCCAACCCAGAATGAATATGAATGGCTTGAAAAGAGTTGGGAGTGCGAAGCGAATGCAAAGCGTGTTTACAGGAGTAGAGAGGATGGATGGATGGATGGATGGATGGATGTTCTCAAGTAAAGATCTTCTTTCTCCACAACTCCATGTACCAAAAAGAAGGCCACATTCTCATTCGAACTAATTTTAGTGAGGTTTGGGGAACCCTGCTGGTACTCACAAGGCCACCAAGTGAAGTGCACACCTACAAAGGGGCCAGGCCCGTCTAGCAGCCAGCGGGTTGGACATCTCATGATTGAATCCAGCACCCCTTTCACGGCTTTTTGCTGGGCTCTTCTCGGCCGTGTAGCCATGTTCATTGCTCATCGTGACAGATGAGAACACGCTTGTGCAAATGCACTTTGGTTGCGACAAACGTGAGCAAACGCACGTGGCCAAATTTATTGTTGGTGTTTCGAGGACAATGACCATTGGGCGGTTGGCTAACCAGGGATGGAGTGTCTTCGAGAGACTAATCGTTCTCAAGCTGCTTGAGACAATTTCCAACTCATCTCACCGTCTACTCAGCCATTGTTGACAATGATATTGATCATGTCCTATGAAAGAGTAAAACAGCAGTGTCCAAGGAAGGGTCTGTTCATAGCTGTCAGGATTTTGCAGGTCATCTATAGCCGATCGTTTTTTCTAGCTAGCTCTTGTGTACCAAATCACCTCTCTATGGATCCCCCTGGTTTTTTCTTTCTCTCACATACTCCCCGTTTTGATGGAGAGGAGAAGAATGCTCCTGCAGGAGCAGACTGGTTTGGAGCTTGTCGCGCATGCGGGATGAAAAAAATTGGAGGCAAACATATCCGGTCTGCTTTCACAGAAATCCTGCGCTTGATCCAGATCTTCCCGCTGCATGAGATGCGAGAGTGAATTCCTGCTTGTCAAGGACAAGGAAACTCTCACATGAAAATAGGGACCAGAAAACACCCTTCCCAGCAAAATAGGAAAATAAAAAAATGTCACTTGCAGTGTGAGTATGGGCCTCATGTGCTCTGGTCAAGTGGGATGGCAAGACAGAAGTATACCCAGGTGTGTCACGTCAATGTGCTGTGAATCGAATCGAACTCGAATCTGAGGGGAGCACGCATTCGCACGTCTCCATCCACAGCACGACTCGCACAACATGCTACAGCCACAATGGCGTGCCTCCGGGCTGAGCATGAGAGAGTTGCTTGGTCTTCCCCTTCCCCAGATATGATGTGTACTTGCATGATGATATGCTGCGACCAAGGCTCAACCCATTGAGCCGCGTTTCGATTTACGTTCACTATGCGCCCAAGGAAATGTCAAAAATAGTCTTCTTGCTGTGGTATGCTCTCTCGCTTATTGCATTATTTCCTTGGCAATTATTATTCATCCATTCATCCATCTATTACAATCTCTCTTCCCCATTCTCTCCACTCTCTCCACTCTCTCCACTCTCCCACTCTCCCACTCTCTCCGCCCTCTTGCCATTCTTTATATTACCTCATTACCTCTCCACAGTCCTCCATACACTCAATCCACGTCTTGCTCACATTTCAACCACTTTGCCTTTGTTTGTTCTCTCTCACTCAATCACTCTCACCTCACACCAATCAAGCTAACAAATCACAACATGGCTGCTTTCAGGGCAATGCTCCGGCCTGGATCGTCGTCGACATTTTCTTCAGGACAGCTACACTCTCATTCAACAACACCATCACACCAACAGCAGAGCCGCCGCAACTCGCACGATTCGACCACACCCTATACACACACACAATCAACAGCAGTCTCTTCAGCTTCCTCTTCCTACAACAGCTTTGCTCCCAACACGACCCCGTCCAATCAGCCAGCAAAGAAGCACTTCCAGAACCTAGGGCTCCACTCAGGCGCAGCATCCGGCAATCTTGGTAAATATTATTTTTGTGGCGCACTCCACACAGCACAGCAGGGGCACGCACAAGGGGGGGCGGGGGGGCGGGAAGGCACAGGGAGGGGCAACCTTGCATAAACTCTTTTTTTTCTGCTGTTGGGCCCTATCTCACTTTCTTTGCGGATTGCATGCTAAATACCTACTTTCATCCCGAGAGTAGAAGCACTCTTCCTCTGCCCTCTTTTTCTCAATACCTCGCATACCCTCCCTTTACGCTCTCTTGCTCCCTTTCTTCCCGATTCTTCTCCCACCTTGGGCGATACCACACACCCACCCACCGACCCATACTCGGTCCACACGGTCCACGCCATACGCAGAATGCCGACCCTTGGGGGTGGAGATGGTTGCTTAACTGTTATCATGACGCAAGTCCAAAGGAAGGAACAAATGCGCCGAACTATTTGCGACTGCGGTCCCATCCGCTGTTCTGTCCCACGAGGACACCGTAACTCAGTGACGACGGCAAAGCCGAAAAGCAGGTTATTCTTTTTTTTTGATGGCATCCAACAGGGAAAAGGGGAGGTGGCATCTGATCTATGATCCGCCTGGATGACTGCGTGGCACATGCTGTTTCGTCTTTTTTTATTTGTTCTTGTCTTTGCTGCTCATCGCTTACCCACGATTTTCGTCCCTACAGTACACACACCACATATCTCTTTGCCTCCTTTTTTTTCTCTTGTGCTTCTCTATGAATAATGGGAAGAATTGGATGGGCCGGCTTTTTTTCCTATTCATCCTGGCTGACTTGGGGTCGGTTCATTTTGACCCTCTGGGCTCAGCTCTGTGCGTGCTCTCTTTGTGTATTCTCAGAATGCGTCATTGACCAACTGTCGGTTTGCGATGCGTAATAAGCCAGCTGGTTGGCAGGTGCCTTTTGCCTACATACAGTCAGTATTCTTGTCTGTTCCTGTCCTTGATTAGGAACTTCTTTGTCCTTCACAGAGACACAATACCAGTCTACTATGTTCCTTGTTGTCAAATGTATTAAAGAGTTCTTGTTGATACACTTCCCTGCATCCAACAATTCCCAAGGAACGAGCGAATTCCATCTACAGCAGCATTTTGCATTGTCGCATTAATACCAAACACCTACATATTCCTGCTCCTCTCTTCCCTTCTTCCTTTTTCTTGTCACCCTTATTTACCACTATCCCGTCCAATTCTTTTCCTCCTCGGGGGTGAAGGGATTGTGTTTCTATCTTCGGAAATACTCGCATGCGTACTCACTCTCCCTGTTATTGCCATTAAAAAAAATGGACACATAGGTCTTGTCAAGTTTGCATTGGATAATGGTCAACCAATCGATTCAGCCGTCAATGGTGTCTTGCCAATCCACGCAGGTATGAAGAAGTATTCATGCGTGATGTAAGCACACGAACGCAACAAACCCTGATATCATTCCCGACTTCAAACCGTTCTGTAGCTTGTTGCAGCAACTCTAATATGGCCGTCGTACTATTCCTGATCGAGCATGGAGCCGATGTCAATTCGCGACGATATCCTCGCAAGTACAGTGGCGAAAAGACAATGGGCGCGTAAGTAATGCAAACCTTTTTCGACTTTTGGTTTGTGGGCTATGTCTGCGCTGTTTTTTTTTTCATTTTGGTTGGCAAGGATGGCCCATGCGCACAGCATCACTGCGCATTCTGCTGGCTTGTAAAAATAACGAAAGAACTGTTCTAATCCATTCTTCGGATACTTGTCTCCTCAACACAGCCAAACAGTGGGAACCACAGGATCAACACCACTACACTTTGCAGCTGCAAATGGATGTCTCGCTATTGTCGAAGTCCTCTTGCGACACGGCGCCATCGCGGATCTCACAGACAAGGCAAGTGGCTTAACTATCAATACTTTGTATGAAGCTCTTGCTTCATCTCACTCGCACGCTGTGCTAACTTATACTGGTATTAATAGTATGGATCATCGCCACTAAGTGTAGCGATAGCCAGGAATCACCCAGAGGTCGCCAGTGTTCTTCATATGCACTCATCAATGCAGAGAGGTATCCAAGCGACAGCGCCAGACTCGGAGATCAATGAAACTCACTCCAGCCCCAGGAACAGCATTGACCTTGGACGGCGAGTTTCAGCTTTGGCTGCACCAACACGGCCAACTATTCACCAAAAGGATTCATCCTCTCAATCAACGCCTGCGCCTTCTACTTACCAAACCCATACTCGGAACCCCGGTCAGAGGAGAATCAGCCTGCCGTCCATTGTGGAATCGCCATCGTCACCCATCATCTCAACAGCGCCTCGGCAGTCCTGCGATTTTGGCCGAACACCACTTTCAACGGAGCCACTGCATAAAAGCATGGAGTCTGTACACTTGAGAGGCAACTCTGGACACTCACCCTCCATACTTCCATCACCAGTCAAGTCCTCAGTCTCAACATCGACACCATCAGCAAGGAACATTGCCACTAAACCTGTTGAGGCTGCCTCTCCTACACCGCGCACAAAATCAGAGAGTCGGCGTGCTTCGACCAGTTCACACGATGCTGGCAAACCACCAAAGGGCGACAGATCAACTCAACCCGTGTCCACACCGGATGCATCTATCAAGCGGCGTCGATCCATGGAGGCCGCCGGTTTCCTGTCACCTCAATCAGCCATGACAATTAATCGGCGCCGTTCGTTCGAACAGGTGGAAACCAGCCGACCTAGACGACTCGTCGAAGGCAAACCAAGGAGGACTTCAGATGCGTCTACTGGATCACAAAACACAGTTGTCTCTGGCCACTCTTCCTGCGTCACCCTTGTAGACATGACATCACCACAGAGGGATCACCAAAAGGAGATCAGCGAGGAGCTTTTGGCACCAAAGAGACAGGTCGATTCTGGAACCGCTTCATTGGCCTCCTCGCCCGTCCGCTCAATACCGCAACCGTGTTTGGATGAGGATGGATCCAAAAGGCGAGCCTCATTCGCATTTGAGACCAGCATCTCCCGACCTTCACTGGATCAGCGGCGACCTCTCCATATAACCGATGATCCTGACAAAGCATACAGACGTCGAACTCTTCACGCCCACACCTCTCCTGAGCTCAGCCGAGTCCAGCTGGGCAGTTCATGGATGGATTCAGAGACCAAGCCCAGGAAATCAACCTCTTCGATCGACTACCAGGAAGCAATGCCCCGACATAGCTTCTCTGGTAGCTCTACGATTTCGGGCCGCTTTTCGCGGATGTGGTCGTACAGCTCTGGGAAAGATATTATGAAGGACAGCGGTACAGCAGGCAACTGGAAGATGGGCGAGTTTGCAGAAGCCAGTGGCGAGGCGGCCGCACAAAGCCTGATCAAACCAGAGTCTACCCGTTCTAAGGCCAGCATGCTCCACCGATTGTCTGGAATCTGGAAGCGATCATGAGCGACATGAATGCAATATCTCAAAATAAATAAAAAAGCGACAATCCGGTCCAATTGATTTTTTGCGCCTCGAATTGCTCACTCTGATCATGCGTCAACATGAGCGGAGTAACCAGTGGAAATTCAGGGACGAGAAATAAAGTTCAAGGATATGAATCACATGGGTTGTTTATCTCTGACAAGGACGCTTGCAATTCAATTCGTTTTCCTCATTCAACAATTCTTCTTTCCTCTTCCTCCGATCCGCCTTCAAGTAGTTTGCGCTCCTTCGATAACCACCTCGAACAGAATGCCGCAAACAAGACCAAACCATGTCTGCTCGCAGACAAAGACCTTCCTTTATGAGTCACCTTCCAGACCGACCGAGGGCGATCTCAAAGTTCAATTGCCACCAAAAGCAGTTCATCCTTACACTGGATTCACCTCTGAAAAGAAAGCCTACCAGAGACCCTCCCATATATGTTCACAGACTAAACACCACCACCAATGGAGTATGGCCACCAAGAAATCTTCTGGCACAGTCCTCAAACGAGAAGAACAAGACAGGAAATCGATCCGATCCACGAGACCTCTCCGTGTTAGCTCAGAATCGAAATCGCATCTCAGGGACGACGACAACTCACAGCAAGCTCAGAGCGCTGGGTCACCACCAATGTACCTGATCCAGGATACTCCGGTCTACTCAATGTCAGAGAAGGAACAGCATGTTGTTGTTGATCTCTCTCTGGCTCTTGATCAGCCGCCAGTCTGTTCAGATAAAAGATTCTTAGGAAAGGCAATGGATGAGCTCCTCCTCCACAGTAAGAACACTGAGACATCTTTGGCTGTGCCTCGTTTCTCGGCCTTTGCAGTCCGATCTGTGAAAAGTGTGCTCCTTGTGGCATGTACAGTCGGCCTTGTCTATTTGAACATGAAATAAATACGCCGACTTTATTTGGAGGAGAATTGTCATGACTGGTATTCTTTTGGCTGCCTATAAGAATAAAAGGGTGAAATGAGGGTGAGTCGCTTGTAAACCTACTGCTGGATAAGTCGACATGTTGAAAATCCTTACCACAAGTGGAGCAGATGGTCATAAAATGAGCAACTCCCGACTAAAGGCAGATCCATCGAGTCTTTGCGAGTTTCGTATGACCAGTCGCATCCATATGCCAAACTTTTGTGCTCCATGAAACTTGAAATCATTGAGCCAGACCACGCATCTATCATATGTAAGCAATGTTAATTAGTCCCGAGCAAATTATTCTCTTTGCAGGACCGCACAGTGGACAGGTGGGGTCTACACGTACCGTCGTATTTGATAACATGGAATCCGTTGAACATGCATCCTGCCAGGAGGACATCCTTCTGGGTAGGGTGCCACTTCAGTCTCCAGACACCGCCTCCAGTTTCGGTTGTTCCCAGAGGTTGGCGCATGGATCGAGTGTCCCAGATGAGAACATTTTCGTCGTAGCTGATTGAGAAGGTAGAAAAACTTCGTAAATAAAACTCTCAAAATGGCAAAGGATCGAACATAACTGACAAAGAGTCCGTACCTTCCGGTAGCCAGGATGTGCTCGTCGTGAGGGTTGGACTGGATGCTGCATACTCCCATTTGATGTCTAATGGAGAAAAGGAATGTTAATCGCCTCCTTGAGAAGTCACAATCCCGTTTTCCCATTGATCAAGCCCACAGGGCTGGCACCTACGCCTTGCTTGTAAAAGTTGCATAGCTGCAGTCCATTCTCAGATCCCATCCCTTGAGGCGACAATCATCTGCTCCCGTATACAAGACATTAGTGTCGTGGTAGTTCCATCCAACGATCCATGCCTCCAGATCGTGTGCATGCCAAGTGAGATTCTCTTGCAAGTTTGATGAGGTGGGATCCAGCTCCAGAATTGTTACGTCGCCTGAGCTCAATGACACGGCAATCTGAGGCTCAGAGCTAAAAGAGAAACGAATCGGAGGAAATTGCCAGTTGAGATAACAAAGGTAATGCTTACGACACAGGTTAGCCTTTCATCGTGCTGCTCACCTGGCGTTGACTCGGTTGGACCAATCCAGTGAAAGCGCGAGCTTGCTGTTCTCGTTCGTTTGGTACTTTGTTACGATCTCAAGATCGGCTCCTTCTGATTTGAACTGGTAGAGACTGAGGTCGCCTGAAGCATCTGCTACGCCCAATGTTGCATGTCCATTGATCAAATGATGCGACCTATTAGATTTCCATGTTAGTCTCAAGTGCAAGTATGAGACGTCTCTTAGGAGCTGATAATTTAAGTTGTCCTTACCATTTCATGTCGAGAATGGCCGCGGTCTCAGTGCAAGACAGGTTCTTCCTATTTTCCACGAGGTGTTAATGGTTAGCCCTATTTCGAGTATAGCTTCCCTTTTAAGTATTTCCAGTGTGCTTACAGGTTTCTTGTTTTGTCGTCCTTTGAGCCAACCTCGTACAGAAGCAGCCTTCCAAGTCGCAACATTGGTTTTTCAACCTTGACTTCCTCATCGTCGTCTGAGTCAGCGTCCGAGTCTGAGTTGCCAGTTGATACCTCTGGGTCCTGTGACACTTTCACAGAATCCTCAGACTCATCCTTCGCCAATTGGTATGTACCACATGCAAATAGGTGTGAATGACTCTGAATGGGACAGAATTCAATGCTGTCAGCGCTGTAGATTGTGTCATCCGAATCAATGGATGGCGGATTTGTGGGTTCCATTGTTCTGTGTTTAGAGGTTGTGATTACTTTTTTTTTTTTTTTTTTTTTTTTTTGGTTTGCCTTTGCCACGAAAGTGAAAATTGGACGTGCATCCAAGCCACATTGCCCCACAGCTCGAAATTTGCTCAGACATCCTTGACTTTGGACTTTTGTTCAATGCACACCAGACACGCATTCACGCACACTCGGAAGGCTAACGGGATTCCAGGATTCGGGAGTGCAGGAGAGGCTACATCAACAACGTAATCACAACCGATTTACCAACCAACCAGACATGCTGCACGAGCTGCTCATCACGCTTTCGGGCTTCCCTGGCGACATCTTTCGTCCGTTCCCACCAGAACCGTCGAAGCCAACCACGTTTGCTGTCCACGACTTTCCACTGCTGCACCCGGCCGAGAAGGAAGGACTCGATAGGCTCGCACAACTTGGATTCTACTTTAAAGAATTCAACGACTTTATTGCCGCGTACAGAACACCAACATTCGCGTCGTCGTCAGTGCCCCAACAGCGTCAGGGTCTCTACCTGAAAGCCTTGGCCAACACTCTTGAGGCCAGGTTGCAAGGGTACCGGAAAACTATCATCCAGACAGAGGCATTGATTCTCTCGGGACAGGACAATCTTGGCGGGATGGTCCCACTCTCAACCATCTCTGCCAGATTCGCACCGTACGAACTGGTCTTTCCGGCCATCTCCAATCTAATTTCTCAAATCCACATTGGATACACATCGCCCGAGCATGAAAGGCACATCGCGTATTCTGGGGGGGTATTGATCGATTTGCTCCAAGACAAAGCTGCTTCAGGGGTGCCAATCCAAAAAGAGTGGATGAACGACCTGCTCCAGGGTTGTTGTGCCGTGATGATGCGGCAGATTGTGTCCTGGGTCATCTATGGGCAGATCCAGGATCCCTTCGGCGAGTTTTTTATCTACTCTCTTGAGTCAACGTCCTCAGGAGCTAGTGTCAACAGCAGTTTCTTCCGGTCACATTTACAGGACTCAACAACCACTCATTCCCGAGACATGTCTGTATCAGCTTCACATCGATCCTCAACATCATCCAAAGGGTCAGTCAAATGGCAGGCAGAATACGCGCTGCACGACAAGTTGATCCCAGCCATGATACCCCCACCCCTCGCCCAAGCTATGCTCTTCATTGGAAAGTCGATCGCGACCAGCAAGCAAGCCAAACCAAAACCTATACCAATACCACAAGCCATGACACAGAGGCATCTCGGTCTTATTCTACCCTTGATCATGACATCAACAACCGCAACCTCCGCAGATCCAGATCCAGCAAGGGACTCGACAATACCAAGGTCGTTGAACTTGAATCAACTCACACACGTCATCCATCAAATCCGAACAGACATCGCCAATCACTTATGGGTGGTAGTACAGGTTGGCGAACGTGTGGTCTGGGCGCTCGAGTCCTTCCGACGGTACTTTCTCCTAGGCGACGGCGAGTTTACACTGAAGCTGATTGATGGACTGGAAGAATTCAAGCGAAATCGACTCTCGAGACTCGGACCTAATATCAACAGTGCAGGCGCTGTTTCGATTCGTGACCATGATCTCGGAGGCTTGATGTCCAAGGCGGCCCAGGGGGCTCAGTCGGCACGGGAGGACCCATGCCTGAAAAACTTCGACCTGCGGCTACAACGACCTTCTGGAACCAAGGACATTAGTGGCGGCATGTTTGACGATCAACTGCTTGGCATTCCTGTCAGACTCTGGTACACACTGGCCTGGCCGTTGGACTTCTTTCTCACTGTTGATGATCTGGCGCAGTATGGAGACATCTTTGCGTTTCTGATGACCGTTCGCAAAGCCCAAGTGAAGTTGCAACAGACCTGGATCCATGTGAAGGCAATGGCGCAAGGAGTTATTGCCAGGAAAAGAAGGGAGAAGAAGCAGCAAGGACCCATGTTATTCAAGCGCCAGACCCCAGGTCAACTCTCAGCGGCAGATACGGGGGAGAACACTGATGGGGTAGATCTCAACCTCCAAGAGTCAGAGATGATCAAGCATGTGGGCGCTATTCGTTCCGATATGGCTTTTGTCGTTGATTGTCTGTGGACCTACCTCCAGGTAGGTGTTTCAAGAGAACTTTTACTTCATCATGACTCCATTGTATTTGAAGGCTCATCGAGACTTTTGCTTGCTTCCGCTAGACCGATGTCATTGGTCCAACATTCGATTCGCTTCTTCACAGCATTGTCACCCATGAGTCTGCTTCCAACCTAAAGGCCAGTGAGCCTGGTGCCCCAAGTGCCTCGTCCCAGACATTCGACTCGATTCACAGCTCCCATGCCGAAGCCCTGTATGAGATCCGCCGAGCCTGTTTGCTGACCTCTCAGAGCCTCTCTCAGTGCCTGAAAGACATCCTGCAAGAAGTAGAGGCCTTCTGTGGGATTGTGTCTCGTAGGGCAGCCACTGCAGGAGGAGGTGGGGGACAAGAAGGTAGCTTCCGAGCAGGATTAGGAGACGACCAAGATGACAAAATGTGGCAAGACTGGACTGATATCATGCAACTGAACAAGGTACTTGAACGGAAGTCCTAAGACGAAGGATCGAACAGCAGGTCCTCAACTACTAACTTGCTACACGTTTACTTGTGAACTCACAGGCATTTCGCGAAGATACAGACCGGCTGTTCTCAGACCTTTCGACAGTATCAAGGTCCGGCACTCTAGGCGATGCTCCATACTTGAAACGGAGCACATCAGGCCTTGGCTCAAGTGTGCTTGGAAATGGGCCTCAAGCCTTCGACATGGCGCGCCAGGTGGACCAGCTGCTTCTGCGACTCGAGTTTTTCAAGAGCATGCGATTCAATAGCGTGGCTCAAGAAGAAGAATAAAATAGGCCGCCTTTTTCTTCACCACGCACAGTACTCACTCCTTCCTTCTGTGCTGTATCACAACTAAAACATATTCGACATCTTCCGCCAATTGCTTCTCGCTTCTGCCACCAGCCTCGATACCTGCGCTAGACTACATCTACCTTTCTGTCTAGAAGATACATATAGAAAAAAAAGGAGAAGTCTACGTCATTGTTGCTCTTGAGCCGCTTTTAGAAGTGTCGGAGCACAGCAATACAAGCATGGCAACTATGAAGTATGACAAACTCATTCCAGCTGCGCTTCTCGTGCTTCATTTGGGCATTGTTGGTGGGTGGACATGACCACGGTGGCTGTCGACACTTGACATGATCACAACGAAAAGCGAAGGTTTCTTTTTTGTCTGGACTTAGCAGTGCTTGCATAGAATAGGGTCAATCCAAGAAAGCTGTTTGATCCTTTGAAAAGCTGGTTGGCCAATAAGATGTCTCCATCTCGTGGCCAACAAAGCTGTTTGTGCTCAACTGCCCTGCCAAACCCGTTTTGCAAGAAATCATTTTTCTGGTTCTTCATCTTTCTTTGTCAGTCGTCCCCCGTTGTAAGCACGACATTATTTTCTTCTCGTTTCTTGAACGGGTTGCGTACCCCCCACACTTCTTTTCATACTCGCCATTATCCGGAGGAGACAGAATATAAACTTCACCCAGATTTACATTTCATGGCCATCGAAAAGAAGGGACCAGGCCCACCAAAACAGTGGCTGGTGCCAACAAAACAGTGGCTGGTGCCAACAAAACAGTGCCTGTGTTATTAATCACTCATGGCGATCGCCATAGACAGTGGCACCCTCCGTTCTCCTCTCAATTTTAACCTTTCGACGGTGCGTATGCCTCTCGATCAACGTAGTGCTCGAGCCAATATATAAGCCATCTTTGCCTCTCGCACAATCTCAACGTTTCAAACAAGCTCATCTCTACTCTTTAGCTGCATCAACCCCACCACATATACTTCATAACGCTCCATAACCATGGCACCTACCAAGATTGTCGTCGTTGGCGGATCCTACGCTGGTATTACTGTCATTAACCAGTTGCTTGCCTCGAAGGCCAACCAAAAGCAAGAAATCGAGATCACTCTCATCGAGAAGCAAGTTTGTTCACTCGGTTCTAAAGATTCTTGTCAGCCATTGACATCACGGTGTCGATATATTAACGTCTCTCTCTCCTTCATTCTTTACTTTCTACGTAACCTCTTTAATTGCAGATGTGATGCTCGCCATCACGCCATGGGCTCATTCCGTGCTCTGGTCAACCCCAGTTATGCCGAGCAGAGCTGGATCCCCTACACCAATTTGTTCCCCGAGGGGTCCAAGCACCAGATTGTCCAAGGCAAGATTGCCGAAGTCCACCATCACCACGTTGTTCTCGCAAGCGGCGTCTCTATTCCTTTCGACTACCTGGTGCTCTGCACCGGGTCGCTCAGCCCAAGCCCTGCCAAATTCAACCTTGACTCTTCTGCCGAAGCCTTGGCGATCACCAAGAAGGCTCGAGAAGACCTTGTCAAGTCCAAGAACGTTGTTGTTGTTGGCGGAGGTGCTTGCGGTGTTGAGCTTGCAGGCGAAATCAAGACTGCCTACCACGGCAAGAATGTGACTCTGATCCATGCTACTTCTAAGTTGGTCGACTACCCCGGATACTCGGACACCATGAAGTCAGGTGCTTTGACTCACCTGGAGTCTCTTGGTGTCAGTGTTGTCTTGAACGAGAAGGTTGCTATTGAAGGTCTCACGTTTGAGAATGCCATTCAGGTCGCTCCTCGCTCTATCCGCACTTCTTCCGGCAAAGTGATCGAGTCGGACATTCAGTTCCTGTCGGTCGGCATCCGAGTTGACACCGGCTATCTGTCGACGCTCAAGCCCGCCAACAATGCCGCCTTTGACTCGAGCCGCCTTGTGAATGCCGACACTCATACGATCAAGGTCCGCAAAACCCTGCAGATTGATCAAGAGGGCCTGACCCACATTTTCGCTGTCGGGGACTGTAGTGATTTTAGCAAGGTGCCCACCGCTGCTGCCTGCAAGTTCTCGGCCCCAGCAGCGGTCAAAAACATTCTTGCCTTGGCTGAGAATGAGAACTCAAAGAAGGCCTCCAAACTGGCCAACGGCAATGCACCTCCCGCGATGATGTGTCTGGCCACTGGTCCTACTACCGGCGTGATGAGCTTGCCCCTTGTAGGCATGCGCTTTAGCAACTTTTTCTCAAAGCTGCTCAAGTCCAAGGACTTGATGCTTGGAGGCATCTTGGCCGATATGAACCAAGTAAAATAATAGCGCACTGTAGTTGTCAGCATAATCTTTATACCACACTCTTTAATAACACCATTCCGCCAAGCGAATAAACACCTACATATCATACACAAAGTACGTTGTTCTGGTGACGGGTGGTTTCGTGTACTTTTCTTTTGGCTTTCCGGACATCGCCGTAACTACGTCGTTTGATTGCTATCCATTTCGGTGCAAGCAAATTGCACAGTTCACCGAAGACGTGGTAGACGAGGGGCGATCTGGTACCTGATTGACGCAACTTTGTACACAATTGCAAAGTCCTGTTGTCTGAGTGTGTCTGTGTGGGTGTGCGTGAGTGCGAATGGATGGCATCGGATCGTTTTTTTCCTTTTCCAGCCTTGTGTATTTTTTTGTTCATTTCCCACTGCCCTTTGCGCGGTGAAATAAATTGCCGGATGCGAGTATTTCCCGTTTCATGTCCAGCTGAACCTAGCCATTCGCCACGCAGGGCCACCACATTGATCCAACCCCTCCTCTGCGCAACGACAATTATTAATTTTCTCTTTTTGCTGAGAAACCTGCTTAGGTGCCACGCTGCCCCCCCCCCCCCTCCTCTCCCGCTCCCTTCGTTCGGTGAAATCTGGCCCGTGAGTTCAAGTCCGAACGATGGCGACAATTCATATTTAAGCCGTGATGTGTTTGTTTCTTTCTCTTTTCGCTTCTTGTTCTATCCCTCTTGACTTGACCTTCTATTTTTCATCATACATACGCTCAGCACGTTTTCTTTATTCAGGTCGACCTCTCACTTAAGCTTTTTTTCCCCCCCTTTTTCCACAGCCAACAGCCAATATCTCAATTTCTCGGCATTCGTCATCGTACCATTTCGACAGCCCACTCAGCTCACACCTTGTCCATCCATTACTTCGACTTTGCCACCTTTCGAGGATATAAATACACTACTTGTTCGCTTTTTTTGTTTTTCTTCTTCGACTCCTCAACCAAACCTGTGCACCTACCTTCTTCTTTTTGTCACCACGACTCTCATCCATCCATCCCTTCTCTGTCCGTGGATGCCACACAGCAGCCTAACATTCTTGACAGCTCCAGCACTGAACCCACAATAACATGCATTCCACCTTGTGCAGGAGGACGTCCTCACCTTCCGCTTCAACCTCGTCTTCCTTCTCCTCGACCTCGACATATGCCTACAACCCTCTACTGATGGTCTCAAAGTGCTTTGGCGACAAAATCGATCGTCACCCTCTCGCTCTCGCCATGGTCCAGTACTCCATGGCCGCCACCCAGGCCTTCACCCTCTACTTTCTCTCCGTGATCTGCTCTCTTGTTCACTCGGTCATGATCATTGCCACCATCGAGGGTTTGGGCTGGATCCAGACCTTTGGACCCTTGGTGCTTGAGTGGGACAGCTTTCTCTTTGGGGCAGTCTTTCTGACCATGGAAATTGATCTCGGATCGATGGACCCTGCGAGCAAGTCTTACTACATTTCTACGCACGAGGAAGAAGCGCGCAGCAACCTCAGCAAACGCGAGTCTGACAAATCAACCCCGCCACATTTTCTTCATCATTACAAGCCATCGTCCTCCGTCAGCTCCAACAGCAGTAGCAGCAGCAACAAGAGGGTCACCTTTGATGAACAAGTTCTGGTCCTCGGAACAGCAACGGTGGCAAAGCACAATCAAATTACGCCAATTGACACCAGAATCGACCCTTCTGTCCCTCTGACCGAATCGCCCACTCGCACCAGCCCTCCGCGCTGCGCTTCGCCCCCATTGACCGATCCGCACTCATCCAACTCATCCAGCAAACGCTTTATCCACAAGATCATGCATCCTCATCAGCACAAGCGTCAACAACAACAGGCGCAGCTGCAAATCATGACCATTCCCTGCCCAGACACAACCGACTCTTGCGCCAGTTCCATCTCCAGCACTGGCTCGAACTCCAGCAAGAAGAGTCTTGCCCAGCGTCTTGGCCTCAAGAAAAAGAAGCAAATCTAAATCATCTCTCACTAAGAACAAACGTATACCCACCCCACTTTCCCATTTGTATTATACTCCATTGTATTATAGCCTCATTAAATATATCTGTGTACCGTAAATCGATGATGACATGAAATGTCTTTCACGCCTTGTTAGCACCAGTTTTTATGTTTTTATTTTTGCGGGTCCCTGTCTGTCTCAACTTCTTTGGTAGCTTCCAGGCTATCTGTTCTGCCCGGAAGAAGGCCAGCAAGGTTTCACCGTTTGGCCGTCCCTCGTCAATTGTTCCTGGTCTTTCGGATTCCTTCTATCCGATCGATTTTGGCTGCCGATCCTGAGGGGTTGGCTAGTCACTCACATCACAGGGACGTGGGTGTGGGATAGAAAAGAAAAATTCTCTCACGACCACTTGTTCTTCCTTCTTTTCCCATCCCAAAGAATTACCACATAACAACCAAGTATGTTCTCCAAGTACATGATTGTACTGGTACCATGTCATTTGGCATTCATAAAACGACGTCAACAGGAGATCCTCGAAAGCAACATTGACTCACCCATTCACATTCACTTTCTCTCACGTTTTGATTCGTGCGTAGTTATGGCCATTACAAAGTACCCTGCAAAGCAGAACGCCGCCAAGGTCGCTGCCAACCTCGGTCTCTCCGAGGGCCTCATCTACCTGAAGGGAGATATCCTCAAGGAGAGACACGACACTGACGTCGTAAGTGTGAGAACAATCCATCCGTACTGGAATCAAATAACGTAGCCAATTGACACTTGTCTACTTTTTTTCTTACAGGAACTCGTCTTCAGACAAGAGTCCAACTTTTACTACCTCACTGGATTCGTCGAGCACGACGCCCATGTCATCTACAACTTGAAGACCCAGAAGTTGACTCTCCTCCCTTACAGACTCCCCGATGACCATATTATGTGGATGGGTATGCCCCCCACCGAGGCTGAACTCTTGGCCAAGTACGACGTTGACGAGATTGTCTGGTCCACCGATCTAGTCTCGGCCATCAACAACTCTGGCGCCTCGACCCTCTATGCCCTGCGCGAGTCCGATGTCCCCAAGGACATTTCCCTCAAGGCTAACACTGACCTCCTTAAGGAGGCCCTCATCAACGCCCGTCTCTACAAGAGCGCCTACGAGATCGAGGCCATGCGCAAGATCAACCACATCTCCTCCAACGCCCACGTCGCTCTCATGAAGGCTGCCAAGAAGTGCCAGTCTGAGGTCGAGCTCGATGCCCTGTTCAGATACGAGACTGCCCGCTTCGGTGCCCGTGCCCAGGCCTACGAGCCCATTGTCGGTGTTGGCGCCAATGCTGCCACTCTTCACTACGGCCGCAACTCGGCCTCCTTCAACGGAAACCACGACCAATTGTGCTTGGTCGACGCCGGTGCCGAGTTGGGGTGCTACGCCTCGGACATCACCCGTACCTTCCCCTTGAACGGCAGATACGCTGGCGACGCCAAGACCCTGTACTCCATTGTCCTGGACATGCAGAAGTCTGTACTCTCTGCCCTCAAGCCCGGTGTCCAGTGGGAGGACATGCACCGCCTTGCCGTCAAGATTGCCGTTGAGGGACTCCAGAAGGCTGGCGTCCTCAAGGCCGAATTCAGTGTCCAGGAGATGCTGGAGAAGCATGTGGGATCTGTCTTCCTTCCTCACGGTCTTGGACATTCCATCGGCTTGGACGTTCACGATGTTGGTGGCTACCCTGTCGGTGTTCAGCGCATCCAAGAGCCCGGTATCCGCTACTTGCGCATGCGTCGTCAGCTCGAGGCTGGATTTGTGGTCACTGTTGAGCCCGGTATCTACTTCACCAAGTTCATTCTCGATGAGGCTAAGAGCAATCCTGAGACCTCCAAGTACATCAACTGGGATGTCATTGAGCAACGCTTCGCCAAGCTGGGAGGTGTCCGTATTGAAGACTGCGTTGTCATTACCGAGACTGGTATCGACAACTTGACCATTGCTCCTAAGGAGATTGCCGAGATTGAGGCCATCATGGCTTAAATGGATATGTTTCTTTTCTTGCAGACCGGAAATAAACTTGTATAGTATCGATGCCATTCTCTTTTTCGTATCAATATTCCAGGCTATGGCGCTGAAGGTGTTGCGTTAAGAACCTATCCAACTGTCGGAGAAAATTATCACCATGCACTTCAAGCTTTGCGGGCAGGTTAACTGTACAGAAGACGCGACTGGTGTCGATATCGTGGCCACAACCCTAAAAATATGGCCGAGGCGGCCATTTCGGTTGAAAAGATATGTTTTATCTTTCTTGTGCAGAAACCGAGAATTATTCATCTTATTGTCAAGCGCTGTCAGCATTGGAATATGTTGTGTGATGTGAAAAGCGTAAGTGAGTGTAAAGCTTTATTTTTTTTGGTGATAATACACTCGAGCGTGTGCTGGGCCAGGTGAGCCACCAAATTTTTATTGGACTGCTCAAAGGGCACACTTAAAATTCACGGCTGAGTTTTCCCTTATTCTTCCTTTTTTCGAATTTTTCTACAATGGGTGCGTAGAGCCGGCATCTGGCATCCTTCAATATGATGCAGCCATCCGTCCATCCATCGATTACATCGGGAACCATCTACGGAAGCACCATTACCAATACACCCAACACGACATGCTGCCGTATCGAAAAGCTGCGAAAGGGGGCAGGAGGGACCGACTTTTTCACTTTCTGCATCTCGCTGGAAAGGCGATCACTTGCGCATGCATCAAGAGGATTGCTGCTCGTCAAGGATGGCGAAAAAGGGAACAGGGACGATTTACCCATTGGTCAGAAGGCTGCCGATCTGACAATGTATACTCGACAATCAAAACTCAACACTCAGAACTTAAAGCAGGAGACTATCATCCATTGGCTTGATCCTGCTCACCTAAACATCAGGATCGAACGAAACGCAACCAGCCTACGCAATATGATTGAGCGTCAGCTCCTCTCAGTATCAGGAATCAGTGCAAAGTTTCAAAGGACGGAAGTCAATCAAAGCTGGAATCTATCATCAAATCAGACGAATCTCGTAGACCCGAGAGACTGATGCAACATTGTGTCCATGTCGACCAATAGGTAAAGGAAAACCAAGAGGTCTCCAGGCCGCTCGCAAGCTCCGCACCACTCGCCGTGAGAACCGTTGGGCTGACAAGCACTACAAGAAGCAGGCCCTCGGCACTGCTTTCAAGTTCTCTCCCTTCGGTGGTTCCTCCCACGCCAAGGGCATCGTTCTCGAGAAGATGTACGTTTACTATCACCTGAGAGTTATTGCCGCAAAGGAAGAGAAAGCAGTGGACAGGGTTACTAGGACATTGGGAGATATCAACAACACTTTTAACATATTTCGGAGTATTGGACGCTCGGAACGGGATGTTACTGCGGCAAATCGTACTTCCACTTCTTGCTAAGTTCGCACTTTGGGCTGCACTTTGTACCGTTACACCATAACGGAAAACTCATCAACTTATCGGATACAGCCTTGACATTGCGAAATTAGCTCAGAGCGTAGTTCAGGAGGGCCAAAAGTGCTTTCCACCCACCTCAATTGTTTTATATCACAGTTGACTAATACCAGGTTTCCTCATTTTTGATATTCAATAGCGGTGTTGAGGCCAAGCAGCCTAACTCTGCCATTCGTAAGTGTGTCCGTGTCCAGCTCATCAAGAACGGCAAGAAGATCACTGCCTTCGTCCCCAACGATGGTTGCTTGAACTTTGTCGATGAGAACGACGAGGTCCTCATTGCCGGTTTCGGTCGTTCCGGCCACGCGTAAGTCCTTCAAATTTTCAACCACCTTTTCGATTGCATCGTCTATTTTGAGCCCCTGATACTGACCTTTTCATCTTTTTTTATCTACCATACAGCGTCGGTGATTTGCCCGGTGTCCGTTTCAAGGTCGTCAAGGTCTCCGGTGTCTCCCTCTTGGCTTTGTGGAAGGAGAAGAAGGAGAAGCCCCGCTCTTAAATATTCCGATGCTTTTATTGCTTTTGCTATGAACAATGGCTGCATAAAAACCTCAATAAATCGATATCAAAGAGCTACGATCTTGTTATGTTGTCCTTGCATGCCCACCTTTGACCCCAACCAATTTGGATAATTATGAACGTCTTGGCCCTGGGGAAAGAAATATACAAGAAATTCAAGGAGACGGCAACGTAATATTTCTCCACATTGCGGTTCGAAGTGCAACGGTCAAGAATGAAATCGACAGGTGATATTCGAAAGTCAACAACCAATATGTTATGCCGCTCCCTGCTCGGCAACACTTTTTTTTATCCATACGCACTTTTGTTTCCTCTGCCTCAAGTTAAGGCAGTTTTTGTTCTATCAAATAGGCTGACATCCCTCGAACTCAGCTCTTTCATATATACCCATACCACCTTCTATACACGCCTACTTGCGCTCCCAGGATGTTACTACATTGGCCACAGCTGTCCCCGAACCAACGACTCTCTTGTCGCCGATATTTGTCCCTGACCCTGGGCATGGTGGTGATGGCGCTGTCGGGCTCGCTATTCAGCTTTGCATCGTTCAGTGGCGATCTCAAGGCAAGATTCGGATTCAGTTCTAGTAGCATCAACCTACTCTCTGCGATCGGGGACACCTCGATGTATGTGGGCTTTTTGATCGTTGGTCCCGTTTATGACCACTACGGCGGACAATGGACTTTGATCATCGCAAGTGTTTTGACGTTCCTGGGCTACGGAGGCATGTTTGCAGCGTACACTCAAGCCTGGGGAGGCCTTAGCCTTCTGATGGTCATTTACGCTCTCGCCGGTATTGCTTCGACAGCTGGGTACGTGCTAGCGTGCCAAACATAGGAGGAGCACTCGGAGAGTATTGTCGGGCCCTCATGACTAAATTATGCCCTTACTTGCTCTTCCTTAGATATCTGGCTGCATTGGCTACAAACATGGCCAATTTTTCGGACGCTTCTTCTGGAACAGTCTCTGGAGTCCTGTTAGCTTTCTTTGGTCTATCGGCTTCACTGTTTTCTCAGATCAAGACACAGTTGTTTTCAGGGAAAGATGAGCTAGTGGGTCCCAACGAAACTTTTCGGGGTACAGTTGCGACACAGGCATTCCTGCTGTTTCTTACAATTGTCACCACATCAGTGTATATCGTCGCTACAATCTTTATGGTTAAGGTCAGGAAAGACACGGAGGAGGAGTCGAGCAAAGTCGACCCAGCATTTGAGAGCTCAAAGGATACTACCAAGGACTTTGAAATCGAAGGCATTTTACGGAGCTCAACCATAGTTCTGCCCGCCAATGGAGAACTCAATGCTTTGGAGTATAGTTCACCCAAAGCCGCAGAAGCAAAAAATCATCTATTACCCAGCCATCAGGATGAAACTACAAAATGCAACCCGTTCCTGACACTGGTAGAGATGAGGCCCAAGCAAGTTGTCGTGAGTGCAACCTTTTGGTTCTTTGTCCTCGCGCAGTTGCTGCAGCAAGGTTTTTCCTACATTAACAACATCGACTCAATCGTGGAAGCCGTTCTGGATCATGACCATCCATATTCTCCATCGAAAGCAGTAGCCCTCACAGGCCTTCACGTCACCCTGATCTCTGTCGGCAACTGCGCCGGTCGCTTAATCTCAGGGATTGTATCAGACTGGGTCATTCATAGGTTCCAGGTTTCACGGTCCATCTTCTTCCTAGCCTCCGAAGTGCTGATCCTTGTCCCTCTGGCCATGATGAGCCGTGCGGTGTCTTTACCAGAACTCATCCTTAACTCTTGTTTGATCGGAGCCACTTATGGGGCCACAGGCGCCTTGTTTGCGTCCATGACCCGAGACTTCTTTGGCGTCCAGTACTATGGCACAAATTCTGGCCTTGTCATGGTGCTGAACGGGCTCAACCCTATTATCGCCAATCAGATCTACGGAGTCTTCTACGACCGAGCCTCTGTTGCCAACGTTGTAACTTCTGTACTCGACGATCGTGGACAGCAAAATTGTTTTGGCCAGGCGTGCTATGTGACCGGGTTCCGCGTCGCACTTGTGCTGCAGATCGTTTGCGTTGTCTTTGCAGCCGGCCTCTTCTGTGTTCACATGCGTCAAGGAAGGAGAAAGGCAACGATGGTTATTGCTACATGAATAAAAAACGCGTTCAGATTTGAAAAGACAGTCCCTGTTTTGTCATATTTTTTTTTTTTTTTTTTTTTTTTGAGCACGACAAAAAGGTGCATGGAAGCAAAGGAAGTGCATCTTCACTTCTTTTCATCACATCAAGCAGCATCCAACAATGAGCAAGAGAAAGGCAACAGAGAAGGAACCCGAAGATGTCGAGATGGCTAGCCATGAGGACGATGACTCTGGCTCCGATGGCGATGAGGTAGGCACTCTCGGTGCCCACATCTCACCCTCACTCAAGTAAACCACTGCAACACAACTCACTTTATTTCGGTGCGCGATACTAGGATATCATCAACGTCGACTTTGAGTTCTTTGACCCCAAGGAGATTGACTTTCATGCCGTCAAGAACTTGCTGAACCAGTACTTTGCCAGCGATGCTATCCTCTTTGGTCTCTCAGAGCTCTCAGAAATGATTATCGGCCAATCGAACGTCGGCACCACCATCAAAGTCAACGGCGTCGAGTCCGACCCTTACTCGCTCCTCACTGTCCTCAACATGAACCAACACCTCTACAACATCCACAAGCCCGCAGCTGCAGCCTCATCAGAATCGGGATCAGGATCGGCCTCGGCAGCGCCCAAGCCTAGCGAGGCCATGAAGCAGATTCGTGACTACGTGTTTGTCAAGTCCAAGCAAAACGAGAAGCTGCACACCAAACTCAAGGAGCTTTTGAGTGCCGGATCAAAGAAGGAAGTTGGTTTGATTCTGAGCGAGCGGTTTATCAATATGCCCGTCGAGACTGCTCCCCCAATGTGGCGCATGATGCTCGAAGAGGTCAAGTGGGCTGTAGACGAGGTATGCGTTAATGAACATAGTTCACCAATAGCAACTGAATGATCTCATGATGGGATACTGAAAAGGATTAGGAAACTAACCTCTTTACCATCACGTCTATATTATAGGGTTTACCCTTCAATTTTGAGTACTACCTCCTCATCTCACCAACATACCACGAGGTCGCACCCAAGATCGATCTGGAAGATGAGGCACCTAAGCCAGCCAAGAAGAAGAGCAAGGCTGTAAGAACATCAGGCCATTAGGACATATCTCATTCAACTCTAATCACTATTGTTTGTGACAGCACGTTGCTCACGGACCTATGCATAATTCTCCATTTTCAATATCTAGGCTGAGCCAGCTACTTTCTTCTTCCACCCCGAAGAGGAAATGCTGCAGCAGTATGCAGAGTTTACCCAGGACTTCAAGCTAACTACGCCATCCACAGTAGCCGAGTCCAAGAACACATTCGAGGACTATGGTATTGCCCCTGCACGTCGCATGATGCTGATCCACAAGGACAAGATCCCCGAGGTTGTCCAGCTCATGACCAACAACTCGCAGTGGTGAAAATAAGCGAAAACCTCTTTTCTATTTTAACAACAACAAGCATAACCCCCTCCTCCTCGAAATATATCATATTGCATCCAATGTCACGACTTCATTTGCATTTGTGAGTCTATTTCCGTGGGTCTAGAGTCGTTGCTGCTTTGTTGAATCCTAGCAAATACGAGAAAAAGTGTCAGATCCGGCAATAGAAAGAATACTCAACAATGGCACAGTCGACAAGAAGGGACACGAGTGACTTACAGTTCAGAGCAGACGCTCTCGCCAATGTGCGTGGGGAGTTCCTGGCCGTTTCGGAAGATCACCGCATACACTGGCAACTGAAGCTTTTGAAGGATCCGATCATAAGGGACGGTCGATCTACAAGTTGGTGGGTGTCGAGGATGACATATCATTAGGTCTCCTTGTTTCTCTCATGAAAAACAACAGCCGTGCAAACATACTTGCTGATCCATGAGATCTTCATGCACTGGCGATGCTTGGACACGTCAAAGATGGACTTTGCCTCTTGGTGCCAACCAATAGCAGAAGTCATCTCGGCCACTCCGCAGAACTCTCTCGACATGTGGACAGTAAATACCAAACGGACTGCAGCCGAGTTCTGGTTTGAAGGAGCCGTACGTTAGTCGGTGCAGACATAATTTTGAAAGACGTGATTGGTCCTTGGAATGTCTTACCGTAAAAGCGCTCTGGAGCTTATCATGGTATAAAGTGCTTGTAGGCCAAATATTCTACAAAAATATTGAACATAGTTGATTTCGTCGATTCGTCATCTTCAAAGGAAACACCAAAAACATAAAGACTTACCGTTTTCTGGGCTTCAAGGACCTCCTTCACAGAAGAGCATCGCATCAAGAAATATCTGGTCCCGCCTTGCGACAGGTCGAAAATAGCTTCTAGTTATGCAAAGGATAGTGAATGCATGACCAGCACCCTAGCTACAAGATATCAATCTGCGGCTCTTATCTCACAAGAGAGAGAATTTCTTACCATGCCCGGACGAATAGACTTCATTGAGCTTAGTCCGCCTTGCAGGCTTGAGATCGTCGGACAAAATTATTAGCGAGTCGTCTTTGAATTCCAACTTGACGGTCTCGAGGTCTGACTCGTCATCATTCATAGCCAAGTCTTGTATACTGGGAATTTTTCTCAAAGTGGAAGTAAGCTTCAGTGGCGTCAGAGAAGTGCAGCTCAAATGCACATCGCTTCCTGCCATAAGCTCTCCATGGGCCTTGGATGTGTCGATACGAGACTGAATTCCAGGCATACCATGTGTTGTCGCTGATTGCTCCGTCATTTCTGGGGACGTTGCTTGATCAGGGTCATTGCCCCGAGCTGGTTGTGGAGACTCCATCATTCGCGGTGGTGGTGTTACTTTCGGTTCAGATGTTGGTGTCAGCAGTGGGATTCCTAGAGCTGGGATCTCTGATTGCGAAGGTAGTGTCGCTGTTTTAGATGGCGCGGGGAGAACCGTCAGAGATGCTTTGGTGGGTGCTGCAGTTGCATGTTCTGAGACTTTTTTCTGGGGGCTGGGCGTTGGTTGATCTGTGGATGTTGACAAGTTTGAGCCGGTCCTCCTGGCCTTCGGACTATATGACCGCCCACGGGATGTACTCCTTAGCCGTTTGTAGGATCTCGTTCTTGACCCACTCCTCGTCTTGTTCCGAGACCTTGATCGGTTTCCTCCATGTCGAGATCGTCCTCTGGAATCGCTCCTCTCCCAGCGACTCTGCCTTTCTCTTGATCGACTTGATCGCCTCCTCGAGAGTCGATAATTATGATCAGGCGATCGACTTCTTGATTGTATTCTGAGCCTACTCCATGACCTCCTCCTTGTCTTCGACCTTGATCTTGGCCTGGATCTTGATCTCGACCTGGAGCGAGTACCGTATTTTGGCCGGTACCGATCCCATCCTCTGTTCAACGAGTGGCTGTAGTCATATTTCTCTCCGATAGTCGAGTCTTTCGCCAAATCCTTCCTCGATAAGCTAGAAGTTGGCCCACTCTCCTTCATCTGTTTCTTGAAAGAGTGAATCTCAGTCCTTAAGTCATTCAGAGGCAGAGGATCAACGAGCGTCGATGAAGGTTCTATAGGCGGCGATGTCATTAGGGTCGATGGAATCTGTTTCGAAAGAGCCTGGATCTCTACCCTCAAGTCATTTGGCGATAATGGTGCAGCAGACGGCGGCGTCGAAAGATTTGGCTGGGAGACTATAGTTTCTGCTTGGGCTTTTAATATGTGTTCTCCTGCCGAATGGAGGGCATGATCCATCTGAAAGGGCTTTGCTTGGGTCGCCGAGGTTGCCTCAGGTGATATTGCTCGCTCCTGCTTCTGAAGCACCAGGCTATTGATTTCATTCCTCAAATCCAAAGCGTTTTCATGACCAAGAATGCCCGTTGGCTCATTGTTGGATCCCGCGTCTGTGCTTGAGCTAAGGCTTGTCGATATAACTGCTCTTGATGCTGCTTCCGTTCCTGAAAAGATGGTGTTTATGCTTCGTTGCTGCTGTGGGTCCTTGTTGAGCGTATGTTCAGTTGCCATGGTGGTACTTGCACCACACAATATTAGCAGACTCCTGGAATTTGGGTGCCAGTAGCTGTTAGTTGACTGGATCCTGGTTTTTTTCGGAGGGCGGAGAAGTGGTTGTGGAACAAGATGAGCAGGCAGTGCAGATATCTGGAAGATTTGAAAATCGCAAAATTAACGCCACACTCAACATGGACTTGCGACTCGAATAATGCTTTGCCCTCCATTTCGTCGTCCAGTTGCCTTAACAAATTGAGATCAGTCAGTCCTCTACACTGTTCTCAAAATTCACATCCATCCTCCCACTCCCTTGTTTGTCACTCGCCTTGACTTCCATCTTTTATCTCCAACAACACGCCATTACCTCACATTGACACGACACAAATTCCTTCCACAGACAAATAGAAAAAAATGCTTCCTGTTCCTACCTTCGCGCCTCTGCTCGACACTGCAGATGCCATCACACAGATCCTGACCCAATCCGAAGAGAGCATGGATATTGTCGAGGCCACCACAACCGAGTCACAGCGAACCAAAGATATTACACGATATGACGCGGCCATCAAATCGGTTCTGGTGCCAACCTTGGAGCGATACAAGCCGATGGAACAAGCCTCGTTGCTCGAGGCCGCCTTCAAGCTGAAGCTCCTCACCGCCCAAGTATGTTAATTGACACCATGCAAGAAACGGCACAGGAAGAGCCACCACCATACAGTCGCCTAACCAACCCACACTCCACACTTTGCTCCGATTAAACGATTTCAGGACAGACTGGGAACCCGCATCGGTGACCTCAAACTTGCCCTGTTCCCTTGTTTGGATCTGTTGCTGCGTTGCTCTGAGCTAGGTTTTTGCGACCAAAGTGCTCCCCTGAACACGATCGAGGAGGTTCTTGAATTTCAGACGGTGGATAACAGCGAATGCATATATGGCTATCTGGAATCGCGTGTCCAGAGATTGACCGCTGTAAGTTGAATGTTGCGATTTGCCTTCCGTTTCGCGTTTGAATGAGTACAGCTAACATCCCATTTTTTATTTCTAAAGAATATGGTCTCAGTGAAAGGAAAGGGTCTGACATTGCTTCGCCTTTGCAACGAGCTTCTTCGACGACTTTCGAAAGCCAAGAACACAGTGTTTTGTGGGCGGATATTGATGCTCCTGTCGAATGTCTTTCCCCTCGGCGAACGGTCCGGCGTCAACTTAAAAGGAGATTATAACGTGGACAATGTTACACCAATCGAGTCCGACGATGTCTCTGTTGTCCCAGATCTCACCCCAACGGCATCCTCATCATCTCTGGACGACAACGGCCAAATCCCGGCGGCCGAAAGTATGGATGTCGATGAAGGTATTCAATTGAGCTTGAAGATATATTTGATCGAAGATTGGACATTTCAACTCATACACTTTCCTTCTTTCAATTTTCCAAATTGTGGTTGATCGAACAGTGGCAGATGGCCAGACAGCAACAAAGGCAGACTCCGATTTCTACAAGGAATTCTGGGGACTCCAGAGATACTTCAACAACCCAACAACTCTCGCCAACTCTCCGGATAACATGAGCAAGCTTAAAAAGGGAGTCGAGGACACTCTGGCTAGGTTTTCGGAGGTTGTGAGAGATGAAAGAAGGCGGCGCCCCTCGCTGGAGACTTCAGACGACAAGAGTCTCGAGCAAAGCATCCAATCCGCAGACCACCCTACTCGCAGCAAACGGAAACACGATCAGTTCCAAACTGAAGATATCTTGCCAACGATACACTTTCCGAAATTCCTCACCAGCCCACAACTGCTTAGACTCGAGGTATTTATTGCATAGAACACTTGACGTTTGCAGGATTGCAAGTCCTTGCTCACGAAGTTTATTTACCTGATGATGTTTTTTGTCTATGCCTCCCGTAGATCGTCGACCCGTATTTCAGGAAACACATCTTGGTCCAGTTTCTAATCATCATCCAGTGTCTCCAGACCCACAATGCGCCGACCAAGGAGATGTGGGCGACGCTGTCCACACCCAACAAAGTCTTTCAGCCCCAATGGATGCTAGACGAGGGCGATAACAAGTGGGCGGAGGAAATCAAACCAAAGATTTTCAAAGCGCTCGAGACGACTGGTGTTGACACCAAGGACCCGACATTTGTTTCCACGATGCTCAGTGCCGTTGAACGTGAGAAGGACTGGGTAAGTTGCGGTTGACTTTTATTCCTTTTGTCAAATGAGCTACATGATGTGACTGAATACTAAATCACGATATCAACCTTTATTTTAGTTCAAATGGAAGGCAGAGTCGTGTCAGAACTTCGAAAAGCCTCGAGTTCCCGCCGAGGATGTTGAGGCTGCAAAAGTGAAGCGTCAAAAACTGGACGATGCAATGGCCCCCCTGAAGCAAAAACTCGGGTGCGCAACACTCAGTGCGCTTTGGGATGAAATCGAGGAACAGACATTTGGAGACGACAGTTCTTTTGGTACCTTCCAACCTCCAGGAGAGATCACCTCGTACATGAGCACAGTCCAGCATCTGCAGAAGAGAGAAGAGAACATGCGAAGGCTTCAACCCAAGTCAGCGCCGTCTGAGGAAGAATCTGTGGAAATTGAGAAGGCACGACTCTGGCGGGCTCTTCGTGTTGGAGCCGAGAACTACCTTCATATCTACGGAGCACAAGCAGTAGATACAAAGTACACGATCAAGAATTTGATTGTGGATATCAAGAAAGACGAAGCAGAGGAAGATGCGATCTTTGCCAATGGAGGTTTCCCTTTGCCCAAGGTTGAGGAAATTGTGCCACCCAAGATCGAGGAGGCTACGCCTGCGGCCGCAGACAAGGTCGAAACCCCGGCAGAGGAGGATATCGCCACGCCAAAGACAGATGGTACAGAAACTCCAATCCAGGAGGAGAAGGATGCTGTCGATTCACCAGTAACAAAGGATGAGGCAGACATCCTAACGCCTACGCCCACGCCCATGGAACAAGACGAATAGCTAAATAGCTGCTCAATAAACACGTGACTTTGCCACCATTTTTGCATGCTTTTGTTCAGAAGGCGAGATTGTTCTTGCTTGAACACCTTCACTTCCACCTTTCATTCAGCTTACATTCCACCATGTCATCGATAGAGAAAGTATGTACATGTCTAATTGAGCTCTCTCCTTAAGCTGAAAATGTTCAGTACGACATGACTGGGTATAAGGACGAGGATTCATTCTTACATTTCATTTCACTTTGCCATTGTTTTGCACTCTCTATGTCCCTAGATATTGATTCGTGGAATACGATCATTTGAGGCGGATGCAGGTGACGCCGCTACAATCTCATTCTACTCGCCCTTGACACTCATAACTGGGCATAACGGATCCGGAAAGACTACTATCATAGAGTGCCTGAAGTATGCGACTACGGGTGAACTCCCGCCTGGCAGCAAAGGCGGTGCCTTTGTGAACGACCCTAAGGTGAGCTATAACTTTAGTTTCCATACCGCTGCTCAAACTTGACTTGGAAACCTCCCTTTTCTTACTGATGCTATATCTTCTTTTGATTTTCTCAGATGTCTGACAGCCCAATGATCAAGGCGCAAGTTCGACTGCGGTTCAAGAACGTCAACAACCAGACACTCAGCGTGGTGCGATCGCTATCTCTTACAGCAAAGAAGACAGGATATACTCAAAAAACGCTGGAAAATGTCTTGTCGATGGTCGACCCAAACACAGGCGAACTTGCCAGTGTCAGTTCCAAATGTGCGGAGATTGATGTGGATATCCCGGCACATCTGGGCGTGTCACGCGCCATCCTGGATAACGTCATATTTTGCCACCAAGAAGAGTCGAACTGGCCACTGTCAGAGCCAAGTATCTTGAAGAAGAAGTTTGATGAGATCTTTGCATCAACAAAGTATGTGTTCTTGTTTATATGGGTTGGAAGTTGTTGGTATCCGGAATACTAAATGGACCTTGCGGTTCGACCGATAATAGATACACGAGTGTCCTTGAGTCCATCAAGTCGATCAAAAAAGAAAAAACTATAGAGCTTAAAGTCTTGTTTAACAGTCTCGACTATCTTCGCCAGAACAAAGATCGTGCCGAGAAGGTATAGTGACCAGTTTTTTACCACAAAACAATTGCCGGCTTTCCGTGCATCTGACCGAAGAGACTTCTTGTTCACCTACAAAATTAGCTCCGCCAAACCCTCACAGCGAATACGGAAAGGTTGGAGAAAATTCAGGAGAAGATTGATCAGCTGGAGCTGGACATTGACAGATGCGTCGAGGAGATCAGCCGACTGATGGCAAAGACTCGGGAGATTCAGGCCATTGAAACCACCTTGAACGCGCTTACAATGGAGCTCAAGTCGACCCAAGAAAATGTCCGTCACCTGGAGGGCACCTTTTCTCTATACTCGGAGTCGGATGCGGAACTGCAAGAGATGCTCTTCAAACACGACCTCAGCGTCAAGACAGCCGACCAGGAACGAGCCAAGCTTGAGCGATCGAAGCAAAGGGCGGCCAGCTCGATTGCCAACATACAGGCATCAGTGACTCAAAACCAACAAACAATCGGGCAGTTACGGGCGCTACTGGATAGTAACAAGACAAAGCAGAGCGAGCGCGACCACTTTGTTCAAGAGCTCGGCCAACAGTACTCGATCGATGGTTTCGATGATCAGCCTTTGCTGGCAATGGATGTGCAGCGATTCCTCCGCAAGATCGAGTCACTGATCCAGCAGGCAACGAGCGATGGCGACCGCCTTCGCAACGACGTTCGAGCAAAGGAGCAAGAGATCCGAACCGAACTCTCCGATAAGAAGGCTAGGATGGATATGGCAGCTTCGTTGAAGGCCAAGACGAAGGAAGGGATTTCGTCCGCACAGTCAAAGCTCCGGCAACAGCACTCTGAGCTCTCAAAACATGCTTCAACAGAAGCAGACCTCGAGACTACCGAAAAGTTATTGGCCGAACAGGTATGGGATCGCGTTTAGGAGTGTCTAACGATATGGAGTCGAAAAACTCCTAATGACGTTCTGATACTGAGCTTTCTGTTATTAGGAAAGTTCCCTTCAAGCCTTTAAAACGAGCGATCCTGGTCTGGACTCCATGGAAGTGCAGAGGAGATCCAAGATGGCTGAAGTTGAGATGATGGAGAACGAAATCGCGAGGTTAAGCGAACAGAGTGCTACCCAAGTGAAAAACGCAGGCATGCAAGCAAGACTCGGACTCTTGAAGAACAAGTTTAGCCAAAGCTCAGACCAAGTGCACGAATTGTAAGTAAGCACGCATCTGTTCAGGAGCAATGAGTCGGCTACTACGAGTATCTCACCTTTCACTGCGTTGTTGGTTCTTCAATTTACAGGATGGCTCAGAACAGAGAGGCTTTCCGAACTATCTTGAACGAGGATTCATCACCAGAGGAAGTGGAGCACAAGCTGAACCCCTTGCTGAAGGAGAAGGAGACTGCGGTCAGAACATCCTCTCAGCTGGCCGAAAAGCTCAAGCGCGAAATCTCCGGTCATGATGTTCGCATCGACAATGTCAAATCTCAACTGAAGAAGCATGAGAAGACAGTGCAAGGTACGTTTTTGCTATGACCAGAGTTCAGTTGTGTCTGTTCTTTAAGACCATCGCTGACTAACCTGCTGCGCGTATGCTATAGATTGCGACAAGAAGATAGCTACCGAGTGCAAAGGAGAGCCATTTCTGGAATTACTGCAGCGAACTGAGGAGGACCTTGCAGAAACCAGAGAGTAAGTGATACTCATATGCATCTGTGTTATGGTTTTATGAGCGCTGTACTCACTTTGAATCTTGTTTGGTTATTAGAGGTGTACAGGATGTGAAAGCTATGAGCTCAATGTACGCACGCTTCATTGCCATGGCGGAAAAGAAGCACACTTGTCCTCTTTGCACGCGTTCGTTTGACGACCAGCTGGAGACACAGTTCGTTAGCAGGGTGAGTGAATGCCGCTTCAAGCTTGAGGAATGTCATCACCGATGTAGACCCTAACATTCTCTCTTTTATTCAATATCACAGTTGAAGAGACTGATGGAAAAGGGCGGCGACGGGGATGATGATCGACAACTCGCCGAATTGGAAGCAACCGTCAACAGACTGAGAGCACTGAAGTCCAGCTGGGACACCGCTGAACACCTAAAGACGATCGAAATCCCGGCCCTTGAACTCCAACTCTCGGAGCTCGAGCAGAAGAAGTCGACAAGCACCGATACCTTGGATGTGGTATGTCTTTGTTGTAGAACTGCCTCATCTCATGGTCGTTTACAGATATTTTAAACTGGTCCTCTATATGTTTTGAATTTAGGCTGAAATGGACGCTGCGCACTTGAACTCTGAGCTTGGAGATCTGAAACGACTCATTGCCATTGCTAAGTCCATCTCGTCGATATGCCAGGAAACTCTCAAGGATGGCTCCGACATCAAGAGCTTGGAAACAGAACTGATGTGTGCAGGATCACTTCAGTCCGCTGAGGATCTTCAGGCAGAGTATACCACCGTCAAACAAAAGATGAACACCGCGCGCCAGGAACATCACCGGTTGTCTCAGGAAATATCTCAGATGAACACGGAGATCCAGCGGAGGGAGCAGGTCTTGCGAAAGTTGAAGCAAAAGATTACCGAGCTGAACCACCAGCAATCTCGCAAGGCCCAGATCCAGGATCAGATCGCCGAAATCGAGTCGTTAATTGTCTCTCTAAAAAAGGAGTTGGAGCAACAGGAGTCTGAACAGAGCCAGAGTGTCGTGCCCGAAATCAACAAGCTTAACGATCGCCTGCGAGAGGTTATGTCGGAAGGCCAAGCTGTCGATGTGAAAGCTCAACAAGCCGTGTCCGATCTGCAAACGAATCTTGGCAAGGTCCAAATGTACAACAGGGATATTGAGAGGTACAGTTCCCACTCGCTATGATGAAACGTTCATTGGATTTTGATGTTTGAAGGTTATTCTAACCTTTTTCTTGTTTACTTACTTTCTTTAGAGTGGACACCAGAGCGACTATGAGTGAACTTTCTCGAATTGAAGCATCGACGGACTCTCAGGTTGAAGAGATCCAGCAGTACACAAACGAGCTCCAGAGTATTGAGCAGGAGACGCAAGCATTGCAGGAGCGCTTGGCGGGCTTTAAAACCCTCCAACGCAACATTGACGACAACTTGCGCTACCGTCGACACACGGCCAGAGTCAGAGACCTGGAAGCTCAAATCGCAGAAACATCGTCCAAGCGGGATGTAGACGCTCAAGGCACCTATTCTCGGCAACTGAGCCGTCTCCACCAGCAACAGACCAGTCTCACGTCGGAGGTAGGTTGAAGCTCAATGGGCATAAGTTGGGAGACATGCCTTCACGAGCATTGTCACTAAACATGGTGCACACTCTATTTTGCTATTCTAGCGGGCGGGATTGCAAGGAGAGCTTCGACAGCTGCAAGACCAGCGACGACAGAATGAGGAAGAGCTGCAGGGTGACTACAAGGACGTGGTTGAAAAGTACCATGAAAACCTCATCAATTGCAAGGTGAGTTTCGTTGCTACCGGACCGTATTGTGCACCTGGAGAACCGACATTCTGACTTTCCACTTTTCATACTTGGCTAGACCACTGAACTTGTCCTCGAAGATTTGGAAAAGTACTCTAAAGCCTTGCAGTCGGCCATTGTCGATTACCACACAATGAAGATGGAGGAAGTCAACATGTCCATCAAGGAACTATGGACCAACACTTACCAAGGAACTGGTAAGTGAGGTAAATGTACAACTCGGTCCAACATATGTTGTATCGAGTTTGTTTTTTAAACCGTCTCTTCTATTGCCCTTATAGACATCGACACGATCGAGATCCGATCTGACCAGGAGGGCATGCGGGCTAACCAGACGTACAACTACCGAGTTGTGATGGTCCAGCGTGGCCGTGCCTTGGACATGCGTGGCAGATGCAGTGCCGGCCAAAAGGTTCTGGCCTCCATTATCATTCGTCTGGCCCTTGCAGAGTCTTTCTCCGTCAACTGTGGTATCCTTGCGCTGGATGAACCAACTACGAACTTGGATCATGCCAACATTGCTCAGCTGGCCCAGAGTTTGAAAACGTAAGTAGGGCCTATTCATTCGGATATGAAAAGTGATTCGCTCACTCTGACAGACACTCTTCTTGTTTTCCCATGGAACAAACATAGTATTATCGAAAAGAACCGGCGACAGAGCAACTTCCAGCTGATCATCATCACTCACGATGAGGAGTTCCTGAACATGATTAGTCTGTCCGACTACGCTGACTTCTATTACCGGGTGTACAAGAACTCGGAGTAAGTTGCTTCCTTTCTCAGCACATCGGCGACAATTCACTAGCACAACACTGATGCGCTTGTTCTCTTTTTTTTTTCTCCTTTTGCCAATCATAGTCAATACAGCTGCATTGAGAAACTTACTATCACGGACAAGAACTAGGTCGCTTTTTAGCTTTTTAGCTTTTTAACAAAACAAACAATGTCGTCATTGCTTGAGCAGTAGCAGTTTGTTTGCATTAGAGTTTGGAGTGACGACAACCCTGCCTCATCGTCTTTTGTTCTTTTGTTCTTTTTTGCATGACGTCCCCCTTTTCGCGCGATTCTTACAGAACTGGTCCGGGGGCAGTAAAAGAGTATAAAACTATTCAAGAACCTTTTCAACAACCCACAACAACAACCATCCATTCTTAACGACCAACACCACCCAGTCCCGATTCTCCAATATCCAAGAGCCAAACCTCCACTCAGCAACCACAGGAGATAAAAAAAGTCGCACCACCAAAAGACAAAAGAAAAAGAAAGAAACGAAAATGTGCGGAACAATCGAGTGGATTGCCTTTGACGGTCTCATCGTGGTCGGCATTATCCTCTTAATCGTCTGGATCCTCTCTCTCGTCGGTGTTATCCATATCGGTATGCCCATATTTGTCCAACATAACTGATATGCACGACATGCCCTAACATGTCTGGTTTTCGAACCTCTGAACTGACTGAGGAGTTTCTCTGATACCCGATCATCTTTTTTTTCTTCGTTAGCCACGGGAGGTCTGCAACATATCTTTATTATCCTGGCCGTCGTGTTTGTCATTGCCTGGGTCTTTACTCGCTTCTGCTACGGCCGCCGGCGGTATGTCGGAGGGCGACGCGCTATTGTCTAACCCGTCTCGATCTCCAGGAACGACCAGCGCCCCGCTGACGGAAGATTACATCACACATTTGCATTCAACCATCCAAAACAAAAAAACTAATCTAATAAAAATGGCCAAGGACAGGAGGGCCCTTGGTATGGCGAAGTGATGAAAAACAAGAAATTGTCTGTTTAAAGCTGAAGAACAGAATACTCGCTTTTTGTCTTCTTCCCGTTGTCCTCCGCCTCATTTCTTCTTTTCTATTCGCTAAAGCACTTGGAGCGATTTTGAACACAAGGACCACACCACCGCCATTACATTCGGCGCCTGCGAGTCAACAGCAAAGTAAGTCAAACTCTCAGAAAACTTGCAGAGTCTGATTTTTATTTTACCATGGTGTTCTGTCGTGACCTTGTAGACCTCTGTAGCAACCCAAACCGTTTCCCAGCAGCCGGGCTGTGCACTTGCAAAAAAATTAGGAAAGTCGATGAGAGAGCTTTCTATCGGAACAGTACATGCACCCGTAGGCTTCCACTTTGCCATTAGGGACAAGGTATCCCCAGCAGTTGGATTGTAGAATACCGAGAGCAATGAAGTTGCATGGAACAGGAAACGCCTATCCTATCATTCATACAATGATGTAGCTCGAGAGAAAGTCGAGGTAGTATATCCATGTTGCATCTTCTGAACGACGGGCGTATATAATTCAGACACCGATTCAAGCTGATGCTGAAAGTGGGAGGATACCTATTTCTTTTGCCACATCGTTGTGATTCATCAGCAGTTCGATCGTGCTACTTAGCAATCCTTGCTGTATATTATGGCCATTTTAGCTTAAGAGACGACCATAAGCATCCAAAATATTTGTTGTGGCAGTTCACATGCCCCATACACATATGAGTACTTTGGGTAACTTGGTACATGCTTTGCAATCCATATTCAATACCATCTAATGGTCACCCTTTGCATCCTTTTAACGCCCACATCAAGGCAACGATATGCAAGATACTTATCAGTGTAAAGGTTTCTAAAAAAAAAAAAAAAAAAAAAAAGTCTCCCAATCGGGCTTTGAGTAAAAGGTACAAGAAGCATCCAACGAAATCGCGGTATCTCCCGTGTCGTGCCTCACGGTTGTGTGCGAAAATTCGGCTTTCATATACTTGTACATGAGCAGCAAATCTAAACGGGCTCCCACCACATCCTTCATATCCCTGTCGCGGTGACGACCAGCGAGGATGGAGTGTACGTGCTTTACTTTGAGTATTTGGCAAGGAGTATCTTTGAAAAAAAAAACAGAAAACAAGAGACAACATGAAGAAGACTGAATAGAAAGGACAGCTCCATTTAAATCCACTATCAAAGCGCATATAAACCTTTCAAATCGTTGCGACCTCAGTGCGTAAGAAAAAAATAATCACACACACATAGCGACGGTGGGATGCTTCTTTGATCCTGCTTTCAGCATGTTTCTTGAACCAGAAACATATACAATAATATGGGTGAAAATATTTTTTATCGGTCTGCGATAACGAGTTTTGTTTATCTCATACTAAATGTAGTCATGGCTATTGAAGAAGAAAGAAGTTAGTGAACATGTTCGTAAATAAAAAAATAAAATAAAAGCGTGAAAGAGGTTGTCAACTTACAATAATTACTATCAAGCAGCTTTTGCATCACTTCCTTTTTGTGCTGTTCGTCCTTCTTCTTGTCCACAGCGTCGGAGGAGCCAGAGCTCACCCCGCTCTTGCCACTCTTCACACTCGCTGCGTCCGACTGGGCGATGATCGGCATGACGCTCATGCTGGCAAACGCTGGCACCTTTGCCTTGCCACTCGACCCTGATTTTGTGCTGGCCGAACTCGACAGGTTGGTGGTACTTGTCGCCGCCTGCTTGTTCTTGGAGCCTGGGAAGGAGAAGAATGAAGACTTGGTCGCAGTGGGCGGTGCAGTGGAGGGTGGAGCCGAAGTAAGTGGTGGTGGCGACACTGGAGGTGGGGTCAATGGTTCCGTGTTCCAGTGCTGGGGCGGCATTGCTCCCATGAGTGAACTACGATTCCTGACCATGGGGTGAGGCAGAGCTGTTGAGCCTTGGGCACCATGGATTGAGAGGCGGTTGTAGTCGGGTGAAGGGGGTCCATTGATCGAAGTGGGCGAAAGAGGTGGTGGGGGTGAGGGCTGGAAGAGTCCATGGATCGTCTGTTGCTGGGAGAGATATGGGTTGTTGGGGTAGGGGTTGAAGGGTTGAGAGGCATATGGCGGATGATGAGGATCCTCGCCGTGATGAGATTCATTGTTGGAGCGCCAAACATGGTCAGCCGAAATACTCTGACTCTGGGCCTGCTGTTGCTGCAGCTTGAGCTGCTGTTGCTGGAGCATCTTCTTGGCGGCGATCATAACCTTGAGCGATCGGATCTGAAGACCTGTTTGCTGAGACAAGGCGGCGGTCTCGTAAACCATCGCTGCCGTGGACATGTTGAGCATTTGATGGAGAGCGTGGGTCGCCAGGTCGCGAAGACGATCCAGACCATACATGTCGGCGAGAAGCAAAAGTTGCGAAAGGACTGTCGACTGGTGCTGTTGAGCTGTGACAAGGTGGTCGGTGTAGAGATACTGAAGGAAGGCCAGGACGACGGTATATGGCTCTGGCAGCGAGAGGGTCCTCTTGGGCGACAGGGTTGGATCATACTCGACACCATCCTGCTTGCATCGAGCAATCTCTTGCTCCTCCTGCTCACGGACCAAGGCTCCGAAATATGGCCAGCGCGCGGACAAAATAGCGGAGTTGACGGGGATTCGCTGGTTGTCTTGGGTCAAGATCTCGAAATCCGCCATCGAAGGATCGTTTAACAAGCTAAGTCCAAGTTCCTGGGCTGTTTGGGTCATGGTCGTAGGAGGGTGCTGGTAAATGCCAAAGGCCTCCAAGTCCACAATGGAGACATGATCAAAGTTGGTCTGACGGTTCTGGTAATCGTCGGCGAGGTTGCGACTTTTGTTACCAAAGACGAGGTAGGCGTTGGAGTTTTCGTACAACAGTCCTCGGTTCCAGGATCCAGTGTTGAAGACGGTGCCGGTGTCAATGCGGGTCCAGACCAGACTCGAGAGGTTCAGCGACCAGATGCTGAAGGTTTGCTGGGCGCTGGTCAGGTATGTTCCCGAGAGCAGCATGTGCTGTCCAGCGATGGCTCCCGTGGGGAAACGGAGACCTGGTGGGAGATAGCTGCCAGACATGGACTGAGAGTGGTCCTGGGTCGAGAACTGGGGCGGGGTCAGGCACTGAAGCTCGCGCTTTACGTCTGTAAAGTTGAAGTTGGAGTAGAGGTAGATGGGATGCTCCTCTTGTTGAACGGGTGTGGGCACGTGAGAGAGGCGGTAGATGGAAGAGCGGTGGTCTGCTGGGGGCGAGGTGCCAAAGGTGTTGGGGCCGCCTGAGAGCCGGGACATAGCTCCACCTTTCTTGAGCGCAAGGTTGGACGAACTCTTGCGGAGCGACGGCGTGTAGTGCAGCGAGGTGTTAGAAGGGGTCTTGTGAAGGTACGAGGTTGGGAAGCCATCCGAAGTAATTGAAGTAGGCGAAAGCTGAGTGGGAGAGGTGGGCTCGAGTTCACTTCCAATGATGGGGATTGAGGATCCCTGGCCACTACCGCTCACGGCGATCGAGCGGTACGAACCGCAGTGCTTCTCGAAGAGCATTGAGTTGACCCATTGCCATGAGTCGAGGTCAAGGACGCTGATCTCTTCGATGTACTGGTTGGCAATGTCCTGACCGCCAATGATGACAAGCTTGCTTCCCGATATGCTGCTCAAATGTGCATAGCGTGGCTTGGGTGCATGGGGTGACGATGGGATGCGGACCTGACGCCATTGAAGACGCTCGAGATCGAGGACCTTGATATCGTCAAAAACGACCAAGTCTTGTGGTTGTCCTTGGGTCTCAGGTATGGGTGCATTTGGTGTTGGACCCATGCCGCCAAAGAAGACGATCGAATTCTTGTAGGCGTTGGCCGAGTGGAAGTAGCGCTCTGTTGGAGGTGCAGCCATCTCGTTCTCGTCCTCTGCACCTGGGTCACCAATGGCCGACTCTACAGGGGCGACATTGACAATCTCGGAGACGTTTCTCCAGTGAAACTCGCTGAGGTTGAGGATGTAGAGCGAGTTGGTCATCAGGCGGTTCTGGATTAGTCGACCGCCAAAGAGGTAGAGTTTATCGTCAACGATGGTCATGGTTGCGCCAACCAAGGGCGGGGGGATATCGCCGGTGGTGATGCGCGAGGTGGTGGTGAGGTCCGAGATGGACTGGAGTCCTGGGGCAGGTGCTGGCATCTGTGGTAGCGTTGTTTTTTCCCGAGCAATAATATGTTGTGATATTTTTGTCGATGTGGTTTTCTTTTACGAGAAGAAAAAAGACAAGATGAGAGGAGGATGTCAGGTGTCCCGTGGTATGCCCAATGGTATGTTGGTGTTGACCTGCAAGGTGGAGGTTGGTGTCTGCAGGAGTTGATGAGGCAAAACGAAAGGTGTTTCGGGAGGTTAGTATTCTCGAGGAAAGAAGAAAAAAATTCGAGACCAAGAGGGTGTCAAAGCGGCCACGGAGGAGCTGTGTGCACTTCACTTGCATTTAGGAAGATGGAAAATAGAAATAGAAGGAAGGGGGCGAGGGTGTGTTTTGTTTTCTTTTACGTGGTTGTCCATCCACCTCCAGGAGTGAGCGGGTGTGAGTCTGCGCGAAGGAGAGATGGAAGATTCTCATTCCTGTTTGAGCCTTTTTGCGATGGAGGAATTGGCTGTCTCTGAGTGGTCCAGTTCAGTGCGTCCACTCTTGTGCCCACTATCACTGTCACTATCACTGTCACTATCACTGTCACTGTCACTGGTACTGTGGCACAGTCCAGTCTAGTTCAATCCAGACCTGTTATATTTTGATATTTTGTCTCCCCTCTCTTCCCGGATGACTTTTTTGTTGCGCAGGCTGGGAGTGCGAGTGAATATGTGCGGTGTGCACACGCCACCGAACCACCCTTTTGGCCATGGTTCTGGATAAGTCTCGTCTGTCAAGCTCTCTCTTTGGGGGAGGGCGAGTGCGAAGTAACGAACCCTACCGTCTGAGCTGGTTTCAGAAATATACTATGTACGAAAGTGCGGGGGGGGAATGAGTGTCGTCGCTTGTTGGTGAATGAGAGGAGAAAACGAGAGGGAGTGTGTGTGTGCTGGATGCAAAAGGGATGGATGGGACAGGCGGGGAGAAGAGGCTAATTACAGTGGCGGAGGTGATGATGAGAGTATCCAGGGATGAAGGGATGGAGACAGATTGACGAAGGATGGGTGAAGAAGAGAAGAAAAGAAAAAGAAAAGAAAGAGGGAAAAAAAGAGCCACGAGAGAAACATGCTTTGCTATCACAGAGAAGAGGGGTGCCCCCGCCAACACCCATCACATTCACCCACTCCCACCCACTCCCCCGCCCTACCACGCTGTTTGCCTGTGCGACGATGATTCTTTTTCCTTCCCTCGTTTCGTCTTCCTCTTCATTCGCAACCTTTGTTTCTCTTGCCTCTTCTCTCGTCTCTGCTCAAAAAATGCTTATTTTTTCTGTTGCTGTCTGTCTGCCTGTCTGCAACAAAGTGCCATTAGGCCGGATTGTCTCCATCTATAGCTGCCTTAGAAGAAACAACCCTCAAATGAACTGCAGTACTCTTCATTAGAGATTGCTAACCGTGCCCCTGGCAAGAAGTATAAAAGTAAGACTCTCGCCTGAGGTACGACACTCCTCGTTGCCCCGTTGCCTCGTTGCCTCTCTATTCTTTATCTTTTAATGTTGCACAGAGCAGAGAACAAGAAGTCTTCCCATCGATCGTCCAGGGCCTCTCCTTCATTCGCGAATAAAGGAGCGAAGCACAAAGAAAAAAAAAGAGAACAGAAGGCTTTGTTTGTTTTTCGTTTTGGACACGAGAAAGAAAAAGAAAAGAGATGGTGGTTGTTGATATGTGTTTTGTCAATTTTGCTTTGTGAGCAGAACATAAAAAAAAACACCTCTCTCTCCTATCCATCCATCTCTCGCGATCCAGATCCTTCCATCCATCTGGGAGAACCGTGGTTCATCTCGCAATTATTATTTTTTGATTCTGATGCTGATGGATGCCACTCTTCAAGAAATGTTGGCCTCATTGGAGCCAGGGCACTTTGCGTGGCTGTCATTTCATGTCGTAACCTCCCCCTATCTCACATTGGGGTTACTTTTTCGCGACTGGTCCAAAATCCGTCCTGTAGTCACAGGGTGCGTCGCCACGATAAAGAAACATTGGCGGGAGCAAAGCTGTTTGGTTGCCCACATGTCTAACGTAACTTATGACGAATCGCATGTGGTTGAGGGAAGACTTTATAGTGTGTCCATGCAGGAGCAGATGGTATGAAGCTAGCCACCCTACCCAAAGCACACATTTTTACTCACACGCACCACACTCAATCTTTTTTTTTTTTTTTTGTGTTCGTGTTTCGTCCCTCCCCGAAGCGGACTTAGCAATTTTTGTCAGCACAGACAGGGCAACGGGCAAGACGGAGTGGGAATTTCCTCTGTGCGAGATGGACATGGCCAACGGATAACAGAAAAGAGAGAGGTGACAGGAGAACAATCAGCCAATGGGGTCGACCAAGGATCCCTTTGCACCCAAGTGAGCTCAGTCTTGTGGACATCAACCGGATTGCCCAGGCCTGCAATTGGCTTTTGCTGTGATCGCTGAGATACAAATGCGACGTCAAAAAAGTTAAATGAAAGCAATGAAAAGCTTCTGTGCATTGGGAAGCCAACACAAGAGTGACTGCAAGCAGTGGCTATCATCCCCATTGCTGATAAAGGAATGGCAATGCTTGCTTGTGAAAAGGCAACGGATATTATCAATATGACGCCATTCTCACGAAGGGGGAAAAGGAGACACTCAAGAGAGAACCATGCCCTCTGATTCCCCTGATAAGGAAATGGGTGCGCAGTGGACACAGAACACTGAAAAAAAGGTTATTTTTTATGACAGAGGCATAGAAGGAACACAACGAGACGCCCTGTAGAAAGAACACCAACTGCCTCGCCGTGTTTGATCCATGGTGACACAAGCCAGAAGGATCATGGCGAGTGCCCACACCGGCAAGTCATTATCCCACCACTAGAGCCACATCCATCTACCACTGCTGCAAAGATGCCGAAAGTAACATGCAAGCCAAGAGCTGAACCACCACATTCACCCTCCTCAAATGCTCAATGGGTCTAGACCACCCATTCGGGGTCACGTCAACCACAAGATTCTGGAAAAATGGATCCAAAAAGAAATACAAAAAAAAAATGAGGGGGGGGGGGGTTGCCAATTAGGCTATCGACACCCTCTATCTCTTGCTTCCAGTTTGTTCTAGTACCTGATGAGTACCTGGCGAGTTAGATCCAACACACGGACGGACAGCAAGGTCCTCATTTTATCGATCTCCAAATTATGCCGAATGGCCCTTGCACACCTGGTCTAGCACTCCTGACACACAAACGCTCCACAGACCAAGGTAGTCCTCGTCTCATATCAACAATTCTCCGGATACATTTCATTTGCCGCAAAGTTACGTCTGTACCCAAGCAAAGGTACCTAAACGTACAGTACTCGATGTAGACCCAACGAAAAGGAAGAAAGAAAGAAAAAAAAAGTGTGGAAACTGGCCAAAACCATTAAAACAAATGTACATGCGAAATACATTGCAGTCATCTTCAAAGCAAGGAAATTGTGATGGAATACATGATTATGATTACTATTCTAAAAGACCATTTTTTTTGTGGTAGGGTGTCTATGCATACGCGATCAATGGAGAAAGACGACCGGCATAATAGATCAGGAGCAAGAACACAACACCAAACTTGATCTGCGTCGCTGTCAACTGTGCCGTAACTTCCTCAATCGCCCGGAACATGTTGTTCACCATATCGACCGACAAGGCCTCCGGCTCTTGGGCCTGAATAGAACGAGCAACCTTCATCTCTTGCTCCTCCTCAGACAACTCATCCCGAGCCTCAACAAACTCGGCCTCGTCGCTTTCGTAGTCCTGGCTATTCTCCAGCACGCCAAAGTGCTCCTCGCCCGAAAAGATCTGGCTCGAGTGGCTCTCCGTCGTCTTGACTTCCACAATCTTAACCGTGTGGATAGTCGCCGCATTAGGTGTTGACGCCGCTGTCGCCGAAGTGTCCTTCAGCACTCCCTTGAGCTTCACAATCTCGTCCAATGGGCTGGACACAACGCTTGTCTTATCCTTATTGCTGTTGTCATCACTGGACCTCTCGATCGTATCCAGCGAAAAGGTCACACGGCGAGTGCCGCCAACAGAAACGGACGAGGCACTGTGCTTTAGACGGCTGGATTGCAAGTTGGCAAAGACAGAGCTCTGGGTGGGGACAGGGGACGCAGCTGGGGATGCAATGTTGGCAAGTGAGGCCACGGTCAACTCCTTGACAGGGCTTGAAGGAATGGGCGAAGGGGCAGCAGACGAGTTGGCATCCTTGGAGTCATTGACAACCAAAGTGGTCGTGTCCACTATCAAGGCAACTGGGGCAGCTGCAGTTGCAACAGCAACAGCAGCGACAGCCACTACTGGCTTCTTGACCTCCACAATAGGCTCCAACTCCAGCTCCGAGATGGAAGAAGATGACACGGGCGAAGACTCTGCCAGGACGGTGTTGATGCTCTCCATGTGCGCTGCAGTCGTAACGTTAGGCGAGGCAGTCACTCGAGTCTCGGACGAAATCCGAGGAACAGCGGCAGGACGGTGAGGGATGTGGAAGGGTCCCAAGGTGGGGCTCGCAAGAGCATCCGAGACAGGTCTGGAAGGGGAAAGGGCGAGGCTGGCAGGAGTAGAAGAAGTTGTTGGCGATGCCAAAGACGAAGTGCGCTCAATTCCAGCGCTGGCCAAGATTCCTGTAGTGATGGTGGTGTTTGTGGGCAGTGGTGGCGCATCCTCGGGGAGAAAAGGCGAAATGGGAATCGAGTACCGGCTCAAAGAACTAGAGCGACGAGGAAGTGGTGGCGCAGGTGTTCCTACAGGGACAGCAACAATAGTCCGAGAACGGCCACGGCGACCTCCCTTCTCAGATCCTTGGGAAGCTCTAGAGGCAACTGAGGCTTGCGAGTCGGGGCGAGCAGAGGAAACATACGAGGTGGCCACAGTGGCATAGCTGGCGCTACGGCGCTTACGACTGGTAAGCGAAGCCAGGGCATAGTCCTCCTGGGTCTTCTTGGCAATGGGAACATCCACCTGGACGCCTTCATCAACTTTTTTGATCTCCTTGACATTTTCCTCCACCTTCTCCTCCTTGTCCTCGGGCTCGATCATGTACTGCCCCTTGCGCGAGACCTGGGCAATAATGCTTTGGCCCTCATGGTCCAACGTTGTCCAGATACGCACGCCGCCGAAATCAGGGGCCAGCTCGACGCGAACAGTGGGATCATCGGGCTTGATAAAGAAGTCGTATCCTTCTTTGTAGACCTTGCGGCCGACCCGCACTTCTGTCCAGCCAGGTGCAGCCTTGTAGCACAGCTCGTAGAAGCCAGTGTCGGGCTCGAAAGTATCCAAGAGCCTGGTGCCAGAGATGTGAGAAGCGAAAGGTGGGTATCCAGTCTTGTTGATGAACTGGTTCAACCGCGAGACAGACATCGTCATGCTTGAGGTCATGGACTTGACTACGGACGAAGGCAGGGTGCCCCTAATATCGATCTGGATGACAAACGTGACATTCACAGAGACAGTGTTGCCTTGGCCATCAAAGGTAGGGCGCAAAGACCATCCAGAGAGCTCTAGCATTGCACGAATACGGCCAGGATCCTCAGGAATGGTGGGGTCTAGTACCGAAGTCGAAACATTGTAGAGGGCTGATGTCTGAGGGTCCCTATCAACGATGGTCACTCCGGCAAGATCACGGCCACTAAGAAGAGAACATGAGCAAAAGATTTGTTAGTTTGTCAAGCGAGCTTAGCTCCTTGGACCCTTGCAAACATATTTGCAAACTTACGTCAAGGAGCCAACGCCCTTTAGGGTGACATGGAATAGGTATTCGTTGTGGTTGAACGTTTCCGCGATTGACAGGTTTTCAAAGCGGTCGTCCCAGATCTGCCGGCATCCAGAGGATTCGATGACAGCATTGATCTGCTCGACTGTCCAACCTCCAGTGATCGTGCCCTCGCCGCGGAGCATAGGCAAGCCAGCACCAGAAATGACTCTGCTGTAAGCCTTGAAGCCATTCTCGCTCGAGATGGCCCTCCAGCGGTCCTCGGAACTCGAGGCCAGAACCTTGAACATGGCCAGCGCTTTGCGCGCTGTCTCTGAGTGGCGGTGGGGCAGGACCAAGCTGGGTGCGAAGCCTGTTGTGGAGCGGTTAGACTCGATGCTTGGTGCAGTTGAGTGGCGCTTCATGGCCGTGGTCATGGTTCCATTGGGTCCTGATGGGCGGGTCAGGGATTGAAGAGACACATTGGGATTGCCACGGATGGGAACAACGTGGCTGTGACGAGGGACAAAGTTGGAAGTCGCCCCACGGCTAAACATGCCACTGTGGCGGCGGGCCTCCATCATGGCTGACGGAGACTTCATGCCGAATGAGGACATGGCCATCGAGCTGGGCCTTGTGGGCGAGTCGGATGTTTGCGATGATGGCGATGGCTTGGCTCTCGTTACTGGCTTGAGCTCGGGCGTCAGAGCCATATCAGAATCCGAAGTGGCATCCTTGCCGTCAAGCGAGGCTGTTGGCGTCAAGGGTGGCGTAGAGGTAACGGTACTCTTCTGTAATGGCTGTTCCGGTGTTGATGGGAGTAGGTGCTGCTTCATCCTGGCATCCGACTTTGGCTGAACAACTGGGATGGATACTCGCTTCTGAGTTTGCCGAGAACGGGCATCCTGCTCTGAAGGCCGTGACGCCACTGGGCGAACATACTCAGGCTGTGGTTTTGTTTGAGAGGGTGGTTGAGAGCGAGCGTTGGTCGTTGAAGGCTCCTCTGTCTTCTTTTCTGCATCAAACATGCCTTTGCCAAACAGAAGCGAGTCGCCGAAGAGTGCGCTGTCTCCCAAGAACGAGCTGCTTTCCAAAAATTCGGCACTGAACAATGACCCTGATGACAAAACACTTGGAGCCAGCGAGTGCCGGACTTTAGGCTGTGGACCGGTAGACGATGGTTTCCTTGGGCTCACGACCACCTCCTCACTCTCATCCTCGGATTCCATAAGGCCAAGAGGCGACAAGAACGCGGAACCTGACTGGTATTCCTCGTCCAACTCCCCTATGTGCTCAAAGGCCCCGAGTTTGAGAGGCTCACTAAGACTCCGTGGACGCGAAGGCGCTTTGGACATGGCTACGGGAATACCATTCTTCTTGAGGTGGGTCTCGATTGTTGTGATGACCTGGACACGCTTGATGAGGGATCGCTTGGCAATGAACTTTGGTAGCCTGCTCAAGAGGTCGGTCTGGATGACATACGTAATCTTGGTGATGGGTGGATTTGATGGTAGCGGCTGAATGACCCATCCTGCGATGAAGATGTCAGCACGGACTTTGCCAGAGACAGGAGGGATCTTGTCGGATTCGACAGAGCAGGTGGCAAAGTAGATAGATCCATCCTGCTCAGTCTGTATCCGCTCGACTACGGCCACGTCGCGTGTTCTAGAAGCAGCACGATCGAGATCGTGTATGTTGGTTAGATCTCGGTGGTTTTTTCCTTGTCGTCAATCTTTCTGGCGATGCCCCTAAGAATAGAAGCATCTCAGTTTTTTATTCTTGGAGCGAGGTTCTTACTTTGAAGACATGGTGCCCTTCATGACCAGGTACATGAGCGAGGTTGAATCATCGTAGGCCTCAACACAGCTGACCTCATCATACCAATCGCTATTGAAGAAAGGTAAAAATGGAAAAGAAAGAAGTTTGTCGTGCGGTTAATATTTTCTTTCCGTTTCTGTGGACTAATTGTCCAAATGTTAACAAGGGGGCGGGCAAAACATGACTGCACGGTAAGGATCTCCTTTTTTTCTCTCTGTGTTCAAGCATCTCGCTCGAGCCTCACCAAAGGGAGAAAGGGAGAGAACGCGTTACAGAAAAGAAAACCAAAAGCCAGGCCATTCAAAAATACTGAGCAGACGAAATCGATTCAACCGTGCACAACACAATCGAACCAACGTCTGTGTTTTCTTTGTGTAGGGGGTGTACAATATGACTAGGGTCAACAAAAACATGACACCAGAGGGGGGGGGGAATGCATAGAAAATGGGGGCTAGGGCGTGGGAGGAGAGGATGTTCCTTCTTGCATTAACTTACTCCCAAAGTTTTCGTACGCCGACCACTGAAAAGACATCCTGCGCCCGGAATCCGCGGATGACATGCTCGCCTTTGAAGGCGACATGCTTGTCGGTCGCGGTGGACTGATAGACGATGCACCCAGACTTGTGCTTGTCAATCTTTTTCCAGCCCGTGGGTTTGGCCGCGACCTTGAGTAACTCGACAGCCTGGAGCGCTTGCTGGATGTGGTACTCTTTTGTGCGCTTCTGTGGATCTGGTGTGTAGAATTGAGACCGCTGGAGTTCTGCGATGTGTGTGATGTGGTCCGATTCGTCTCCACTGTGAGGGTATTCAATATTAGATGAGAGCATGGTCATGCTGCCATTCTTGGGTGCGATGCTGGCGAAGGCGGGGGTGGGAGGTTGAAGTGTGGTGTGGTGTGGTTCGTGGTGGTGTTGGTGTTGGTGTTGTTGATGGAGATGAGAGCTGCTCTGGTTGTGGTTGTGGTGGATATGTTTGGCAATCGCTTGGGTCTTTGTATGGTGTTGTGCGGTCCAGTCGATGGCCTCGTCTATTGGGATATCGGGCATCCCCTGGATGGCAGTTTTTGATTTCTTCTTTCTCGAGAACATTATGTCTGAGGTAACCGAGGTGGCGATCTCTCTTGTCTGAGCGAAGGATGATGGAATAAAGAAGTATGTACAAATCGGGAGAGTGGCCCCAATGCCGCGTGGCAGTTGAGAAGGCGGGGGGATGAGGAGAGGGTGAGAGAGTGAGAGTGAAAGGCGAAGGTGAGAGTGATGATGAGAGCAAGATCCGCGATAGAAGGATGTATAGAAGAAAAAGATCGAGGGATAGAAAGAAGCGAGGGAAGTGGAAGAAGAGGAAGAAGGCAATTAACGAGAGAGAGAGCGAGAGAGAGAGAGAGAGGATGAGAGCACCAACGGAAGGAAGAGAGAGAGAGCGAGAGGAACAATCAGGCACAAACAAATGCGAGGTACAAAGTACAAGATGTTGTGCGAGAGAGAGAGAGAGAGGGAGAGGGAGGCAGAAGGTAGTAGCAGTAAAGAGAGAAGAAAAAAGCAGAGTGAGAAAGAAGTGCTCATATCTGGAATGTATTTATACAGACATACACAGTACGGAAGAAACAACTTCAGGCACCAGCTTACATTGCGATTAGTACGTACCTTGCAGCCCCTGATCTCTCCGTTAGGGAGCCGGATGAGAAGGATGAGAAAAAAAGATGGACGGACGGACGGACGGAAAAGATGGAAGATTGAAACAAAGAACGTAAAAACGACGCGACAATCAAGAAATACGCGTATGATACAGGGACACGAAAATAGAGAGATGCAAAAAAATTGAGAGGGAGATAATTACAGTGCGCAATTCGGATGGCAACTCATGCACAATGATAAATTTGATGGCAAAAAAAAAAAAAAAAAAAAAAAAAGTGTGAAAGGGGGGTATATGTTGCGCTGAAAGCTTGAACAGAAAAAAAGCTTAGCTTGCTCAAGCACACCCTCGGTCCATCGGCTTGGTTCTCATGTCCACCCATCGCATGGCCAAAATAATAAAAGCTCGCCATCAACAACGAACCCTAAATTTGTTTGGTTTATTGCGGCCGTTGAATTAGTCCAGAAAAGACAGGAGAAAAGTGGTTTGTGAGCCCCATTCTTCGGTCTTGTCTCTGCAAAACAGCGCAATGTCTCCATTGCCTTTGACCTAAGGTGGTATTGGATTGGGATATGCTGCAGAGCCATCTCTTTGCATTTCTCGTTCTTCACTGTTTTGGGCGGAAGAAAGCTCATAGCGCCATGGATGTGGTATGTACCTCAGATGTCCATATTAACTGTTTTGCAAGCGCCATTTAAACAGCAGGGTCAGTGGCACGTTTCCAACCTACTATCTGCTTTTGTTGTTTTTCCTTCTGCCCACACCCAGCTTACGTTTCAAGGACATGCGCCCTTAGGTTACCTGCTTCTTCAACTTTTCATTTTCTGCTTGTGCTTCATACATTTCCTTCCTTTTACTTCCTCGCTACTTCTAAATTTCAAACGACTTGGCGTCCATGGACAGCTTGCACAGTCTCGAGATCAATCCGCCCAGTTGCACCAACGAGGTAACTCCCTCCAAGATCTTCATATGTGTCATGCCAATCTCCTATGAGAGTAGTGTCGAGTTGTTAGTAAGACAAAGGTACCATTTCATCGTAAATTCATGCAGATCTCAGGCCCACTAGCGCCACAAACAAAAATTGCTCCTTTGTACTAACCTTGATGTAGTCCAGTTTCATGTACTCGGGCATGCCTTCATAAAACTTGACGACCCTGAACAGCGTCGTGATAATGTCAACCGCGCTGTACCCCTGTTTCCATAGCATATGGATTCCTTGGAGAGCATTTGTGGAATGAGCTTGGAGGCAGCTGGCAATGATGGAGTTGACAACGACTGGGTGTGGCTGGTCGCAGACCTTGAACACGTTCTCATCGTTGACATATCCAAAGCCAGACCAGGTCGACTGCAAATTGTTGATCGCCTGACGCATGTCTCCTTCTGCTGTGAAAATGAGTGCCTCCAGTCCTTCTGCGCTGTATTTCACCTATTGCGTCAATGAACACAAGAAAAGCATAAACCGAAGGCAAAAAAAATCGTTAGACCAGTTGAAGAATTTTCATCCCATTGGCAAACGCCTTTTCTTACATCTTCAGCATCGCAGATCTCTCGGAGTCGGTGGAGGACTTGCTTGTCAGTCAGCTTTGTGTAGCGAAGCATGGCGCATCGACTCTGAATAGGCTCAATAATTTTGCTCGACTGGTTGCATGCCAATGCAAAGCGAGTGCTGTTGGAATAAATCTCCATGGTACGTCTTAAGGCTTGTTGTGCTCCTGCGGTCATACTGTCGGCTTCGTCCAGAATAACAATCTTGTGGCGTCCTGGTGGAAGTGTCACCTTCTTTTGCGCAAAAGTCTTGATCTTGTTTCTCACGACATCGATACCACTATGTATTTGATCCAAGGATGAGATAAGGCGCCATATTCAGCATGACAGTTGAGAGAGTTTGGATGTGTCCAAGAAGATGGATCCTGAGCTTACCGATCGTCGGAGGCATTCAATTCGAGAACACCTTCCTTGAAGGCTGGCCCAAGAAGTTCATGGGCCAAGCAGAGGACACTTGTTGTCTTTCCGATACCGGGTGATCCCTATTCCGAGATTTGGTCCATTGAGCGCATTATTAGAGTCCCTTCCTTGTATCCACTGAAGACAGTTGCTCAATCCAGTCCAGAGTTTTATCCGCATGTCTACTGTTGTTTACCGAGATAATCATATGAGGCATGTTTCCTTTGGTGGCGATCAGCTGCAGCCTCTCCACAGTCTCTTCGTTTCCGACGATATCCTTGAGCACTTCTGGTCTGTACTTTTCAACCCTAAGTGATGTTATGGGAAGAAATGGTAGAGTGATTGTTCAATGGGAGGCGTTCACGACGCCAGCTTCCAATTCAGCTCTGATTGAAGCTCGATGTCACAGTCAATCAAATTACCATGGCAACTCATATGAATCCACGTTCCCTTTGAATTGTGCGTTGAGGCTGGCGACTTGTGCTGCTGTTGCATGAGCAGTGTTTGTGTTTGTGATGCTGCTGGCCATGATGTCCTGACTCGGTTGTGTAATGAAGAAAGAAACGCGAACTTGCTGCAATTGGCCACCAAAAAAAGAAAAGGTAAATAGAAATTTGCCTTTCTAACTGACAGTCAATTAGAGAGGGTTGGACAAGAAACCCTACTTTTTAATGGCACGCCCCTATTGGCTGAGGTCGATTGGCAACGGGCCTCACTTCTTGCCTTGGGGTAAGTTAAAGCTTCGCATCCCATCACATCCTTCTTTTCATCCTTCTTCCTCAGTCCTCCCCATCACAACCAAGGCAAGCTCATTAATCCCATCTCGGCCCCCGTCCTCAGGAACAGTACATCAACAAACACTCAGCCATGTCCGTCGACCTCCAGATCCTCAACGAAAGAGTCGTCTGTGCCCAGCACAAGAACGAAGTCTGCTCTGAATGCAACCAGAGCTTCATCGAGATCAACGACCTCACTCGCCATCTTAAAGCCACCAACGGCGTTATCCCTCCTCCTGGCGCAGTGCTCCCCCTGCGCTCACAGCAAATCGCCAAGATGCGTGAGGATGGCAACACCCACTTCCGCGCTCAACGTCACCAGGAGGCCATCGCTGCCTACACCAACGCTATTAACATTGCCTTTGACCGTCCTCTCTGGGAACCAACTGGACTTGCCCGTGAGGAACTCGCCGTCCTGCTCTGCAACAGATCCGCCGCCTACATTGCCCGCAAGGAGTGGGTCAACGCCTACGTCGACGCCGAGGGTGTGATCGAGCTCAAGCGCCCCTGGTCCAAAGGCCACTTCCGTCTGGGTCGCGCTCTCTTTGGCATGGGACGCTACGAGGAGGGTATCGAGGCCCTCAAGCTGGGATTGATGTTTGACCCCGAGAGTGCAGAGATCCAGAAGGCCCTCAAGGAAGCAGAGGAGACATATGGATGCGGCGAGGAGGACGCATAAGGGACCAAGGAGAGGCGTTCAGGAATAGAAAATAATGGCAAGAGTTGTTTCCATGGAGGATGATAAAAAAAAAGAGATTGGTCGGCACACATACACATTGGATCAATGATACCACGTCAAGCTATGAGAGATGGTCAAGAGATGACAGAGAAACAGCCCAACAATCACAGCAACAATAACTGAAGGGCAATAACAATGACATCTCCATGGTCTTGCGAACAACGGGGGAGGGATCATCTGAGATACTTGCAGGATCAAGGACAGGAGGACCGACTCAAGACCCACTATTTTTTTTTCTTTCTCTTTAAGCTTATCGCAATTGCCAACAAAACGTCTTAGACCTCGCCATGGCGAATAAAACAAAAATGATCAATACAGCCTCATTCGCTTTACGCTTTGATCGATGTTTGGAAACAAGTACAAGACATGGATATCAGTAATAGCAGCCCCTTGAACGTAGTCGATTAAAAATGCGCCACCAATGGGCTGCCCTAGAATACTATGAACTCTCAATAAGGGCCATCGCAACAGCCGCATGGCTGGGTAAAAAAGGAAACATAAGTTGGCGCGTGTTCAAGAATCGAATGCAGGACCGAGTCGGATTGGTTTTTTTCAGAAGAAATGGACCAGGCTTACGCACCGCACGCTATTAGATTGTGCAAGCAATCATTCTTTGCTTCTTGCCTCTTTCTTCACCGTCATTCATTCGCCCAGTTCACGACCATACATACCTTCTTCGCAGCACTATGATCTCTCGCATAAACCAGCCAAAAGGAGAGACATCTTCGTCAATCCAACCACCTTCAATCTCAACTTCCAGTACATCTCCATTTACGTTCTCACTCGGGCGACCAGGAGGCATCAAATCTCCTCCCAGTCCCAGTCGAAACCGCTTGAGGCTAGTACCACCTACCACCCAATCGCAGAGCCGGCAACAACTGTTTAATAAACCTCAAAGCTTCTCCCGGAACAACGCTGTAGTCGACAACCGCCCCAATTCCTCCAACAACACACCCCCTCGAACCAAGGGCGCAGATGCAAGATCCGGAAGTGGGCATGTAAAGATGTCTCAGCCCTCGCCCAGTGTCCGTGTTTTGGTTGGATCAACCCATGGGACAACGCTTCCGACCCTTCAACGACCATTCGCGACAACCCTCCGTAGCCCAGGTCTTGTAGCTCGCCCAAGCAGACCAGGGCTATACACCCTCACCATCACACCGCCAGCCGTATCAAAATCTAATGCGCATTTTAAGACTGAGGATGAGCGATGGGAACGAATCTGGTACTTGAGAGAAAAGGCTGATCAGGTACGTCTGGAACTTCTTGCGTTGGAGCAAGAGGAGCAGGATTTAATCTCGTCTCTGATGCCGACTTCACACAAAGGAAGACGTTTTTCCACCGATACCAATGCTACTTCCCCAGTGTCACCTATCTCATCTCCTTCGCCACCAGTCAGTCCACTATCGCCCGCTTTACTGAATAATGAGGATCAGTCGTCAGATCACGGCTCAGACCACTTAACATACACAAGAGTTGCGACGGCAAAGCGGGTATGGATCAAGCAGCCAGAGGGTCGCCCAACTGGGATGACCCTGTCGATGGAAGACTCTTCAGTGCTGAGTCCAGACAACGTGGAAGAGATTTTGAACAGACATTTAAACGACTTTCATGAAGGTAAGCTATTTTACTACAGATTGTTTTCTGTGACTTTTCCAAGCAGCAGTTATTAACTTTTTCTGTCTATGCTTTATCTTGACTGTAGACCTCATGGATGTTACTCTTTCCGAAATGATGAACCAGCACCTGATGATGTTGAACGAGAGTGATGCCGATGAGAATAGTGAGAGTGAAGCTGAGACCTTGAGCCCCGATTTTGTCAACCATCCTGTCGACCACAGCCTACTCGTCCCTGTATCCGTCAAGGACTTTGACGTTGAGTACGGGGATAGCGATGACGGCGATCTGAATCTTGTAGATACCCCCGTTACCGATCAGACGTTCAATTTCATGTCGAGACTGGAACGAGAGTTTGACCAGCAGGCCATCTTGCCTGGCGTATCATCACTTCTGGAAGAAACCATTCCTATGAACAACTTCGCCGACATGACTTTTATGGACAATGGGCACTGTGGGGATGAGAGCGTGGAAGAAATGGCACCGGAGCAACATTTGTCTAGGCGCTTTTTGCCTCCAGTTCTGCGGAATCTGGGGCATTCAGTGAAAGGAGACATAGAGCAGGAGCAAGAGCATCCAATAATATGCCAACGCACAATCCTTTCACCACTCAACATTCATCAGAGCTCGATTCTGGACGAGTTCCTCAAGTCCTTGCCACCGCTGCCATCGTCACCAGAGCTGCAAGGAGCTGAACAGCTTTCGTCACAGCCACCCGCTGCATCAGTGGTTTCCTCACTACCAGCTCGTTCATCTCATTTGCCATCACCCATTATCACGTCTCGTGAGCGATGCCAGGAGATACTGGAGAAAAAGACCAGGCTAGATCGGAGGCCAGTTGTCGTCCACCCCCAGGATCAGCCATCGTCGGCACCAGCTCAAACGCCAAGCTCTGCGTCACACGAATCAGTCTTCTCAACACCTCTTACCTCACACCCACCTACTTCTAGCGCGAGTAGCCAGGGTTCGGTATCAACCTATAGTTCACCCCGCGAAGACTTTCCACCTTCTTCTGCCCCAACCAGTGCAGGTCAGGGATCGGAAAACATCACCGCCAAACCCCAGCAATCGCTAGTGTACTCAAGAAAAGTTGCTGGGCAGGACACAAAACCTAAAATCGACACCAAGGGAGTCGATGCAGATCAAAGGCCTCTAGACATGATCATTATTCGTCCAGCACGGCCGATATCTTTCAATGCGGTGGATACCTGTCCCATCTCGCCTTGGTCCTCGCTCTCGTCCGCTTCCAGCACGTCTACTTCTTCATCCGTCTCGTCCTGGTCGTGGTCATGGCCCAGCTCTTCGTCCAAGGCGGCAGAACCAACCCACACACCTTCCTCTCTCAAGCAACGAGACCACAAGCCCAGACTGCCCGCCACCCCCTGTGGTCAGCCCTCCATAGACATCCGGTCGAGAAGCATGTCTTCATTGATGAAGCACCAGAACGGCTGGCTAGGATTCCAAGTCTTGGACATCCGCCTGGTCGCCTCTGGACGGAATCATATCGTGGTTGTGACCAAGAGTAACCAAGTGTACAGTTGCTGGGAAACCGAAGATGAGCAACACTCAGGAGGTGTCAACTCGGCTGAAACCCGAATCGAGGAAACCTTAGGAAGGAGCACACGCACCGACAATGGATCTGGATTCATCCAGGACACTACTCATCAGCCTGGACTAGTGGAGTTTGTGGGCACAGATGGACGGCCCATGACACTCGCTTCGATCGTTAAGCTGGTGTGTTCTGACCATGGAACATTTGTCCTCACCGAAAACGGCAATCTTTGGGGATGGGGCTCTTTTGAAGTACGTATTCCACTTGATACTTGCTTTTGTTGTTGTGATTATGTATGCAGACATTGTTAACTCGCTCTATTTGTTATTAGGACTCGCAAAGCAAAAGAACCAGTATCCTTAAGGGAAGATCTTCCTCACGACCTATCCAGGTCTGCACCCAAAAGATCGTCAGTGTCACCTGTGGACGGAACCATATCCTGATCCTGAACGTCGATGGCGATGTGATATCATGGGGTGTGAACACACATGGCCAGCTTGGACGCAAGTTCGAGCAGCCTCAAGAATCAGACCTTTCGCCCTATTTTATTGATAATCTTCCACCCAAAATAATTGGCATCGGTACTGGCAAGACTTTTTCGTTTGCCTGGGACGACGAGCGGCTCTATGGCTGGGGCGACAACTCGTTTGGGCAGCTTGGCGTCTCTGCTCACTCTAAGCCAAGTCAACATCAAGACATCGGTTCTAATATCATCATGGTCCCCAAGGAGATTTCTCTTCACTGGAAAGGCAAGTCCATCAAACAGGTCCAAGGTGGAGAGCGCCACACTGTGATCCTGGCCTTCTCAGGACTGGTCATTGCCATGGGAAACGACGACTATGGACAGTTGGGCGTCACTTCGACTCCAAGTACCTCCTCAGCCCCGTCACCTTCTGCCCACATCTCTGCAGACCCATTGGACGCTCGAACGTCGCCCATATCCTCCACTTGGTCCAAGATCGACATGGAGCTGAGCAACAGAAGCGATAGCCCGACCAAGAGAAAGACACGGTTCTACCCAGCATTGGTTCGCATTGGCCCAGGGGTCAGTGAAATCAGCTGTGGAGACATGCATACGGCGACCTGCAGTGACAGTGGCCAGATGTATGTCTGGGGCCAAGGGCACGAAGGTGTTGTAATGATCCAGAACAACCTTGATCCCATGGAGGGACATGGTAGCGACAGGGGTTCTACTACGTCTCTCTTGACACCTGGGCAAGCTAGACTAGCCTCCGTTGGTCAGTCGCGCAAGGTTGTTGCCGTGTCGACCATGCGTCAAGCATCGATCGCCTTGGTGCACTGATGGAAAAAAAAGCGAAAGCGAAAGCAGAAGTAAAAAGGGCAAAGCAGCTATGTTCACCAAAAAAGGCAACGCAAATAAACAGTCGGAAGGCTCTGAGGAACATGACCTACCCTCGCTCTCTCTTTCTCGTTTTGAGTTTGAAAATCCGACAGAAACGAAAGGAAAGCCTTTTCTTCCACACTTTCCACATTTCTCTTCCAACTTCCATTCCTTCGTTCATTCCCTTCTTCATTTCCTCCATTCTCATATACCCACCCACCCAACATCTCCTCTCTTCCTCCCACATTTTAGGTTTGTGTTTCGGCATGCCCACAAAATCAATACTTCGCACCACTGTCCTCTCCTTCTTCGCTGGTCTACTCCTCTCTTCGCAGCACCCTCCAGCAACAGAAGCACTCCCTTCCATCCCATTCTTAAGGCACAGCACCAGGGCAGAGCAAGCCTCCGAGGTATCCTCACAGGTCGTCTTCTCTTCTGGACACCACCCATCACAACACACGTTTCCCCAACAACAAAGCACAGACGACTATTTCGCTTCACAGGTGGGACAACACAAGCCGGATGAGCTCCTGACACTACGTCATGTGCTCCATCATGGCGGCAATCGGTACCCCAGCCTTTACCGCCGCCTTGACGTCGACCCCTTCGACCTGCTGCTGACCGAGATCCTGACAGGCGAGCCATCTACCCACCGGATCAAGGTCAAGACGACAACGACCCTCAAGCCCAAAGAAGACCCCTCTCTCCCCAGAATACGCCGGCAAGGATTCCGGTCGCTGACAACCGAGGACACCTCGCTTGGACCCGAGTCCTGGACCAAGGAGCTGATCGATGCCCCGGATATCACGGACAAGGGGACTGTTGTCCAACTGGCCAAGATGAACTACAACTCATACACACAGGTGGCGAGTCCTGGCTGGTATGACCTCGAGGGCGGCACTGTGGTAAGCGACATTACGATCGACGGAATTTTTTTTTTTGGTGTGTTGTTGTCTCTGCGAGGGCCAATTGTGCAGGCCATGTGGACCCGCCTTATCTTCTCATCTCCCATGTCTCTCCCTATTTGACATGGAGGAAAGCGCCCAAAAAACTAAACTGCCCCTTCCTTGTCCTTCCCCCAAAAACTGAAAAGAGAGCCATGACTAATGAATCATCGCCTTGGCATTTTTTTTGTTGCTCTCGTCTCTCTCTTAGAATTCAACTTTTGGGTGGGAGGAAGATGGCGTGCGGGGTCATGTATTTTCGTCACCGGACAACTCGACCCTCATTATCGCCATCAAGGGAACAGCTCTTGCGCTTATTGGTGGTGGAGGTGGCACAGCGCCAAAGGACAAGTTGAACGTAAGAATCCCGTCTCTAGGAAAGCGCACCAAGGCCACAACTCGACAGCAACAAGCTTTCTAACGTTGTTTCTTCCCTTTTACGTGTGCAAAAAATAGGACAACTTACTTTTCTCGTGCTGCTGTGCAAAAGTCGACAGGACCTGGAAGAGTGTCTGTGGGTGCAACAGGGGCGGGTACCAGTGCGACCAAACCTGTGTTGAGGACAGTGTCAACAGCGACGACGTGTACTACAACATCGCCATGGTGAGTGGTTGTTCTCGCAGTACTCCCTGGTTTCTTTGCTCTGTCAATGGGGAAAGGACTATTAACTAATACCGCTAATACCTTTTTCTTTTCAACGACATAGACGATCTTGTGGACGGTGCAGGATATGTACCCGGGCGCCAAGGTGTGGCTGACAGGACACAGCTTGGGCGGCGGATTGACGGCATTGTTGGGACTGACGTTTGGCGTGCCGACGGTGACTTTTGAGGCGCCTGGAGATCGACTTGCAGCACAGCGACTCCATCTCCCTATGCCACCCGCTATCAACTGGGACGACTTTCCACTCTACCATCTCGGACATACTGCCGATCCTGTCTTCCAGGGCATCTGCACCGGACCAAGGAGTAGTTGCTACTTGACAGGATTCGCCATGGAGAGGTAAGCATGGCGTTGTTCGTTCCTTTTCCGGTTGCGATGATAGTTTTTGGACCGCACTAACATAGTCTACGTCGTTACTCCAACTACATCTTTTAGCAAATGCCACACTGGAAGGACATGCGTTTATGACACCGTGGGCGAGGACAAATGGCGCGTGGACATCCGATCGCATCGCCTGCTTGATGTGATCGAGGGTGTTGTTAAGGTCAAGGATGTGCCGGTCTGCAAACAGGAAGTTGGCTGCGAGGACTGCAAGATATGGGAGTTTTTGTAAAATAGATGAATGATAAACCACTTTAATATATAGATGCATGTATTTTTTTAAAAAAAAGGGTATCGTATGGGTATTTTCTGTTGGTGCTCTATGGATGGATCCCTAACGCTTCAATTTCCTCGCTACGTTGGCGACTAGTGCTCCTCCGGTGGACATTGGCCTTTTGCATGCGCAGAAAAGAGCGTGTCGACCTTGAGAGCGACGATGACCGTGATCTCCTCACGGCTGGTCTTCGTCCTTGTCGCGATGGCTCTGCTGCCAGCTCCCGCCACCGAGTTTCGCCTTCTCCATCGCCTCTGAGGTGGTCCCTGTCAGAGCGGTACGTCGAATAGTAACGGCTGTCATCGTCATCCTCCTCATTCTCTTGACGATAGGTATATTTTACAATTCGACGTCGAGCCCTCGGCTCCGCGGAAGGGTCTGATCCATTGCCTGCTCCGTATCCACTGTCGTTTTCTCCTGATGACAGCACATGATTGTTGTTGTGGTAGTGGTTGTTGTGTTGCTTTTTTGGGTCTCGCTCCTTCTTGGTCTGCAAATCCTTGGCATTTTGATTCTGTTGGGCCTCACGCCTCGCGATGTCAATGTTGACAGGAAGCGCCACCGAGCTTGGTTTCTTTTTCCGGGCAAAGTAGGAAAAGTACCCGGTCTGGGCAGGGCTCCCCGTTTCACCCTCGTCCACGCCTCCGTACCGCGCACTGTCCTGGACCACAATCTCGATCTTGCCCTCGGCCAGGGCCTTGACATAGTCGCCGGGGAAGTGATCGTTCAAGAAGAAGGGAAGAACGATGCGTTCAAAGATACGCAGCCAAGACTCTCGCCTCATCCTCATGATCACACGCACATTCAAAGTTCCTGAGAGATGCATGAACGAGATCCCGCGAACTGGGATAGGCATCAGCGAGACAGGGTCTGGTGGGTATAGAGTCAACTTCCTGGAGGAGTCGATGAAAACCAGTGTCCCTGGTGGTGTCTCATAGGCGCCCCAAAACGGTACGCGTGCGAAAATGTCGTTGTTGTGGACGTGGTGGAACATCTTGCAGGCGAGTTTGGGTCCAAAAGCATGACTGAACGCCTTGTCTCCAATCCTGGGTTGGCCATACCTGTTTGAGATGTGAGAAAGTCAAGAATTAAAGATTGGTTAATCTTTGAAAGCATACGAGCTTAAATCTCGAACCAAACGGTCGACTTACGTGTACAGGCCGGAAAAGATGTCCAGGAGAGGAGAGTTGCACTGGACCATCTTGGCCAGGAAAATTGTTGCAAGCCCTCCACCAAGACTGTGTCCACAGATGTAGAACCGGAGCTTCTTGCGCTTTTGTCCTTCTGGATCGCTCCGGTGCTGATTGTTGTAGATGTCCAAGATGTTGTTGCCGAGGTCCTTCCATGACGTTACGGTCTGGACAGAATCTCTGTCAGATCCGTGTCCCGACAGCCGTCGACGGTAGTTTCCTGAACTGGTATGTCCGACATGGTGGACTCCTGTCAATGATAGCCGCCTGGATGAGCCTTTGAACGATCCTTGAGATGTCAAGCTAGGTCGCCTCTGTTTCCGAGAAGAGCTCATGTTGTCCAGATACTCTAACTCATCCTGTGAGTACAAGCCTCCCAAACTGTTGCTGCGAGTCATGATACGAGATCCTGCTTGCTGTGCGCCTCCCAGTCTGTATCCTCCACTCGACCTCTCGATCCGTCTGTATTCTCTCTCGGCATGCTCAAGTCTCAGTCCATCGACCCAACGACATGCTTGAGCAAAAGCACTCAAGTCGCGGATTTCGCCCGCAAACCGGTAGTCTACTGGATCAGAAACATGAGTGAAGAGTCCCACAACGAGGAACCTGATCAGGATATAGGCTGCCCGGATGGAAGTGACCACGGTCTGGTAGATCGATTGGTTCGAGAGCTCTAGATTGAGTGTGCTGGCCTGCGTAACCTCTGAGCGGAAAGAAGACGCAGGACTAGTCTTGTCTGTATATGCTGGTAATGACTCCTCCAGCATTGGGTATCCGTCCTCGTCGAAGTCGATCTCGCCTTGTCTTTGGTGTACAAGTCGACTCTGCTCGCGCTGCTGCTGGGCCAGTTCCTCTGAGGGCAAAAGGAATCCATCTGCCTTTCCAAGAGCATTCCACATGCCCTGGTGACATTTGCCGAGAGGCACAGATGGCTCCTGCAAAGTCTTTACAGGAACTAGCCGTGATTGGATATCGGTCCATGCATTTTGAAGGTTGAGTGGATCTGTCCCGCGGAACACAAGGACAATATTGCGCCCTTTTTGTACAATGAATCCGCATGTATTCTATACTCGTATACAGATTAGGTACTGTTAGCATGCATATATGGTAGTCAGCCGATATGCCCTTAATCTTGATCATTTGAAAAAAAAAATACCTTGTAGGCGATGGCTCTGAATGAATGCATATCGTATCCTGAACGGGCGAGCTCATGTCGAATGATCGGTACATCCTCGTATACCAGTTTAGAGACCATGGCGAGTGTGGTGGCGATGGGTTGAGAATACCGTGGTCGATCCGCAGCTTTGCTTTCCTGCCTTGCCTCGTCAGTTGACCTCCGTGTCGTTTCATCCAGTGACCGCCTCTTGCCCGGATCCGAGTCATAGCGAGACCTGTCAATTTCGGCCATCTCAAGGACTTTGGACCAGTCGTCGCTGGTCATGGTGGTAAGGTCCGAACCCTCCTTGCCCGGCATCCTGTATTTAAAGTCCATTGCCATTGATTTCGGGCGTGGCCCTGATCGCCGAGTGTTTGTCCGAGGCTTGGCCACTACTGTTCGCTCGTCATAGTCGTGATCGCGCTCAAAGTTCTGGCCTCCTTCTTCGATACGCCGGACCTTTTCCTTGTCGAGAGTCTTGCCAAACTCGCCACAGGGTTGGAAGTTGGTGTCGCAGGCGTTAACCGTCGAGTACTGGCCGGCACTGGGCTCATGCAAACCAACAAAGGCTTTGAGCAGTTTGCGGACAAGAACGTCCGAGGACATGAGGATGATGAACCAGGTCCAGAAGATGAGTCTGATGGAGCCATTGACGACTTTTCCGAGGACAGGAATACTGCGAAGGGCGGCGGCCAGTGGCGAGAGAACCCATGAGGTAGCGCGCAGGAGGTAGAGGACCAAGGGGATGGCCTTTTTGAATGTTTTGTAAGAGATGAAGAAGCAGGTGGAGACGAGCAAGCAGGCGAGGAAGACGACAAAGGATATGATGGTGAGCCAGTTGCGGTTGCTGTATATGCCGAAGAAAGTGACTGCGAGGGGTATGGAGGCGATGGCCAAGCTGGTCAGCCAGAACAGGCGGTTCTTGCCATTCGCCATCCTTTCAAAAAGTGAAGTTGAGAAATGGGTGATGTCTTGATGTTGGAGATGAGTGCAAGGAAACGAGGGGTTTGCCACCAATGAAGTGGACGAAAGAATAAAGAGGAACTGAGATAGTGACAAATGAGGGAGTGGGGGAGTCGAAATGAAGAATATGGAATGTGAAGTGAAGTCAAGAGTAGGAATGAATGTGTTTGTGTAAGAAACAAAAAGATGTCAAAAAATAACAAAGGACAGGGAGAGACACACGACCTCCTTCCCCCTCTACTGCCCATCGTCCCTGTCTGTCCTGGTGGATTTCTTCCCCAAAACAAAAAGGTTATTTCGAAAGTTTGTCGTCCGGGGATTGGACAGAACGATCACAGAGATTTTTTTGGGGGAGGAAAGGGAAGGTCCGACCACGGCCTCAATTCCCTTGTTCCTGAACAGATTTTATGCATACACTCTTGATCTTCCACCAAAAAGGGTGCCATGATTAGCAATCCGTTGCTCGTGCTTTGGTGGTTTCTCTGTTTCCAAGGGGCCATATCTGACAAAAAATGAAATTTTCTTCACAAGGTAGACATCTTTTGAGACACAATGCCTGTGTGTAAGCCTAAGGTGCCTGTGAGCAAAAGCATGTGCACTCTTCACTTCACAAGCCCGAATTGGGCTCAAGAATTGGAATGTGGACAAGGGTCAATAGATAATTCACCTCCCCGTGCTCCCACACATGACATCACTTCTCCGGGATAGTTAACTGCCGCAAGTAATATTGTCTCCATGGTGGGCCACATTTGAAGATCGCAACGTGTCTGTCAGCTGTAGCTTGGTCACCATCTTTCATATGATCAACCCCTTATTACCTTTCCTGGTCCAACGCTCCTCTAGCAACGTAGCAAGGCTCGACCGAATAAATGGAACCTTCCAAGTAACGGTAGTGTCTCCCACACGCAAGGCAGTTTAAAGGTCGAACTGAAGCTTCAAAGATCCATGGACATCGCTCCATAAAAACTAATGATATATCCAGAATTTAGCTTCCGTGGCATCAATTTAACGCTATCGTTTCTTCTTCGCCACCCTCCCGAATATACTTCTTTTTTTGCTTCTTCGAACAACGCCACCAAATAAAAAAACAGCTCAGCCAGAGGAACTTTGATGGGCGTACAAAAACCATCCAAACAAATCACTTTTCCAAGATGTTTCCACCGCCTCCTTCAATTTGTTTTTGATATGCATGATGTGAATGGTTGTCGAGGATGAGGTGGGAGGGTTCATTTGAATCTTTACCTCACTCTCGCAGTTGCGGTCTCGATTAAGGGCCCTCGACAAATACTCCAGCCAGCTTTTGATTTTTTTTTGGTGGCTACCTTTTCTTGCCTGTCCCACCGCGACAGTTCTTTTCTTTGCACCTTCCATCACCACCCCGTTCGAATGACATCAAATATGGGCTGCTCTTGGCATCACACAGAGAGCATGGACACTCAATGGCGGCCCGCACGGCTAATTGCGAGTTAGCCCTCTCTGCCAGGTGGGGGTCTATAGTTGGCTCGAGCGCAACTTCACTCTGTTGGGAACTGTGGCATACATTTACACATCATTGTACTCCTGATGGTGTCAGGTAGCTGCAGAGCCCCCACCACTATCCCTACGGAGTTGTGGTCTAGCATTCAAACCTCTGCAGGTGAAAGCAGAGATGGCAGAGCGTACCAGTTTCTTAGAGTAAGTGTACCACCTCTGTCTCTGCTTTCACCGTCAAAGCCTTTTGGGAGGAGTCGGCTTGGGTCGTTCCCATTCATTTCTCCTGTTAATCCTCGTAAGCTAGTTTCCAGTTATTATGGAGACCAACACCAAGCCAAATTTTATGAGAGTGGTTACATGGAGGGGCCGACTGTGTTAGAGTAGAACCAATACCTCAGCATCACCGAAAGCACTGCGTGACCAAAGTTGACAACTTTTGCCTTCAGTATTGGCTAGATGCTGAAATTTTATTTGGTGTCCTCTTGTGCTCACTCTCGAGTTATTAACCGTTAGGAGGATGCATGAAAGTCATCAAATGAACCGAAGTTTCTAATAGCGAATAACTTTTCGAACCACTTTGCACCATTCGATGTTATTTGATTTTTGTTCGCGGGATGTGAGTGATACTGACCAAAATCTGGCGGGGCATGAGGTTTGATCCCTTCATTTTTTTTATTCACTTCAAGCGAAATTGCCACCAAATCTCTCCTACCTCTCTTGAATTAATGAAACGCTGAAGAATGCATGATCTATTCGAATCAGACTCTGGAGGCTAATGCAAATATCTGTTCCGACAGGTGTCCATCCTTCCATGCGTTTCGTTTAGGTGAGCATGATTTGGATGATGGCGATGGAGAACTGGTCGAGGATGGAAGTTGGCGTTCTCCCAATGTGATCACGCGCTCTATAGGTCGTTAATGATGCATGCAACGTTTTCTTCGCTCCATGTAGTTTGTTTTTCGATAACAGATTTTGAGTGATGCAGATCAAAACCAGGTTGAGGACAAAGTCGAAAGGAAGGGTGCTTGGGGTCACCCAAGAGAGCACCCGCCCCCAAAAATCATGTCCTCTGCTTTCTTTTGCCGCAGCGCAAAGCAAATCTTGCTGGCTGGACTGAATGGAGTTTGCCAAGCCACCAAATCTCAAGAAGTGAGCAAAAAAGAGTTTCTTGCAAAAGATGCCGGAGTCAGCAAACAAAAAGAGAGGCGAGGAGACATTCGTTCAACACCTTCTTTCATCATTATTCCAAACGATCGAGGCGCACATTGACCACATTCTTACTACCACCTGGCAAGAAGGACAGAAATTCCAGACACTAATTTAAAAACACACATCACCCATTACGCCAACCTCGCGAACACACCTCGTCTCGCCTTATGCCACCAAAAACAGTTCCCAGGACAAAGGGAAACGTGCGAGCTGCTAACAGCAGGTAAGGGGTCGATACTCGAGAACAGTACCTGTTCACTCAGTCGACTGATTCCATAAGCAGACACATAGTTTGACACGCAGTTGAACTTTCGCTTTCTCTTCCTATAGTCGCGCTGCTGAACTTTCAAGCGCCAGTTCAACCGGATCGTCTTTACCAATGTCGGCGCTTGGAGGATTCGCTCAGTTTGCTACACCAGCCTTCTCGGCCTCATCTACTTATGTTGCATCAACCGCTGCTCGGAGCGCTCCAATGAGCCGTTCGGGATCAGGCTCGTCCAGCCCGCAACTGTCCTCTGGACCATCATTTGGCGGTCTTGACTCGGATGTCGTCAGTGTCATCAGGAATGGCGAGCTGTCCATGATTATCAAACGACTCATGTCCAAACGCGATACCACTACCAAAATCAGAGCCCTGGAGGACCTGGAAAAGTGGATCAAAGCTCACCCAGAAGATGACGAAGCTGGGTCTGTTGCCTGCCAGGAAGCCATTGGACCTTGGATCAAGCTCTACATCAAGTTGACCACGGATGTTGATCGCAGGGTTCGACTCATGGCCAATAACGTTCATCTTCTCCTTGTCAAGCGTGTCAAGAAGAAGTTGGCTCCATACTTGAAGGAAGTTGTTGCTGCCTGGATTGGTACCTTTTTCGACCCCACACGCGATGTCGCTCGCGTCGCATTGGAAGCCTTCAAGGTAAAACAACGAGATGCCAAACAGTGTGATTTGACGATTTTAACGTGGTTGCCTATGCTTGGATGTTGGATTCTAGAGCGCATTCCCAGACAACAAGCGGGAGCAGGTCATTTCGTTCTGTTTGCAGGATGTAATCTACTACATCTCCGAAGCTCTTCTTAACAAGACACCAGAAACTCTGAGTATGTAGCCCTGTCGATGCATCAATTTTGGATCTGGAGCCTTTGAGCTGGCTTGAAGCTGACACTCCCTTCCCCCCTGCTTTCAGGCGATCCAAGATTTAACACCAAAGAAGAAATGGATACAAGATACGCCAGAGTTGCTGCCAGCGCGTTGCATACTATTGGGTACATCATCGGTAAGGACAACTCGCTTTCTTTACAATTTTTTGTGGACTTTGGTTATTACTGAGAAATGAGTTCGCTTACCATCCGTTTCGATCACATCTGAAAATAGACAACTTGTCGTCAGAGGCACTTGAAAAAGGAGCTGACGACATTGGACCACTATTGGACGATACCAGACTTTGGGCGTTCACGAGCCACGTCAACCCAGGAGTCAGGAGAGCTAGTTATAGTATGTTACGGACTGTAACGTCAAAGGCACCAAGCTTGATCAAGGACAGGCTTCCAATCATTAGCAAGCAGTTTTTGCCAGCAGTATTCAACGACAAGGACATCACCACCCATGGAGACCTCTGGGATTCTTTATTGGTGTTTACCAGAGCCTTCCCTGAGTCTTGGACTATCCCTGCCGACAAGAAACCAACCATGATCTTGTTCTTCAGCTTTCTCAAGCACGCAGGCTACGGATCGACCACTGTCACTTATCGCAGTATCTTGCCCCTCATCTCGACCTGGGCAGACGAGTCTGTTTTGGGCAAAAATGGCACCGGTTTTCCTTTTGTCCAGGATTTCTTTGAGAACTTCTGGAGAGGGATTGAGAGCTCGAACATGGACCGAGATCCAGGCGCCACTGGTCTTTTCCTGGAAGCATACATCGAGTGTTTGGTCTACTTCATTGTCAGATTTGGGTAAGTATTGCTTTACTCCATTGTCTCTCTTCTATTTCCGTATGGACAAAGGAAAGCTTTAATTAACCGTTTGTTTATACTGGTAACAGAAAATCCGAAACAACTAAGCAGGGTCAGGATGCTGTTTTTGCTGCCTTTACTACGCTCATCAAGCAGTATCTGACTTCAACTGACGGAAGCAAGATCTCCACAAAGTTCATGGAGGAGGAGCAGGGAGCTGCTAGGAAGATTGCCACCCATCTCCAGCGTTTGCTTAACATCCCCTCTGTCCGCGATCGCGCAACAATGGATCTGTGGGCGCCTGCCGTGGATACCATGAGTGAGATCATGTCGGATGACTCATCTGAGGGCTATGTCAAGCGTGGAAAGCGCGCCATCCTTCTTCTCAGCCAGCTGTCTGCTATAGCGAGCGAAAAGGGCGATACAGTTGTTGCAGAGTCCATCGAGAAGGCGGCCGATCGCCTCGTTCAGATCGTGGCCAAGCAGTGCTCTGGATGTAAGTATATTTTTATCGGAGCAAAAATTCAATTGTAAGGTTGTATGCTGCGATGTCTAACCTGCTCAATCTGAACAAATTAGCCCAATCGTTTGGACCATCACAGCTGCTTTCGTCACTTGCCGTGCAGTTTGAGGTTGTTGTCTTCTCCAATCCCGCCAGCCAGAAAGCCATGCACGAGTTCTTTGACAAGCAATTTGCCGATATGCTTTTGACCTCGGACGAGCAGTCTTCCAGTGGATCCGTATCAGATGGAAGCGAGTCATTGCCACATCTCCTTGACCTTTTTGCTGGATATCTGGACAATGCCAAGGAGCACGATGTCGTCAGCGGCATTTGGAGGCGAGTCATGGACAAGGTTCTGGACAGCACAGGTGAGGATAGCAGAAAAGAACGCCAGCAGATCATTTTACGTGGTCTTCTTGATCGAACTGCGTCTTCGAAATTTGCCTTCGCCTTGAACTTGGATTCTATCGACAAATTTATTTTCTCCGCCATTGAGAAGAGGGACTACATCGGATCGGAGACCTGCGAAGGATTGGTGGCAAGCGCCCTTTGTTCCAAGAAGATCGTGTCAGATGTTGCCAAGCTGAAGATCGTCGTTTCTCTATCCGAGCAGCTCGAACAATTTGTTTCCGAGATCATTGGCGGCCATCACTCAGAACTTCTGGAAGAGACCTCATCGCTCCTCGCTATCTTGCACAAGTCATTGGCACATGTTGCTCCCTTGTCTATCGAGAACTCGGCCGAGGAGCCTATGAAGCGCATCATTGTTTCTGTATTCGACCTTGGTTCCCAGACAGGCGAGCATCTGAATGAGGCTGGTAAGAAGAGCTTGAACGAGCTTCAACTTTTGTCTGAAGAATCAGAGGACGTCCGATTCTTGTTGACCGAAGCCCTGACAGCACACATCCAGCGGTCCATTCAAGATCTGAGCCGTGTTACAAGGTACAGATATAGAGAGCTGGGGTTGATGAGCGAAAGTGAAACTTTAGACGAGAAGCCCTATCACTGACACTAGCTCAACGCATTTTATTTTCGTAATAGCCCTGAGGATCTTGCCAACCAAGCACGAAAGCTTTGCGACATGCTTCATTTGTCTGAGCTGTCAGAGAGATTTAGACTTTTGAGCAAGTTTTTCTTTGACAAAGAGCACTGGACTGGATTGTACAAACATCTTCTCAAGACTGGACCCCAACCTTCCTTGGCAATGCTCGACCCAGTCGTGGAAGCACTGTATTCCGAGAAGATATCTCATAATCCCGATGCCCACCCTCAATTTGAGAAGGGATCTGTTGACACCAAGTACGACAGCTTTGGACTTTCAGCCTACGGTCGTTTGGCGCTGTTTACCTTTGAGTTGTTGAAGAAAGAAGGCGACACGATTTCTTTGTTCTTGACATTCCCAGAAAAGATGACCTGGATCATGGAAGAGCTCTTGAAGGTTCGCCAAGGCTGTCTAGACTCCATCCAGGCTCCTTCTTCAGAGGCCGGTGTCTTCTTCTCAACTACCCTTCACGCAGACGCCAATGCCGTCGTCTTCAGAACCTTGCTTCGCGAGCTAGGTAACATGGCAACCAGCTGGATCACGCTTGTCCAGGACAACGACTGGGAGAAGCAGACGATCAACGTGCTGACCTCAGGCCCCCGGGACTCGGATGTCAACAACGACGAAGACGACGAGGCCTCCATCAATATTGAATATTTTGCAAAGGCAGCCCTCAAAGAACAGGATGGCTACAGCGAGCGTGTCTTTGCGGATGTGATCCAGGCACTGGCCAAATCTGACGAGACTGATGTATCGACTGCCAATGCCAAGGGTTGGTGCCAGGTTTTGAAGAGTGACAAGAGTAAGTACTTTATGTATTCAATTTTTTTATGGAGACTCCCTGACAATGAACTGAGCCCATTCACAAATCTGACTCCTCTGTTTTCGCTTTCAACCTTCATTAGTTTCTCTCCCTGTTCTGACTGGATTGACTGTTGCCTTGAAGGCAAGACTGGAAAACACGAACGAGTTTACAAACTTGCTGAACTACTGGGCCAGTGAACTTGGTGCCACTCGACCTCACGAAGTCACTATTCGCAACACCGCCATCGTTCGCCGATTGGTCCTTTTGGTCATTGCACTGAGCACCGGTAACGAGGATGGAACCTCCTCCAACTTGCCTCAGCATCGTGCTATGAATTTGCTGCAGGCCATTCGTCGCTGGACCACTGACTCAGACGCGTTGCAGGCTTTTGATGACCAAGGAGAGCTTCTTTTGCAGTCGGTTTTGTACAAGCTCTTGAACGCTCTGTCCTTCCAAGTTCAGGAACTTCCAGGCGCCCACTGGGAAATGATGTTTGGCATGATTTCCGCTGTCTTTGCCGCTTTGGAAACGTCGAATGTGACGGGATCGAACCCCTATGCCATGCTTGCTCTGGAGAGCGCCTCGAGACTCGCTGTCAACTTGATTGAGCTTGGACAGGACGAGGACGATATCTTGAGCGCCTGGGAGGATCAAAGCGATAATATCCTTGTTAGTGCCATGCGACTGATTGGCCAGAAGGCCAGCACTGACGACAAGTCACTTAGGATGGATCGCCCAGTTCGTCAATATCTTGAGATCTTGTCACAAGTCTGTGGTCATGCCCCCGATCGCCTCGTTTTGTCGCATGGCTCGGTCGCGGAGCAGTGCCAGATGCTTCTGGAACCTCTGACTGCTCTGCAGATGCTCGCCTACAAGCAGCTTCTGGTCGAGTTGACTGAGCAGGTCCAGGTCCTATCGATCCAGATGGAAATCAAAGCTCCAACCAGCCCCATGGATGAAGATGCAGAGTCGGAGGACACTGGATCAAGAGACGATTCCGCTGGCGACAAGATGGTTGAACCAAAGTTCCCCAAGTCACTTTGGACTATTCTCTCCAACCCTCCCAAGGGATTCCCTGCCATGGATGTGAACGTGGATGCCGACGACGAGTCGAACTTGAAGGAGGACTTTTCACTGCTCTCGGTCGGCCATGACCAGATGGAGGAGGAAGAAGAGGAGTATGGTGTCGGCGCAGGTGTGGCTGCCAAGGCCGAGAAGACTATGTCTCACTCTGTTCTTGGATACCTTCTTGCATGGAAGCTTGCTTTTGGTCTTTTTGAGAACACTGTAAGCGCTCTTTTTTCTCACAATGGATGAACTCTTGCATTTTTTTTTACTCCGTCTAACATTGCTCTTTTTCTTTTTTTTTTTCTTACCAGACATACACTGTCAAGTCTGGATTGGTGGCTCAATTGCGGGATGCATCGACCATGAACGATCTTCTCCCCTATTTATTCCACTTGCTCGGTATCCATTCAGCTCTGTCCTCGTCCATGAACGAATCGTCCAGCAACAACAGCGATATGGCTCAGTCTTCGCAGCCATTTGATTTGAGCCGATGGGACATTACAGACTACCAAGTGACAGGCTTTGACCTGTCCAGCCCCGAGATCGGGTTCCCACTTCTAGCCGGCCACTTGTACTACACCTGTCTCGGAAATGTGCCCAGTCTTGTCAGGATCTGGTGGACCGAGTGCAAGTTCCGCCAGCTCAGTATTGCTGTCGAGTCTCTGACGGAGCGCTACTTTTCGCCTTTGCTGATTGCTCGCGAGATCAACTCGCTCATCAAGGCCCAACAAGCTCCAGCACAGGGCGGCACAGCGGCGGCGGCCGCTGCACTCTCGGGCGTCTCGGACGATTTGAACCAGCTCCAGATCAAGACCTCGAAGGCCACCTCGGAGATCACAGCGTCGTTCCAGATTGACGAGGCCACGATGGAGATTGCGATTCGTCTGCCCAGCAACTTCCCACTGCGCCAGGTCGAAGTGGAAGGATTGCAACGTGTGGGAGTGAAGGAGGCGCGTTGGAGAGCATGGTTGCTGGCAGTGGCAGGAGTGGTTGCCGCACAAAACGGCTCCTTGATCGATGCTCTGTCGCTGTTCAGACGCAACGTTGGTCTCCATTTTGACGGAGTTGAGGACTGTACGATTTGTTACTCGATTGTGTCGGTCCTCGACCGCTCCTTACCCAACAAGACCTGTAAGACCTGCAAGCATCGCTTCCACGCTTCTTGCTTGTACAAGTGGTTCCGTACATCCAACTCGTCAAGCTGTCCCCTATGCAGAACCCTTTGGTGATCTGCTCCCTTTTTTTCATGTTTTGCCATAGACCACACACAAAATACACTACTAGACAACAAAAAAAAAAAAAAAAAAAAATTAACCATCATGACAAATAATGATTTGTTATTACTTTTCGTTTTTTTTTTTTATTTTGCCTTGTCTACGGCTAAGATGTAGGTATTTTGAGCGGGAGGGAGCATGCTATGTATTTAAATCAAAGAGGACATCGTGACGGCAAAGACAGCGACAAGCACCAGACCAGTCGAGTAGACCAGGTTGCTGGATGCAGCACTCTTGGCATTACCGCCGTCGCTCTTCTTTCCGTTGCTAGGCTTGGGTGGTGGGGCAACCCTATCAGCCACTCCGGGTTGAACGGTGACGCCCAATTGGGTGACGACCAGCTTGTTCATGTCGGTGACCCATCCTACGAGCGAGTAGCTCATGTCCTTGGTCATGTTGTACAAATTGGTGTTAAAGTCGTCAAAGGTGTAGTTGTTGACCTTGCCGGGCCCGGTGCGCTTGATGGTCGTGTCCCACTTGACGTCCTCGGCCAACATCTTGTTGTACAACTCGATACGGGGCACCAGGGCCTCGGGCTTGTAGGCCCAGCCCACAATATCCGACAGGGTCTGCTCGAACAGAGCCTTGATCGCCGCGTTCTTGATGATCAGCTTGGAGACCAAGGGGTGGTCGGTGGTGGTGAAGTTGTTCAGGGTCTGGTAGCTGTACAGGAAGGACACGGGGAAGCCGTCACCAAATGTGCCGTCGAAATCGGTGGGAATCCATTGCCACTTGCCCGCATTGCCGAGCTTGGGGTTGAAGTACATAAAGTAGTTGGAGCCTGACATCCAGTAGTTGTCCCAGGCACCGCCCAGGTACTCCATGGCCATGTTGCGCAAGAACCCGTCCAGGTCAAGACGGCTGGTCCAGTAGCCAACGGGATCTGCGGTTGTCACGGGGTCAAAGTTGGCCAAGTCGAGCATAAACTGGTTCAATTGAGTCAGGGGCGCCGTGGCAGGATTGTTGCCGAGATTGACGTCAGTGTAGACGGTGGGGTCGTAGGTGCCTGCAGCATTGTAGACCAAGCTGGCCTCGTTATCGACGGTGGGTGCGTTCATCTGAACAAGAGAGCCAAGGACGGCGTTGGCATCGCCGCCGTAGATGGTCTGCTTGACAAAGGACTTTTTGATGTCGTCGACCATCAAGTACAGACCATAGGGCTGGTTGTTGACAAAGAGACGGACCCAGGCGCCCTGCTGGGTGGGGACACCGACCGAGTTGAGCATGTCAATGTACAGCTTCTCGCGCATCATGGTGGGATCTGTGACCTCGGACCGCAGCTTAATATTAGGGCGCGAAAAGAACGACTGGTTGTAGTTTGTATCAAACGAGAACTTGTAGGCCTGCTTCTGGAAGTCTTTGGAAGACTTGCCCGAGTTGGTGAACGAGATATTGGTCTGAGTGTAGAGAGTGTTGTGGTTGATGAAGCGGAAGGTGCATCGAATGTCGATCGTTTGTTCAGGGTTGGCGGTCAGGTTGGCAATCTGGGCAGCGTCGGCGGTGACGTGGATGGTGGCGATCTCGTCATCTTTGAAGGCCTTGGAGTCTGAGGGCCAGGTGAAGAGATAGGTGTAGGGGATGTGGGGCAGGACCCATCGGGTTGTGGCGCGCTGGAAGAACTCGTTGTCGGTTTTGGTGTCGGTTGAGTTCAAACCGCGGGTAAAGGACTCGGTCTGGACAACAGTGCCATTTGCGGACAGTTCAACGTAGGAGTACTGGGCAGAAGATGTGGAACCCGGGACAGGGCCGGACCACAGGGGGAAGGTGGCTTCGGTGGTGGTGAGCTTTGTGATCGAGCCACCGATGTTGACACCAAAGATGTTTGTTGGTGAAGTTGGATATCCGACGACGTTGAATTGGACTACATAAGGTATATCAAACGAGAGAGAGAGCGCGCATGTGTGAGTGTGTGAGTAGATACATTGTCAGGATGAGGGTGAGTACTGGACTATCGGCGTACAGATGGGCTGATTGAGGAATGCAAGAGAGAAGAGAAGAAAAAGGTTCTGGGCCGTCTGCGGTCTGCACTAATTCAGAACCGAGGGGAGCCGAGAATGGAAATTATGTGGCAGATGCCAGGGGACAGATTCCAAAAATAGGAGATGCGATCTTTTCGTTCTTTTGGTCCGCCAAAGGATTTACTGAGAGGCGGAGGAAGAGAGAGTGTGGTGCGCTGAGTTGCCCAGCAGTGGGTTGGAGCAGGACAGATCAGGTCGATATGAGCTGAAAAGAACGGAACAAGGTCGGGGTAATGAGAGAATACAACATATAAACAAAGACGAAGAGGAGGTGGAGGTTGGGAGTGCTGTAGGAAGGGGGGGGGGGAATACGCCATGCTTCGTTGCTGTCGACTGCCAGATGTGTGGACTTGCACCATCCAACCCACCAACCACATTCAGCCGTTGAGGAGCATGCTCGTGTGAGCAATTGCTCTTTCTTTGATCGTGTGAGTATCGTGTGTGTATCGTGTGAGGTGCTGAGCAGCAGAAAAAGAAAACTTGGCGTAGAGAGATAGAAAATAAAGGGACGAGATTGCATCGCCCTCACTGATGTACGCCATTGCACAGTCGAGGGTATTTTCCAGGAATATAAAATCAAGGATAAACGTTGCTCTAGGGAGTCGGGTTGTCGTGTGGTGTGTTAAGGGAGTGGTTCGTTGTGTGTTTGTGCTTATCGTTTGCCCGTTTGCTGTTGTTCATTTCCAGGGGTTGTCTGTGGGGAAGAATTATCCGATATAAAAAACGAGGCTCAGCACAATTCCGGGAAAAAGTGAATTAAAGTTGGGTGAGGACAAAAAAACAACGCAAAATGATCGGTTTATAGCAATTGGTGGTCGCCTGGTCTTTGTTCCTGAAATGTGGGATTTTGTGTTCAAATGGGCGTGAAAGGGAAATGACAAGCGAGATGAGGTGGCCCATGTTTGTAGACTGAAGCCAGGCATATCGCGGCGCAATACAAGGCGAGGCCTGGAATCAGAACAAAAAATGAAGATTTCTCATGCAGCGAAGACGTACTGTCGGCAAATACGGCAGACACCAATGTGACTAGTCCTGCCAGGCCGGTGAGAAGGCGGACCATGGTGGGCAGATTTGTTGAATGTGGAAGAGGGAAGTGTTGGGACTGAGAGAGTAGAGAGAGTAAGAATGAAATTCAAGAGGTAAAGAGCAGGACCTGTCTAATGGATAGAAATGGAAATGGGGGTGGTGATGGAGATGGTGATAGTGATGGAGAAGGACGAAGAAGAACAGGAGGAGGAGGAGCGTGATTGGAGTAGAAATCGTTCTGTATTTATACCGAAGGACACAAGAAAAGAATAAAAGAAAAGATGGAGGGAGGAAGGGAAGGGAAGGGGTTGAGGAGGCCAAGGGCACCAAGGAGAAGTAGAGAGTGGACGGCGTGGACAAAACGGCTCGGAGCGTGAAAACAATATGGTGGCCGTCAATGTAAGAGTACAGTTTTGAACACAGAGAGAAGTCAATGAATGAACATAAAAATGGTAAGCCCTGGTACGTACCATAAGGAAGAGTGATCCCTTTTACCCGTGTTCTGTTTGTTTGGACTATTTTTGGGGTTCAATTCCGGGCAACGCAGGGCGCATTTGACCAGGCACAGAAATTAGTAGCGCGTGGTGCGTGCACCCAGCCCTCTTCACGTCTGGCCATCCGGGAAGCGATTTTTTTGCAAGCGACGTGTTAATGAGGTTCCCGTGGAGGACACAATACATCCACGTCGCAAAATGGAGCCGAAGGTCTCTTGTCGCGCAGAGTCGCACGCTGGCTCATCCGCCGCCAAAAGGGACACTGGCACACGCGACAAGAGCCAAGGGTAAAAAAAGGAGTTGTCCATCGACCCTTCACCCACGAAGTTTCTATTGCATCTTGTGCTGTTTTTGTTGTTCTCCCTTTCGTACGCACAAGGCATCATTCTTGATTGCAGATCAAGGGATAATCGCTTTGCTTGTTTTAGCAACCACTGTCTGTGCCTTGGGCAAAGCCAGGATGCAGCGTAGGCTCACATGCTGACCGCCTGGATGCTCCAGACCTTCTTATGGATGCGCAAAAAGACACCGAAAGCCCCCTCTTTCTTAGGAAACGCTGCAAGTAGCTTCCACAAGGTTGCCCTTTCAGTACCCCATGCACACTCCAAATCGATACGGCCAACACAGCTTCGGCAAGTGTTTGCAAGATGAAATTTGGCAATGGTGACATTGGTTTCCTTTTCACTCAGCGTTACCAGTCGATTCAATGGCATCTCAAGACATATGTCAAGCTATTTTTACATAATTTTTTTTTTTAAAAAAAAAAAAAAAACTATTCTTATTTGGGGGGTTCAAACCTTGGCATTTCACCAAAAATAAGCCTTAATATGCCTGATTAGCGATCATGTTACTCAAACGCGCTTCAAAAATATCTCAAAATACGCCATCGACATGGACACGTTTTGGTCGAATTCAAGGCTTATGTCCACACGAAACCATTTTCGCGTCGCTTTTTTTTTTTTTTTTGCACCTCTCGATCACCCTCTCAACAATACCACTGGAACAATTCTTCTGCTTCTTCCTCCTCGCCGCTGGTTCAAAGAGAATAGCGAGAATAACGATGTCCATGAGACCCTGTTGGCGCTCAGATTTGTAAGGCACCACAGTGTTGATGTTGTTTGCGATAATAGGGGGTTTCAAACCTTGACATTTGCAAAAAAAAATAAGCGCTGATATCGATGGCTTATTTGAAATACATCTGCCCTCGAGCAGGCGCATTTCGATGGCGCATTTGATGGATGGCGCATTTTGGCTATAAGCCATCAAATGTCAAGGTTTGAAACCCCCTAATGTTGATTAAAAAAATTGATGCGAAAAAAAAGAGGGCAAGAAAGGAAAGGAAAAAAGGCTTGTCTCTAGAAAAACAAAGGCTGATATGAAATGCATCAGCCCTCGAGGCGGCGTGTTTGTGAGTAAGGCTTGTGGCCAAATAAGCCCTTATTTACAAGCCTTTCAGATTTGAATAAGCTTCGAAAAGTCAAGGTTTGAAACCCACTGTTTAGCTCGAAGAGTTCCGCAAAGAGTGCAACCTCTGAGCCTCGTTCAACTGCGAAAAAAGTGAAAAAGTGAAAAGTAAATTTTGAATGTCATTGGACACCCACAGGTGGACTCATGCATGGTTCTTACCATTTTACTTTCTCGATTTCCTTCAAAACGAGGTGAAAAGAGGTAGGGTAAGGTAAACTTGGGATTTTATTGGTTGCTCTGTACGTAGCGCACTCCAATCGCCCACCCAATGAAATTCGGAATTTACTTTTCACTTTTTCACTTTTTCACTTTTTTCGCGGTTGAACGAGGCCTAGATTTGCACGAGTGTAAGCAACGCAGGCCATGCGATTAAAAATTAGAGGTTAGTGATTGTCTTAACGAAATATAGAGCAACTCAATCCTCTCAGCGAACGTATTTGAAGCCTATCTGGAACCGAGGCGCCAGGAACTCATATTTTAGCAGCTTTCAAAGCTGCATATTCTTTGTTCGTCTATCTTCCACTAGTCGGAGGAAGGCCGTTATTCCAGTGAGGAGTGCCGTCTTCTTTAAGTAGCTGGGGGTACAAGAGGCGACTCTCGAGACTGGTGCCACTCCCAAACGCCCCTACCCATGGCTGAAGATCAGCCACGAAGGTTGTGAAGCTATCAGATGTGTGTAGATGTAGGTAGGTGTGTGTTTGGCTATGAGTGAAAATGGGTTGTACTCTATGGTAAAAGAAGTGAATGGTGTAGAAGTGTAGCGAAAACTGTGATGATGAAGAAAAGAGGAAAGAAAGAAGGTATTGGGACAAAAGCGGATGTAATTTATGGCAAAGCAAGAAAAAAAAAGCTGAAGTTGTGGAAATGGGGCATAGACAGACTCTCAAGCATACGCAACAAGAAACAGTCAATAGCAAAGCCATGCTCTTGTTCACCTCCACACACACCACAAATCTCTGAGAATATGATATAGTGCAAGCATATATCATTCTGACTGCACTATATCATACTCACGGAGACCCATCTATCATTCGGACTGCACTATATCATGTTCTCAGGGACCTGAGACCTCATCGATTTGCGCAAAATTTCTCGTGACCAAGATTTAGCAGAGCCCTTAAGTTCAAAAATGCATGAGCAACAAGTGATCTCGCCACACGCGCAACGATTTCTTGATTGATTCCCCTAACAATTCCACTTTTCAAGCACGACATCTCCATCCATAACAAAGTCGAGGAACGAACACTGCCGAGAAAGTAATCCATCAACTCACCATGAGCCCGAATCAAGGAAAACGGCCTGCATGGGACGAGCTGGATGCGTCGCTCTCGCGCCACAATCTCGAACGCCAACAACAACAGAAGCGAGCCAAGCTTCTGGCAGGGTGTGATCCATTCAACGCGGAGGCTGCCAACGCCATCAACGGCATGTTTGATCGTGTTATCGCTATCGCCAGCTCACATATTCCACACCTCGCTAAGGCAAGAAAACCACGTCTCGCTGCGCTTGACTCTGACGATCACCACAGTAAGCCTCAGGAACGTGACACCATCGCCACTCCGTGGCACCCAATGACCCCAGCTGAGAAGGCAGAAAGGTCACTCGAGATTCGCCCTGGATTCCGCAAATCCACCTGGTCTACACTGCCTGTCAAGTCATCAATAGAGGACAAGCCTGCGCCAACAGAACACAAAAGCCAGTGGACATCAGGTTAGTGATATTTTCAACGATCATTTAATATTTTCTGATTGTCTTACATACTGTGTGAAATTTGTCAACGCTGACACCTACTTCTTTACGTAGACAAAAACGGACCAGAGAGTGACTCGAGTGTGGTCGAACTTCTGTCTTCCTCCGACGAGGAAGTCGAGGGTGACCAAGACCAGGGCTATGATCAAGAAGAGGATGCCGAATACTCCGAAGAAGGCGAATACGATCCTGATGTCCAGGATGCAGAGGACGAGAGTGTAGAATACAACGACGATTTGGATGAGTACGACGAAAATCACCCGATACAGTTTCTAGACTCGGACGAGGGCGAGGAGATGGAGAACGCGTACAGGGACCGCCCCAAACAATCACACTCCGCGATGGGGACGGCTCCAGACTACTCCAAGCGTCCCTATCTCCAACAAGAAAGGTACTCGGACCGAGGCTCCAGTCCTCTAGAAGACAGCATAGACGACCACGACGAAGGGTTAGACATCAATGACTTGGACGACGAGAATGTGGCGGATGAAGAAAAGAGCGATCACGGTCTGGTGGACGACGAAGCCGAGGAGCATAGCGAAGGGGATTACGAGGACGAAGAAGAAGAAGAATACCATCAGACTGCCGAAGGCCCTCAAAGTGGCCTACCTGCAACCAACTCGGATCCATACATTCTTCTTGATTCGTCTGATGAAGAGGCTCCCGATAGCCAGAAAGAAGAGCCGTCTTCTCTCGGAGACGAGTATGACGAACAGGACGCAGATTACGGTCGTGATTTTGAATATGATGAACAAGTCGAGGAATACGGTGGTCAAGTGGAAGAGAACGACAGGCTTGACGAGCAAGGAGAGGACTCCGACGACCAGCAAGGAGACAACTACGACAACCAGCAAGGAGACATCGACCGACATGGTGCCGAGTACGATGCTGCGGATGTCCAATCCAATTTATTAAGCGACCAGTCCGACCAAGCACTCATGGACGTCACGCTGGAAACAGTTGAGGTCGGGCTTACAGAGCCGAGCGGGATGACCGGCCTTGGGGGACTTTCCTACACCGAGTCGACCAGCCAAATCTACTTCGAGTCCAGGGACACTGTCACTCAGGGCCTGGATATCTCCAGCGACATGGATCTCTCAGTTGATCAGATGCACAACGACTCCCAGGGCATCCAGTTTTTGAGGAGACAGGATTTACCTGTGGAGGAGGAATTTGTCTTCACTCAGGGGGCCACATTCACGCATCCAAACCAATGCACGACTGACACTCCACCACTCCAAAACCAAGTCTCCTTTCCCGAGCAGCCCTTTGTCACGCACGACATTAACGACGTCCACCTGTTGGCAAATTTCCTTGAAGTTCATCAAGAGGCAGGACCCCGGGTTGTGACTCCACTGTCTTCATTGTCGCATGATGCCGATGCCGTCATAGCTCTAGAGTCTATTGAGCATGTCGAGCAAGTCCCATACGAAAATGCCCAGCAAGAAGAGCCAGTCGAACACGAAGAGTCAGTCGAACACGAAGAGCCAGTTGAACACGGAGAGTCAATTCAGAAGGAAGATCAAGTGCAACACGACGAACCCAGACACTACGAGAAGTTCAGACAGCAGGGCGAAGCAGATCATCGCGACGTCCCAAGTCTCTCCGAGGAGGATATTATTCCAGTGGAGGCAGAGGATGACGGTACTACATCGCAGCAAGTAGAGGAGTCGACTCTCCCTGAAGCCACCCCAGAAGTGGACGAGGGGCCTCAGGAATCTCCACGCAAGGCACGGCTGCAGAGATCTGGAACCATGGCGGTCACCGCGAGGGAAGGCCGAGCATTCGTGGAGCGTCAAGAGCGACTGGATGGCACATCGATCGAGGGACGGACTCAACTCAAAGCACACTCCGCCCCGACCATGGTGACACGGAGAACAGCAGCATCGGACAGTCATCAGACAAAGGACAGTCATCAGACAAAGGACACTCAAGAGGACGATCCTGAGGCGAGCAGCTCTTCACCAAGGTTTCTCCCAGAAGCTGATTTTGGCCGTTCAACACCTCTAAGCACAGCCCGCCGCGGTGGTGGTGAAGTGGAACTTTTAGTGAAAGAAGCCCGGGAATTCTGCGGTCGGGTGTCTCCGTCTTCACGTACAGGATCGTCCCCAGGATCGCTTGGAGGCAACTATTCTGCTCCGATCTTTGCGCCGCCACCACTCGGCAATGCATCACCATCTTATCCTTTCAACGCGGACTCTCCTCAAGGACATGTGACTGAATTGAGTCGGGATGCACGTGCTGATACCGCTTCACCACAGTCTACAACTGCCTCGGCGACTCGAATGACGCCCTCAAAAGGAAAAGTGGTTGACCTGGCGGAAGAAAATGTTATTCAGTCAACTGTGGTTGGCAGCCATGCTCTACGCAAATTTATTCACCCTCCTGCCTCAATGGGAGCCTCATCCCACGCAACCAATGTTCACAGCTCGGGTCCGGCTCAGTCTAGATCCAGCAGCCTCGAGCCCGCCATCTCGCCAAGGACTCAACATAACAACAATATGTTTTCATTCGGACAAACCCCTCTCGGTCTGACATTTGGAGCACCGCCTGCCCCACCTGCCCTTGGATCGATTTCAGTGTCGCCTTCAAAGAATGTTGGATTTGATTTTGGCAGTGGGATTGTACCAGGAGGAGCCGTTGCAAGAGATCAAATCATGGGCAGGAGCTCGCCCCACAAGACTCGGACCCTGCCTTCGGCACCAACAAAGCTCGGTAGTGAGGAGCCGCTATACCCATCGATTGAGGACGACTTGGATGGGAAGCCGGAAGGATTAGCGCAGGGTTTGAAACATGACGGCGAGCCAGGTCCAAGTATGCAGGAGGAGCAGGAAGAAGACGGTGAGCCCAGCAGTGAGGAGGAGGAGGAAGAAGAGGAGGCCGACGCACCAGATACCGGATCCTCATCATCGTCTCCACTTTTTGTCCGGAAGACGAAAAAGAAGAGGTCCCTGACCCAGATAAAGGCGCGCAACAAGGCTCGACGGGAGGCTGCCAAGTCCCAGAAGCAGGCTGGAAACCGCGAATAAAGCATCCCTGGAGGCCAACTTTTTTTTTTTTTTTTTTTTTTTTTTTTTTTTTCGCTTTACTGCGTTCGAATATCGACGACCTTGCACACTCCCATTTTGCTTTTTTGCTGTAAGTTTTAGCTATTGACTCAGTAATCAACCATTCAAAGCTGAATTCAAGATGTATTTTCATACTATTTTCTGTTTTTGGATCGAGGGTAAGGAAGTGATATTTCTGAGGAGTGCTTTTGCTTTAAATATCCTCCGTTGAACGAAGAGTTACTGGTCTGTTGCAGTCTGGGGATTGCTCTGTTCATCCTTGACTTAGTGCTCTGAGCCTCCTGGCGTCGATGAAAAGCTGCACAAATGCTTGCTCTTTACGCGATTTTCAGTTAAGAGCCATTAATTCTTTAATATCTATGTTGCTATTGCTGTTGCTAGATCCAAAACTCAGTTTGAGAAGGAGGCCGAGGGACTATGTGAGTAGATCGGGCTAGAAGCGTTGGCCGCCCGTCGCCATTCACCAACGGCATCACGCAGACGAGATCTCTTCTCATCCAACCCTACAACGAAAGGAGATCCTGACACGGGAGTCGAGTAAGACCTGAAGTGGTGTGACTGAGGTGAAGAAGAGAGTACTGAAGGAGAAGCCACTGGTGAGGTTGGGGATCCAGACAGCGAGGACGACTGTGATGCTGTGCCAGACAGGGCAGGGGTGCCGGACGTCATCCAAGTCGTTGAAATTGAAGAAAGATGAGGCGACTGCTGCTGTTGTTGATGAGTGCCTCTCGATTTCCGGAGGACAGAGTTGAGGAAGAAATCATCGTCGCAGTTCTCGTCGATGGTATATGGCGAGTGAGTGGGCTGTTCCAGTTCCAGTGGTTGTTTGTCTTGATGGACCAAGTCTTCGGTTTTTTCTTCTGTAATGCCTTCGATTCGAGAATGTGACTCTGCTGGGTCGACCGAGCTCATGGAATAAACTACGGACAGATTTGATCGCTTGGATACATCAGACGAGCAAGATGAACGTCGAGCAGAGAGCGACGGCGTGGATTTTACAGAGTTGGATCGAAGGCACTCCAGGTACGACCCTGGTTCAGCGGGTGCTGTGGGTGAAGTGGCATCAGGAGAGCGCTCAAACTCGCCAGCTTCCAGGATCAAAGGCGGAATCATGGGCAAAGCAGGCAATGTAGGTCTCTTGGCATCGGATGTTGATCCCGAGCCGCTGAAGGTGGAAGATCGAGTAGGTCGAGTCACCACTGGGGATGACACTTTTGATGACGAAGAGGGCGAAGATGTGGAGGGATGCGCCGAACGAGGAGATGAACCTGAGCCACCGCCACTGCCAGGAGTAAATGATGTCTGCAGGAACTTTGGAACCAGTTTTCCAAACAGCTTGGATCCTCGTCGGGACGTCTTGGAGTTTGGCGTCATGGGCGAGAGTAGGGTGTTGGTCGCCACTGGGGTGTTGTTCGGTGTGTTGGTGGGAGCATGCTTGGCCGTTGAGACACCACTCTCAAGAGTGGAAGATGATCTGGGCGGGATGATTGCAGTGGATGTGTTGATAGACAGCCTTTGGGGTGCCTTGTCTGCGTCTGTCTTTGATGGTGGGGCAGGCGCATTTTCCTCCGTCTGCTGAACGGGTAATGGTGGCTGCTCCTTCTCGTTCTTCGTTGCGCCATTCTGTCGATTTAGTAAACCAGACCCAGACCAAAACATTAGGGAAAACAGAAATTAGAAATGAAATCGAAACATTGACCAATAGTATGAATGTTGGTCTTAAAGATCTTACCTCATCCACTGCACTCAGGGACACGTTGGGCGAAGGAGTGATATTTGCAACTGCAGTGAGAGCTGTGGGCGGTGACGAACCATGGAATTCCGAAGACCCTTCTTTCGAAGACATGGCCAAAGTGCTGGATGATTCAGCTGTTGTGGTTTCCTGTCTTGTCTCTTGTGAGTGTCCTTGTGCCAGACCTTGTGCCAGACCGTGTGTTTGTATTGAGGTCGATATTGCTGAGGTCATAATTACCCCTGAATCTTTTCGCCCTTCTTGCGATGACGACGACTTTGACTCGGGCCCGCCATCTCGCAGGGCTTCGAGGATTCCATGCACAAGACCAGAATAGGTGCCGTTCTCACTTTGATGCCTCCGGTGTTTGTCCACGGATATGGTCAAGTTGTCTGTAAATGTGGTTGAGTCTGTGGTCACTACTGCTGACTCGATAGCGATGGTTGTGGTTGAGCTGGTTGTGGTTGAAGTTGTGGATGTGGTTAAAGGGGAGCTTGTGTTTGCTGCGGTGCTGCTCTCTGTCTCTTGAGTCGAATCCAGGGTCAGGGCTCTGGGTCGAGTGACGACAGCCAGTGAGCACTTCGATGTGGACGATTCGGTGAGATCAGAGCTGCTGCTTTCGCTGTTGTTGTGTAAAATATCATCGCCGGCAGTGACAATGGCTACCTCCTGTTGTTCCTGTGTTTGTTGTGTTTGTTGTGTCTGTTCTGTCTGTTGCTCCATTTCCTGTTTGTCATCGTCCTCAGATGGAGAGATAACAACCACCGCCGTGGGTGTGCGCGTGTGCTCGGACGGCGTGTGCTCGGACGGCGTTGCACTCAGGGGCTTCGAGGGGCAAGGCGACTCTGGGGAGGAAGGAGACTCGTCGGCTGATTTGACCGTGGAGGATGACGAGAGTCGTTGGTGCTGGTTTGAGGACCGCTTTTTGTTTTGCTCGCGGATATAGCTGTTGAATGAGTTGCGGTGGAGCTGGTGAAGGTGCGAGTTGGAAGACGTTGCTGAAGAATACGCAGTCGAGAGTGCCGCGGGATCCTCACCCTCGGCAAAGGATGTTGGGGATTTGGTGTGTTTGTTGGCATTGCTGGAGAGCCGTCTGGCTCGACTCAGGAGGGCTTCAGCGGCAGAAGAAGAAAGAGGTGAGAGGGTTGGCGAGGTGCCTTCCGGGAATGCAGAGAGAGATGTCATTGGTGATTATGTGGGATGGATGATGAGAAGAATGACGCTGGATGGAAGACAGGGAAAAGGGGAGGAAGAGTGGGAGGAATGAGAAAGAGGTGGAGAGGTGGATAGGAAGGAGAGAGAGGTGTGTTTGATGAAAAAAGATAAAACGGCAGAAGAAAGACAAACAAGAAACACAAAGTGGATCGACCCATCCATCCATCCATGCCCCTTATTTTCTTTTCCCTTCTCTTTTTCTTCTTTTGTTTCCAACCCTCTCGCTCGGATAACATCCGTTGCACTTTCTCACACACTTGTACTCATGCGCATCCTGCTAGACCGCCCCTGTGTCTGTTGGTCGTTTTGTGTTGTGTTGTTCCTATCGCACACATTGATGAAGCAGATCGTGGATGACCTTGCACAGTGCCTCGTCTCTGCATCTTCTTGCTTTGCAGCTTTCCAGGGAAAAAGATTAAAAATCGACGTCTTCATGGCACAAGAAACCACTGAGGAAACCTTCTTTTTTTTATCATCTCCGCCGTTTCCGGATGGTCATGCCATGCTCGAGTAAGCAGCCTCACTCATGCCATCCAGACAGAGAGAACAACATCCAAGAAAAATGGCGGGACATTTGGAATATTTGGGGCAACCCCAAGTCGATCAACTTGTTTGGCTTGTTCACCATGTTTGCTGTCCAAAATGGGCGCCCTCGCATCCATTCCTCGCGTCATGTTCCGAGAAAAGAACAAGTCCGTCCAAATACATGCACAGTTTAAAAAAAAAAGCAAAAAGCTCTATTGAGAGCACGAACGATGTCATCGCTTTCGGGTTCAGGGAGAACAAACGACCTCGCGTCAACGTGGACAAGACAATGTGCATTTGGTGGCGATTGCAGTCACGTTATTCTCTCTTGTTGGGGAAAGCTTGTTCCTGCAAGAGATGAACTTCCATTCTCAAGGACAGACACCCATTGGCCATGGAGGCAATATCATCATCAACTCGCCAGACAAAGATCATCAGCATTGGACTGAGGTAAGACTACGTCTCCATTTCACTGTTTACTACAAATTGCACAATATACTGTTTGAACCAAGCACTAGCGCGACTAAACACACTCGTTCATGCAAACATATGAACCAGCGGCCCTACTTCCGGTGGGAAAACAGTAAATACACTGACTATTTTTATGTCTACATGGCATTGATGAGATGTTGGTTGGACAGAAGTGCTTAAGACTGATCTTGTGTACAAACATGCTGTTTTCTCCATCTTTTATGTTGTACTTTCGTGTTCAACAGACAGTATCGCGTTACTTGAAATCCATCCTTCCAAACAGCACACTCCTCCATCAGGATGACTTTTATTTCCCCGAAGTCCAGCTCCCAATTGATCCCAAAACAGGCCTCGCCAACTGGGATTGTCCTCAGGCCATCGACTTTCCTGCCTTGATCAAGACCTTGGCCTACATTCGCGATCACAACGAGTTCCCTGCTGGCTTCGATTCACTTGAGGACAAGAACCCAGTCGGATCAAAAGAATTCTCAACGCCCATTCCACAGTCTGTTCTGGACTCATATCGGGAACAGATTATGGCTCAGGTCCCATCGGACAAGGACATCAAGTTCGTGATTGTGGATGGGTTCATGCTTTATGTGAACGAGCACTTGTGCGACACCATCGACATCAAGTTATTTTTGACGGCGCCCTACAGGACGCTTAAAGACCGACGCGAGTCCCGCAAAGGATATGCCACGCTGGAAGGTTTGTCCCCACATGCATGCTTTGACCTCGGGCTTATCTGATGTGTGCTAAAACCGACAACTTGTGCTGATACGTAGGATATTGGGAAGATCCTCCGGGATACTTTGATGATGTTGTGTGGCCCAACTACCTCGCCTGGAATGGTCCTTTCGTTGAGTTGACTGACGCCATTGAGAGAGGCGAGGAGTCTGGCGAGTATGGATCTCAAGGAACTCGTGGAACCATGACAAAGAACGTTGACGTTGTATCTTCAGGTGATGCCACGATCCAGTCTATGGTCGAAAGAGTCTCCGAACTGATCACGAAGCGTGCTCAGGAAATGTTCCAGTAGAGCAGAGAAATAAATAAATAAAAGAAAAAAAACCAAGGTTGTCCGCTTTATTGATAGAAGTATTGTACAAAGTGCGAGTTTTCGCCACAAGCAGTTTTTTTTTTTTTTGGCTCCTTAGTTCTGGAACTTCTTGAGATCCAGAGTTTGGTTCAAAAAAGACTGGAGAGTTTCGTCATCGATCCTGTTGGCGAGACTGGATTTTGGAGAGTGGAAGCAATGCGAGAAGAATATATGTTAGAAAGCACACATGACTAAGTTTTGCTCTGCGGGCAACAACAGACATCATGTTAGAGGCTATTCTTACCTTGGGATCAAAGCCTTGGCCTCCTCAGCCTCTTCACAGCAAAGGTTGGCAAGCTGAGCCAACTCAAATCCAGTCAGTGTTGTGTTGATGGGCTCCTCGTTCATGGCGCTGGTCAATCCAGGTAAGATCAGCAAAGTTGTTAATGATCAATCTTAGACACTGCTTCCTGGAAGACAATATCGATGTCTTTCATGTCATATCCTGGCTGTGGAATAAACTCTTCTGTTCAGTTATAGTCGCCTTACGTTCTCACTTCACGGACGACATCGGGGTTGGTGAATCGGTTGAACTGGGTGACATAGTTCAACGACTTTTGGTAGACCCTACATGCAAGCAGAGATAACGACAACGATGAGTGATCCTGCCGTGGCTGAAAAGGATCTTGCAAGTATGTATCTCCATATTCACTGCATCTCTTACTCAGAAGTATTGGGGCGTTGGGATGCATCCAACAAGATCTTGACCTCAGAGATAAAGAGGCAGTGAGCATCCTGAAAGTCTGTTTTTTTTTGAGTGGTGAAAGTGACGACAACTGATCAGCATCGAGGAATGCGAGACGGATAACTCCCTGCTTGCATGTATGTTCATGTGGCCCCCGATGTACCTGCTCCAAGTTTCAGGGTGGCAGCATCCTCTTCCTCGACAACTCCGCGGTGTGGTCTCATGGTTGATGTGTGTTTCGTTGGAAGTGATGTCAAAGATGAAATGGAATGGGCGAGCTGCACAAATTTTCAGTTTTAACTTGAGCGTGACGTCTCTGAAAAGACCACCATCGCCCCTTAATTATTTCGCCCAGAACTCCTGGTTGCAGCAGAGTGGCCAGAATATGGGGCTGGCCAAGAGATGATTGACTGTCCAAGATATGATGTAGAAGACAAGGCGATGGTTACAGGCGACGGCCACCAGCGGCAGCCGTTTTGTGGGAAAGCTCGTAAAATGAGGAACAAAATGAGAGATAGACGGCACGGAGGGAAGGTGGTCACTGATCGAGAGCAGTCACTCACGCTGATTGCTCAAAAGCAGCGGTTCTCCATCTTTCTCACATTCCAAACCAACTCACGCCACCACAAGGACACAAAAAAAAACATGGAGATGGAAGTAGACGACGGCCCCGTGCTGTACCCCATCCAGACTGAGAAACCCTACACACCCACGCCAGACTACTCCGACTACAAGGACTTCATGTCAACAGGAACAGCCATCGTGATCGATAATGGTAACAGAGCCATTTCAACAACTTTCACTTCCTTGTGTCAACAATTGTCGAGTCAATTTCAAGCATTACTCACGCCGATGAGTGTGCTGACATGTATGATATTTGTTCTTAGGGTCTTCGCAGTGCAGAGCAGGATGGGCGACTGAAGAGAGACCCAGACGTAATTATTATTTTTTGCTCAGCTTATCACGTTTAAGTGACGAACCAACTCTCAAGCTAACATAAGTACTTTCTTCCATGACACCTAGTCGTATTTGACAACCAGATCGCAAAGTTCAGAGACAGGAAGGCGAGCATGTCAAGCACTTATGTCGGAAACGACGTCTACGCCGATGTTTTGGCCAGATCCAACTCCAGGACAGCATTCGATGGCCCAGTCATGTGCAACCCAGAGATTATGGTAACAAATGAGCTCTGCAAAAGTGGAATCAAAGGGGCCTTCAGGGGCGTCCTCAGGATACCTAACGAACCGGGTCTATATATCCACTCAACCTTTTCAATAGGAAACAGTTCTGGACTACATCTTCATCAAAATGGGCATTGATGCGGATAAAATTGACCACCCATTGGTCATGACGGAACCTGTTTGCGTGCCTCTCTACAACCGCAATCGTAAGATCTAAAAAGCGGTGCAACGAGCAATGAGGATTTGTCACTTGTAGGACGATGACTAACTTTTCCATGAATCGGGATTTATAGTCATGTCCGAACTCCTGTTTGAATCCTACCAGGTCCCTTCGATCACGTATGGAGTCGACTCTCTCTTCAGCATGTATGCCAATGGACCTGAAAGAGCCCAGGACGGCATTGTTGTTTCAGCAGGCCACCACTACTCACACGTCATTCCTGTTTTGGGTGGTCAAGTCCATATGCAGCACGCCAAGAGGTCAGTGATGGCAGGACATGCGTGTCAAATATCGCTTTGTTGAACAGTCGACTGACAGTAATGGCTTTTGCAATGTCACCATAGGATATCATACGGAGGTGTACCAGCAAGCGAGTACATGTTGAAGCTGATGCAGATGAAATACCCGACGTTTCCACTAAAGATGACCACCACACAATCCGATGTACGGAAGCAAATTTGGCCTAGACTTGAAGTGTCTGTTGAGAACATGCCCAAGAACTACCCGATCAATTAACGAACCAAGACCAATATTTCTTCCTATAGACCTTAACAACCAGTCATACATATGTGGCACATGACTATCTGGAGGAGCTGGCGTCATACGAGGATCCCGAAGTATTCAAAACAAAGGACAGGGTGATCCAGTTCCCATTCGTGGCTCCAGTGGTGGAAGAAAAGACAGAAGAGGAGCAGGCTAGACTTGCTGCTAAACGAAAGGAACAAGGACGTAGGTTACAGGAGCAGGCTGCGAAGGCCAGACTTGAGAAGGTAAAAGGATGTCTCTTATGTTTTTCGATCTATTTGATACGAGGAAATACCTCTGTTAACCAGTTGCGTGATTCAATAATTCGTTCCGCGTAATAGCTCATTCAAAGAGAACAAGACCTGGAACAATACATGGCACTGAAAGAGGCCAAGTCGTCACTTAAAAAGGCCGAATGGACAGAGCAGCTCAAGGCCATGGGATTCAAGGAGGAGGCAGACTTGGATGCAGCCATCAAGACCACGGACGGAGCTATTCGGCGAGCAAGAAACAAGGAACTTGGAATCGAGGAAGAAGAAAAGGTGCGCATACAAGGAATGATCTACTTGAGCTGACTCTTACGACTCGGTCGTTATTTCAAAGACGATACTTTTACTGATGAGAACATGTGCATCTATTCCTGCTGTGCATCATAGGAACCTCCGACATTCCCCTTGGTGGACATCCCTGATGAAGAACTCTCAGAAATGGACAAGAAGGAAAAGAAGAAACAGAGGCTTCTCAAGGCCAGTCATGACGCAAGAATGCGTGCTAAAGCCGCGAAAGCCGAAGAAATGGCGCACCAGGTATCATTTGCTCTCGCAAATCTAAAGGATCCCTATTATACTCCGTGTGCCTGACTATTAATACTTCCCCATTCTTTCTCCACTAGGCTGAACTCGCTAGATTGGATGAGGAAAGGCGCGAAAGAGAACCACAAAAGTGGCTCGAGGAGATTCACGCTAAGCGACAGGAGCTTGTTGACAAGATCAAAGCCAAAAAGCAACTGCGCGAACAGCTTTCAGACCGCCGGAGTCACGCCTCACAACTCCGCATGAAGTCCATCGCAGCCCTGGCCAGCGATGCCCCTCCACCAAAGAGACGCCGCAAAGGCCAAGATGGTACTTGGAAGCGCAACTTTGTCGCTATGGACGTTGCTCTTCTTCTTCGAGCGATGTCATTAACGCTTATGCACTCCATAACCTATTTTTAGAGGACACTTTTGGACAAGACGATGAGGACTGGATGGTGTATCGTGAAATTGTAAGAATCTCTCGTCTGTATCAAATTGAGATTGGTACTGGGATGCTTCAAGGAAATCGCTGACTGTCTTTAATCATTTCCCAACACGCATCTAGAGTCGTGAAGATGACTCGGAGGATGAGGAGGAGGCGAACCAGCTGAATGAATACGAGAGCCAGCTGCTCAAGTTCGACCCTGACTTCTTACACGAGCACACTATGAACGCCTATACCCCCAAAAACTCCTTCCTTCACTATTACACCCACGGACTGGGACCCTATGATCCAGCTGTTGGGCCAAGTTTGGAGCAAACATATCAACTCCATCTCAACGTGGAGCGCATTCGAGTCCCAGAAGTGTTTTTCCAACCCGGCATCATTGGTCTCGACCAGACAGGTCTCGTGGAGACTATTCAGGATGTATTAAAGCGTTTCGATGTCGAAGCACGTCAGCGACTTGTTCAGAATATTCATGTCACTGGAGGCATGGCTCAGATCCCAGGATTGGTGGAACGTCTAGACTTTTCGATCCGGTCGATCTTGCCAGCGACGCCACACAAGTCGTACCATGTCCATAGAGCACAAGATTGTGTGTTGGATGCCTGGCGAGGAGCAGCGATGTTTGGCCGGGACACGGCGCGGTTGGGCAAGATCTCTGTGACGCGACAGGAGTACGACGAGTACGGCGGATCGTACATCAAGGAGCATGGTCTCGGCAATGTGCGCTACGAGTAGTTTTTCATTCAGCAGTGCATTACTTAATTACAATCACTCTTTATTTTTGTTTCTCCAACTGGTGAACATCGACGAGTGTGTGATTGATGATTCCCTGACATGGTGTTTTGATTATGCTCATAATTTGGCACGCACGTTGAAGAGAGCATTTTGAAGGCGCAGAAATGGAAGGTTGAGAATCGCTCATGTGCAATGAAGCTTAATTCATGGTCGTGTGCGTTGTCTTTTTCATCACACGAGCTAATGACGAATAGAGAGGCAACAGCCTGCCTATTAGGACCAGTCTGAATGAGCCGTGAGGAGTAAGGGACAACCTCCATGAAGCACTTTCACACAATATTTCAGCTAGCAACGATCTTTGGAAGGCTGGGTTAGCAAGCAATAGGGAATAACCATGTCGCTGTAGTCACGGCCTCGCACCCACTATTTTTTCTACGAATTACCGACGCCAATGCGTGCACAACTGCGCCAACACCCTTGCTCATGCCCATGCCCATGCCATGCCAAAAATAGCCATCCTGGAGTGGGTTTTCTCTTCCTTTTCTTTTCTATTTCTCGGTAAGGAGGCAATCACGCCCACGCAGGCAAGCAAGGGCCACAATTTTGTATTTTTGTACTTTATGAGTTGTCCCCTGGAAAGTGAACCTTCCCACCTTTCCAAAAGATCTATCGAAGACCGAATTTAATTTCCCAGTCGCGGACATTCTGGAAGGTCGGGTAGGCTAACAATACATCGCACCTGTATCCCCAGCCCAAAAAAAGCACCACAGACGTGTGTGCCCCTCTCTTCCTGCCTATCCATCGATGTCGTCATTGCCATTCACCACCACCAACACTAGACACTCTAACTCATTGTCCAAAAGAATATTGAATAAGCTATCTTGATCCTTGCTGCGTTTTTTTTTTTTGGGAATCCATGCCACGGTTATTTTGAAGCATGACGGGGATAATATGTTTGTGTATCCTCCTTGCGTATACTTTTATCGTCCGATAGATGATTCAAGACAAGTCGTGGGTCCCCGTCCCTGTCCCTGTTGAACGCCGAGTGTCGAGTGTCCGTACCCAAAAACTAACACAGCCCCGTACCAGTTGAAAGTCAATGTTCTACGTTCTTTTTGACAGTTACTGTCCCAAGCGCATCGAGACAAGTGTGCCTCTGAGAGAGTGCATGAATGAGAAAAGGCCAAGCAAGAGATCGAAACGAGACGAGTCTGTGGTTGGTTTGGTGATTTGGGTTCTTTGGTTGTCTCTCTTTCATCCCCCCACCCCCTGACTCCTGAGCCTGTTGTGTTGTGGTCCTACGATTCTCCAATATCGCCGAATTGTTACATCTGAGGCACATACGTGAAGGCACATTCAATCCAACTCAACGGATGTGGTCAGTGTACGGGGCAAACATTTTTACACAATGCAATTTTGCGGAACAAAGATGGCGCACAACTTACCGAGAAACGTTCGTTTGTCGTGGCTCTGTAGGGTGATCACAGAGCAATTACGATCCAAATGACCGTGTCTCTGTGTCTCTTGTGTGCCCTGTCTTCCTTCATCATCATGCCCTGTTTTTTTGTTCAGTCCACACTTTTCCCCCCTTGCTTTGCTTTCTTGCTTACTTACATCTTCCTTACCGAACAGAACTTGAATATGTGTAAGGATGGGACTCGACTCGCTTTGTTTTTATTTTTTTGGCTCACTCGCTTCGCTATAAAAAGTAGCCTCTCAGCACAGGGCCATCGTTACCGAGGAATACCAAGACCCTTTTCACCCTTCTTTCTCTCTTTCTCTCTTCTCTCCGCACAAAATAACTTTGCTCTCGACTTCACGAGGAAGGTGGAACATCTAGAAGGTGAGGCGCACAAAGAAAATAGCCACCACGCCAACCACTGAGCACATTTGCACACAATAGGGTACCTCCAAACATACATCCTCACATTCATACATCCAAATCTCGGTGCTTTTACTTTTGATCGCGCACTGCCATTCAACTTCTGCTGCCTCTCATTCTTACTTCTCCTCGTCTTTCGTTTCTGTTTTCTTTTCTTTCTTTTCTCTTTTCTCTCTTCTTCAGACCACAACCACAAAGTGTCCCCACTCCCATTCTTTCACCCATCCACATTCAACATCAACAACAAACACACCTTTCCTTTACACCACACAACATCCCTACTCCCACACAACTATTCCCACTTTTGCACAGAAAGAGAACACCACTCATCATGAAAATCCTTCTCGGTTTGGCGACCCTTGCCTCTGTCGCCTTTGCCGACGTCACCTACAGCGTCGTGGGTTATCCTACCAACATTGCCAACGTTTTCGGTGTCAACGTTGGTGGCACCATCCACAAACTTGCCTCCAACGAAAACATCTTCCCTGTCTTTACTGGAGTTATTCCTGGCGTTACCAACACACAGGAATACTCCTATGTCGAGCTCAGCCCTGCCGGCGCCACTGTCAGATCCGAAGCTTTCACCCGCAAATTCGACAACCTCACTGAAACCGCCACGGTCAACGAGTTTTTTGAGCGCCCCACCACCATCTGGGACCTGCCCCCTATCCCTTACACCTACATGGCAACGTTCCCCTCCAAGACCAAGGCTTTCAAGCAAAAACAGATTGCTACCATCCACGTTACCGCCCCCCAGGCGGCCATGAACGAGATGAACGCCAACCCCACTAACGACAAAGACTACAACGTCGACTTCCGCTTCATCAGCTCCAAGACTATCCATTCTGTCAAGAACATCACCTTCTCAACCTCGGGCAAGTCCTCCAAAGAACACAGCAAGCAGGCCTTCGCGTTCAAGTTCGAGGGTACCCTCAACCAGACCTTCTTCTCCCGACCCAACATTAAGCTCCGTTCCATGGTCCAGGACCCCACCATGATGCGTGAGAAGGTCTACATCGATATGCTCAACTCGGTTGGGGTTCCCACCCAGCAGGGTGCTTGGGTGCGTCTCTTTGTCAACAACGAACCTTACGGTCTCTACTTGATGGTCGATGACATCAAGAAGTCCTTCCTCAAGCAGACTGTCCATAACGGTCAAGAGGTCCTCAACCGTGGCTCCCTGATCCAGATGAACGCCTGGATTAACAAGGCCTCGCTCGAGTACCTTGGACCAACCTCTGCGGACTACGACCCCTCCACCTACCAATCCCAGAACTTGGGCCTTAGCCCTCTGAACGATCCTTTGAAGGAGTTGATCCAATTCATGAAGGACGTCCAAGACTTCAACCCCACCACCACCCCCGACCCTGTTAACTACTTTAACGGTACCCGTCTGCATGTGGACCAGTTCTTGCGCTCCATGGCTCTCGAGTACTTGATGGGTGGATTTGATATGTACTGGTACTCTGGCTCGAACTACTTCATGTACCGGAACCCTCTCATGATCCCCGCTCCAGGCAAGTGGCAGTGGATCCCTACCGACATGGACGGCACCTTCGGCTCTGGCTATCCCACCTCGACGATCCCCAGCTACACCCAGTGGGCTGACTTTTCTGCCACTGCCCTTGGTCCCCGCCCCTTGGTTCAAAAGTTGATCCTCGAGAACGCCGAGATTGGCGCCATGTTTAAGCAGGTTATCCAGGAGATTGTGACGACCGCGTTCAAGCCCCAGGCGCTGATGCCCCGTATCCAGGCCTACAACAAGATGCTCCAGCTGGATGCCCAGTGGGACCTTTCGCTCAAGCGCCGCAGCCCAGGCAAGAACAACAACTTTACCATTACCGACTTTAACAACAACGTTTACAACCGTACCACCGGCATGCAGTTTGGTCTCGAGAGCTGGATCAAGACCATGACGAGCCAAGTCTCGGCCGAGTTGGGCTTCACGATTCCCGATACTCTGGTTGACCGTGTGCCCCCACCCCCCAAGAACAAGGGCGGATTTGATAACGACGATGGTAATGATGATGAAGGCGGCCAGCCTGGCTCTGGTGGCAGTGGTAGTGGTAACGGTGGCTCTGGTAGTGATGGAAAGAGCGCCGGATCCCGTCTGTCGATGATGTCGACCACTGGTCTCTTGGCCGTCGTTGGTCTTTTCTCGGCCGCTTTGATGCTGTAAAGACATCAAGCAGCCCTTTCGTTCCTTTTTTTTTTTTTTTTGTAGAATAGAGAAAAACATATACCTCTTCCCCTCCTGCCCCCCTATCATTCATGCCCATCCCCAAAAAAATAAAAATAAAAAACGCAAAAGAGACATATATCGCGCGGCAATGCTAGCCAGTTGTGAATGTATCGTACCTGTTCATAGGTGCACACCGTGTGACAAAGGGAGAGGGGTTATGAGCATGACTTCGCCCAGTCGACGATACAACACTTGTTTTCGTCTGCACGGAACTCCTGCAGGAATCAAAATGGCGTCCAACGGAGGGCGCATCCCCTTTTATGGGCAAGGATCCGAAAAGTTATTTTTTATTTTCTCTGCGACAGCTGCGCGTTTGGAATCGACGATCGGTGCTCCATTCCCTTTATTGATTTTAATTTTTGAACGCCCCGTACAGCTAGTTCCCTTAACTCCGTGTATTTGTCTGCGCAATTACGCTATTCACGAATATGCTTGTGGAGAAGGGAAGATCGCGGAATTTGTTTTAGGAAGTGTGTCCGAGAAAAAGAGGAGGAAACTCTTATTTGAAGAGATTAAGGATTGTTCGGAAAGGCCACACATGTTCAGTTATTGAGTTATTGCGCACTGTGCACACACCGATCGTGTTTTTTTTTTTTGTTTGCTGCGTCGGGTCCGAGAGTAATCAGAGACAATTGGAAAGGAGAAAACAGGAGAAGAGGCAGGGTTGTAACTGTTGCACGTATGTATGCACGATGAACGAATTGGGCGAATGACAATTTCAGTTCAGCACGATCGTCCACATCTGTGGAGACATTAGAGAAGACTGGATCAGGAAAGGGAAAAATGTTTCTCGTTCATCAGATTAAGCTCATCGCAAACAGCAACCCATCCTCCGGGGTGGGGAAAGATGAGCGATGGTGACCATAGAAGAGTATGCTATGGTAGCGTGGTGGAAGTGTAGTATGTGCTCAGAGGTACCAGCTGCAGGCGGAAAACTGGTTTGGCAGCACTGATAGAAAATGAAAATGACGGATACCAGAGCGGGATCTCATTGTTCTGGAGCCGATGGAAACAACCCAAAGAGAACAGATAAAAAAATAAATGCTGAAGCATATAAGGGTTCTGTCAGAGCGACATAGCCCCAGCTTTACTTTTTTTCCCCTTCACCTTTACACTTATTCAGCCTTCATCCCCACTTTTATGTCGATACCTATGCTTCACTGACAATTCACTCCTCTTTTCTCGATATTGAACCCTCTTTTACTCCCTCTTTTACTCCCTCTTTCCCTCCCTCTCTCTTTCTTTCTCTCACACTCTCTTTCTCTCTCTCTCTCTTTAAGTCTTTACGATCTCATTTTGCTTATTCACTTTCGCCCATATCCTTATTTTTCATCCAACAAACCACCATATCCTCCATTGTACCCTATCAGTTCTTTCTGATACGTAACTTATACCATTCGTCCTTAAAACACATAAAATTGCCAAAATCGCCTTTTTTGTGCACGAAACACTCAGGAGCGTCATTTAGCCCTCTCAGGTCTTTTTTTTTATCCTTTTTTCTCGCAAAGCTCGTGTCAACAATGTCCACCGTCTGCGAACCCTCCTCTTCTCGCTCACCTTGTCCATCAGATGCCATCGTTGAACGCATGGTCTCCATCAACATCAGCCCAAGACCAACGATTCCTTCAAGATCCGAAGACGAACCACAATCTTCCATCAAATCCAGGCCGAGCTCACCTTTCGCCATCAATGCTCCCAATGCGATGGTCGCACCAACGCCTTCTCGACTCGCATCGCCCACCGCCAAGGCACCGACCGTTGGTCTCAAAACACTGGCTGCCTTGGCAGACACGCTTCGATCCAGACCATCTTCTCCGCTGGCATCACAGCCTACGTCCCGCATTTCCTCACCAGGAATTATGACTGCGTTGATGATGAGCACCAGTTCTTTGGGCTCACGAGACAGCCGCGAAGGGGAGGCCACGACCTTTTTCGACGATATGATCAATTCGCCCAGACCGCCGTCCAACATTGCTGAACTGAGCCCCACTACACATCTGATGGATGTGTACCAGCGTTTCTTTGACGGCCACCCGGAGCTACTCTGTCCAAATGGTCACAGCCACCATGTCTCTATTGGACACGACGACCCCGACAGTTTTGAGCAGGACCAGATCCTGTACTCGTCCGACGACGTCTCGGACAACGAGTTGGATATGGAGATGGAGATGGTGCTAGACTCGCCCCCACTCTTGATCCGCCGTGCACGCGCCATGGCCGACCAACGACAGATGACTGTCCTAAAGTGAGTGTTTCCTTCTCCTACGGCTTTGTGTTTGAACTTGGGGGTAAAGGTTCCTTCCTTTGGTCCAAGTCACGTTTTTTTTCTGTGCGACGACTGAGATGATGGCGCATCATCGGAATGCCAATTCCTAAATTTCCCGCCGGCGAGGAGTTCCTGGAAAAGAGAGTTTTTTTTTCTTGGGCTAGCGTGGACTGGACCAGTGCGGGGGAACTTGCATTGACACTGGGGACCCAAATGAAGGAGAGGGTGAGGGCGAGGCTGGGGCCATCGTTTTTTTTTCTTCTTTATTCCTGACGCTCAGGTGAGTCTCTTTTTCAATTGCAGCCTCATGGTTGGTGCAGATAGTTTTGTATCCAGGAGTGGGGCTACTGGCATTGGAGAACAGAGGGCGCTCCATCAATGATCAGCCGTTGGTCGAAGGTGGGGAAGGAAAGGAGAGAAGACAGCGAAGAGTAAAGAGAAGAGAGAAGAGAGAGGGAGGGAGAGAATGGAGGGACGTAAGTTTTGAGGTTCCTTTTAGGTTGTATTTCCACCCACCTCCACCTCCACCGCAACCTCACCTCGCTCAAAACCTCATTGCTGACATTCCACTAATTCTACTTTTTCCACTCTTCTTCTACATCTTTGGCACACACTCTCACTCATCCATCCATCCATCCTTCCATCCATTCCACTTGCATCCTCTTCTCTAATATTTGCCACCGCATTCCATTACTCGGGCAATATACACATACATTCATAGAAATACTCCACTGATTGCAGACCAACAACCAGCACACGAGACTGCCATTGACACCATCCACCTCATGATCCACTCGCCACCATCCTCCAATACGGCCACCTCTTCAGGGAACTCACATCACAACATGCTTGGGCGACAACAGCAACCGCAGCAACAGCAACATTCGCAACATGCCCAAGGAGGTCAGGGACACAACCACACCAATAGCAACCACAGCAACAGCAATAACACCATTTCCTCGACCTCTTCCTGTTCCACCAACGGAAGCAATACCCAAGGCAATGACTCCCATCCCAACAACAATCCCTCTACCAACCACAACCGATCGGACGACTCGAGCTCACCTCCGGACCAGAACCAGAACCAGGCTCCACAACGGAGAAAGAAGGCCAGCCGAGCGTATGTTGGGTGGACGACATTGTTCTATTTGCCACAGTAGTGTTCAATACCGTTCTAACCGACAATATTTCTCTGCCATTTCTTTGTTCATTAGTTGTTTCCATTGCCAAAAAGCCCACTTGACCTGCGATGACTGTAAGTCACCACTCCCTATCCTCACCTATCTCACATATCCTACCCCCACGATACATCCGTACTTCAAGAGAGTTTCCAGCTGGACTGATATGACTCAAAAGCTTAATATGACCAAGAGATGGTCACCACACACCACGGCCACCACCATATTCACCTCCACCCAACTGGATCTCTGGGGATAGAAGCTTGGTTGGTTCACGATGGATGCTCGTCAATTGCGAGCATAACACTCGGACGCATAGTCGTACGTGAGAAGATCCGGATCGTTGTGTTTTTCGGTTTGTTGTGTTGGGGGACATCTCGGACCAACTTCAGGGTGTGGTCCACAAGGTACGGCAGGAATGGTACAACAAGAGGGATGCTCTCATGGAGCTTAACAAGCAGGCACAACCCACTTAATAGACTCTCTTAAACATTCGCACACCACGCCCATGCAAAACATCAAACATCAACAGCAACAAAAGCCCGTGTGTTCTGTGTGAGAGATGCATACAATAAGACAGTAACATAAAGCAGTCCTTGCCGGGTGTGGGGAAGAAGACAGGCGTGCGTGATTGATGGGACAGGAGCGATGAGGAAAACACTGGTCTTGTGGGTGACGGATATGAAGGTCGAAGCAAACCAATGGTGTTGGAAGGTGTCAGTTTAGATCTCATCTTTTTTTTGTCTTTTTGTTATTAGTCTTCTTTCTCCACAGTGTTCTCTTCATTGTTTTTTGCATGGCATACACATGTTTGAGCGTGCTGTGTTCGTAGACTCTAGCAACACGGAGCTTTTTTTTTTTTTTTTTTTTTTTTTTTGGCGGGGAGGAAGGAAAGGAGCGTTGCACTTGTTTTACTTCACACCTAGGAGGCACACAAACAACAACAAAAACATCAACAAAGCAACCAATGACTGACCTTGAGCCGATCTATTATTTTGTATTATTAGCTCGGCCATGCCAGAGATGCGTAAAGCGTGACCTCGCCGCAACGTGTGCCGATGGCGTCAGGAAAAAGGCAAAATATCTCCAGGATGCATATGACTCGCAGCAACAATCTGATCAGGGAAGCCAGCCTCCACAAGGAAACATGCTCGGTGGGATGCCAGATCACCTTTCTGCAGACCAGGACCCGATGCAGCGACATAACAGCATGGAAGGTATAGACGACACCCTTTGCCCAGAAAGAGTGTTGTCGTAAGAACAGTTCGCACAGGATGTTAACCTAGGCATACGATCCTGTTCTAGAATCACCTCTGGCCGATGCCACTTCACTATTCAACTTCCCAATGTCGGCTGACTATGGATTCGGATCCGAGGCTGTAAACCTGGAGTACTCAATCATCTCAACCATGCTTTCATCTCCAACGGCGGAACTTAACTCCATGTCCGATTTATCAATGGTCGAGAATTGGCAGCGTCAAGGATCATTAGAAGCGTTGGCCAACAACCCACTAACCAACAACAACCAACTCCAGAAAGCGCTTGCAGGAGCTAACGGCGCCTCTCTAAATAACAACAACAGCAGCAGCAACAGCAACAACAGCAACAACAACAACAGCAGCAGCTCACAACAGCAACAACAGCAACAACAGCAACAACAACAGCAGCAGCCACAGCTCAATGGATCCAGTTCTGCGGCGAACGGACTCCCACTAGGACCTCCCGCCACTAACGGAAACCCTACACCAACATTCGCACATCCTACAGGAGGCCGTGCAAGCAAACGCAAGTTCCCAAGCAACACACCCGAGAACGTGTATGCCAACACGAAGCAGCCTTTCAACTACACTGACGGATTTCATTACTTGCTGCGTTACGTCCGCGAACGGTAAGCAAACTGCACAGGTTGATCGTTGCTGTCAAGCATTTTCTTGATATGTACTCGATCTAACTTTTGTTTTCACTTTCCCCTTGGTGTGTAGGATGGACCGCGAGGAAATGATGCGAATCTGCAGAGCCATGGCCATGTTCCGACCCTCGTTTATCGCATTGATCATGAACCTGACACCAGAAGACTTGATCTTCATGGAAAAATGCTTTCAGCGGACCATCCTTGTAAGTAGGCGTTCGTGAAAATGTTTTCAATCCACCACGTGATTATTCGCTAACATTCGATCCGCTGATATATTTTTTTGGTGTGAACAATAGGAATTCGAAAAGTTGATCAGCTTTTCAGGAACACCAACGGTGGTATGGCGCAGGACAGGCGAGATTGCACTGGTGGGCAAAGAGTTTTCGCTTCTGACTCAGTGGGGGCGCGACCAGCTTGTAGGGAAGAAGACGTATATCTATGAGCTGATGGACAACCAGTCGGCGGTGGAGTATTGGGAAAAGTTCTCGACCCATGCGTTCGAAAACACGGAGCAGACAGTGATGACGACGTGTATCTTGCTGAGTCCCACGAACCGTGTGGTGCCCTGCACTTTCTGCTTTACGATCAAAAGAGATATTTTCGATATTCCACTGGCGATTGTGGGCAACTTTTTGCCTATTTTGTCATAACTAGACTTATTTTTTTCTCTCTCTCTCGCTCTCTCCCATCCTTTCTCCTTTTGCCCCCCAAAGGAAATAAAAAGAACTGTGCACACGGACACATCATTCGTTATCTTTATTTTTTTGTTGCTGTTTCAATGTTGGCAAATCCAGATGTTTGCTCCATGATAAAACCGAAAAGCGGGGAAAAAATTACAATTCAACCCCTGTGGAGCGGGAAAAATGCACCAACAAAAAAAAAGTGGGATGTCTTCATCTCCGGACCTATCGGAAGAAATCCAATCGCCTGTTTCTGGTAGCTTCGAAGGCGCAGGTCGCAAGGACAAAAGGTGTCTTCATTAATCTTTTATTATGGGGGTACAGATAAGCATTAAGTGTGGAGGAATAACGTTAAAGAAAATGTGTTGTGGAGGGGGGGATCGTCATCCGAGACCTTGATTGGTGTTCATTATGCACCTCCGATTACGCGCTCTGTTCATCGGGCATAAGTGCAGGCGTAGGCTCAGGCTCAGGTGTGTTAGCCACGGCAGCGGCGGCGGTGGGTGATGGGAGAATGGGGGGTTGGCCATGGTGGAAGACCGTGTCGAAGGGGTTCACAGGTTTAGCAAACAAAGGCGATGCTGGCTGCGGAGCAAGTGCCGATGCTCGACTATGGTATAAGAACCAAGCCAAGAACAGAACCGCAGAACTGACCACAGCAATGATAATCTTATATTGGCGGAAAAGGCGGATTGAGCGTTGCTCCAGTTCGATCTCGTACCGAAGGCGGTTTAGCTAGAATAGAAGTAAAGTGGGATATGGCGGTTTAGATTTTGTTCCATGAGAGCTTTACAAGTCTCCAGAAAATGTGGATAAAGTACATACGTTGAATCGTGCTTGACCCATGATGCGAGTGCAGATCACAATACGCTCGTTCACATCACGAAGCTTCCATTCGACTGTCTCTGCAAGGGTCAGTCCGGTTGATGGCGATGGCTGCAAAGCCAGTTGAATTTCCTGACTGTCAATCGCTCGAATCATGGTAGTCATCAATTTCTATGACAGGACCGAGAACGAAATGAACCGAATTATTATTAGACACACTCGAAAAAATGAATAAAATATGTTGCTCAGTGAACAAAGGTACCTTGGCATTCTCGTCCAAGCTGTCCAGTTGGTCAAGGCATTCGTTAATCTGACTCATAACGCGCTGGATCTCGTGTCGTAATTCCTGGAGCTTGTCCTCTTGCTGTGATAGCCTGATATCTGTCAGCTCGATCAACAAGTCCACATTTCTATTGTAAAAGCAACGAAAACGAAATAAGATACGAGATCGTTAATCTCTCCGCCAATTGTCAAGTCCAACGATATGAACTTTCAAAATGATTTCGTACTGCGACTCATTGTGGTCTCTTTCCGAGGGTGTAAACATATCCAGGCTGCTCCTGCTCAGTTTGGACTCCCGATTGGTCGGCGCTGCTGGTTCTAGAGAGGTAATTCACATCCCTGTTAGCCAAAATTCGTTGTATGGTCCGCAAGAGCTTCCAAGCTTTGGCTTTGCTTACCTCCTCGGTCCATGAGACTGATAGCAATCCAGTTCAAGAACTCTGACTTGAGCTTGTTGGAAGGTGACTCGAGCCACATCACATTGGTCCGATCGCCATTCAAGATCGAGAACACAGCCGTGTCGCCTAGAGGAGCATGAGTATAACATGTGTTAAGGCGCCTGCAATTTCAAAATCTTCCAACATGTACCATCAAGGCATAATTTTTGCTCACGGTTCTCGTTGACAACAGCAATATCCCGAATGTTGTCGAATCGCTCATATTCAAGCCCTTTGATTAGCTCGGACAAGAATAAGTCCAGTCCGTACTTTGCTTGCTGTGACTCCTCGTGGTGCTTTGTCTCGCCAATCTTCCACTGTCCCTCATCCTCAGCTCGAAGTTGCTCCATTTTCAGCTGGTGTTCCTTCACGCTGGATCCTGAACGTCGTCGGAGGAGCAAATGAGACGGCGCCCGCTGCGAAAGCATACTGCTGCTACTGCCATAATACTGGATGCTTTTGCCACTGGAGCCGCTGCTGAGTGGGCCCATCAATTGTCCGCCAAACATGAGCGAGGAAGAAGAGAACGACGAGGGCGGGCTTTGCACTTGATCCCACGCAATGGAGCTTTTCAAGATCTCGCCACTGCCGCCAGAGTCCTTCCTTTTGAAGCTTCTGGGAGAGTCCACAAACGCCAGGCCTGATATCGAAAGTGATTCAGAATCAGGGGTAGAGGGTGACAATGCTCCTCCAATCAAGTTGAGAGACCCACGCCCACTGATTTGTCCAAGGCTGCTCTGGCTGTTATGTCCTGTCCCGGTGGAGTGATGGCTCTTCCAGTGCTCTGCAGTCCGCTTCCGTTCCACTTTTTCCTCTCGCCAGACCTTGGCCTTCTTCTCGAGTGAGCGGTAGGTGACGTCTGCTTGCCGAAAGTACTGTGAGCAGAGTTGCTCAAGCGCCACGGGCAGTTTCTTGTACTCTACTTGGTCCCCTTGGACTCGGAAGACATAGTGGCCCTGGGACTTCGAGTTATGATAGGTTTTGAAGAGGAAGCTCTTGGTCAAGAGTGACCCTGTCGGTCGAGTCGTAGGGCGAGTTTGTTGTAGCTGCTGTTGCTGCTGTTGCTGTTGCTGCTGCTGCTGCTGCTGTTGCTGATATTGTTGCTGTTGGAGTTGATGGAGTTGTTGATGATGATGCTGATGAAGGTATAAATGTGGGTTGAGGTGTTGGTAAATGTGACTCATCATGTTACCAGGGCCTGTCGGTGGTAGCGAGACATTAGGTTGGAGCGACGGTTGTTCAGGCAATGGCTGCGGAGAAAATGAACGACCAGTTACCGCTGCAAACTCTTGCTGAAATTTGACTGGGAGTGGTCGAAGCTCAACCAACAGTGTGCTGGGGTTCCTGTTCGATTGTCGAGCTCGCTGCAGTTCCAGAGACATAACTGAGCCTCCTCCGAGGCTGCCCTTGTGGCTCAGTCCTTCTGATGACGGTTTTGTACTCTTGGGTAGTCGCACCTCCTCGCCGTCCGACCGGCTGCCACGATATATGTTGTTCAAGAAGTTGTGCCGACGTGGATGGTGCTTGCTGTGGGTGCTGTTGTTGCTGTGGTGGCGAGGAGCCCGGTCTGCTGGTGCTGATGAATCCTCGTCATCCGTGGCCGAGAACGGCATCGTAAACTTCTTGCCGCTGCCTCCAGTCGAACTTCCTATCGAAGAGTGCTTCTTTCTTAGCTTCTTGCGTCGCCCTGTTCCTGAGAGTCGTACGCTAAATCGGCTTGAGGAAGGTTGGTCATCTCCTGATAGGTAATCGGCCCCAAATGGGAAAGTACTTCTGGGCTGAATGGGCTTCATGAAGGTTGAGGCAGACGACGGTCCTAGTGGATAAGCACTGGACAACCCAACGTTTTTGAACAGTCCACGAAACCGAACTGATGAAGCTTCTTTGTCCTTGTCCTTGTCCTTATCCTTGTCCTTATCCTTGTCCTTATCCTTGTCCTTATCCTTATCCTTGTCCTTGTGTGTCTCGAAAGCATGGGACATTGCGTAGTCAAAGGTTGTGAATGGTGATTGGAACTTTTGGCTGGTTGCGGTGAATGTGTTGGAGCGAGGTGGTTGTGGAGGTAAACTGGGGTCCTGGCCATGATTGCGAGCTACTTTTATCTTGGGCCGTGACACTGAGCGAGTTGCGTTTCCAATCTTTTGTGTGATCCCCCCCGTATTGAAGAAGAGTGGCGTTTCGTGCTCTGGTTCTATTCATATCGGTGGAAATTGGTGTGGAAAAAAAATAGAAGAAATAATCAGTGCGCCAATACTGATGGTGGTTATTCAACGACGGTTTTCCGCCTTTAGCAAAAACGATAGTCTACCTGGCGCCTCTGAATCACTCTCACAACTGGTGATGAAAGCGTTGGCCGTCATTGTTTCTCTGGACCCTGAGCCTGGTTTATGACGCAGTTTTCTTAGACGACTCTTCAGGCCCTTCTTGCTCGATTTCCCTACACTTTGACTCTTACGAAGTCCTGTGAAGAGTGGTGTGTGGTGAATATGGTCCTTTGCGTTTGTTGATCCGCTCGTATTAGTTGGCAGGGCAGAGTTGTTGAAAGGGGGCGTCATTTGAGCTTGTGATCCCAACGTGGGCGTGGTCGCTGAACTGCTCATGCGGTAGCTGTTTGCAGAGGTCGGCAAGGTCGTTCCGTTATAAGACATGGATCGGGACGCAGGTGTCATATGGACATTCCCCACAAACGAATGGAAGACGGGACGATCGTCAGTCTTGAACTTCTTGCCGGACATGGAAGGAGAGCGTTGTGGAAGATCGGGTCTTGAGGGAAGGCTGGCCATGGTCGTGGATGATTGGTATGAGGACGAGGAGGCGGGCGAAGGGAAGGTGCAAGATGCATTAGCAGACGGTGTTGTGTGGTTGGAAGGATGGGTATCTTGTGGCCAGCCTCCTGCACCTGCCTTGTTTGGTGTGGTATCGGTGATGTTCTTGTTGCTACCTGAGGAAATGGCCAACGAGCGACCAAGAAAGCTGTTTCGGTTGTTCTGCCGTGTGGTAGTGGTGGTATTTGGTCCTTCTGTGGTTATGTTTGTGGTAATTGTGAAAGTTGGCATTACTCCCGCTGCATTTGATGCTGAGTTGTCCTGCTGATGTCCTTTTGCCCATGGTTTTGGACTGGACGGCGGTGTGCTTTTGAGGGTGTCGTTAACCATGAGTGGAATTCCGCCCGGCGATGTTGGCATGACGGGTGGCCAGTTCTGGAAGTGCATCCTTCTCCTTCTTCTCTTGCGTAGCGGTGTGGTGTGCGAGAGACAGAAAAGGGAGGGAGAGAAGAGAATGGGAGTGGATGGGATGGAGTGCTGTAAGACTGGGATGGGACAGCATATGGTTTTGTCTCCTCTCTTCTGCAGGTCAATCACGCACTCTCTCGCTCACGTCAAAAGTATTTAAAGTTTGGGCAAGCTCACTTTAACATCCACTGGCTGTGTTTCAACAAAATTTGGTCCCTTTTTGTGCCTGGCACTTCCGTTCCCCAATTCGGCGGCATCCAAACACATTGCCGAGCTGCAACCGCAGCGCCGGTGATTGAAAATAGTCATTTTCTTTGCTAAGTTGCGATCCTATTCTTCCAATAGTAGCATGGCTTTCAGCACAAGATCCAGCCGTACAGTGCCATGAGCTGTTCGGCCAGCCCCCAGTCCTCTTCCTGCAATTCCGTGTTGACGTAGGACTCGCTTCTTGGCAAGTGGATCTTCCTGTCGAGAATTTCCTCCGCATATGTCAAAAAAGACTTCCCTAATCCTCGTACGCCTCCGGCCGGAACTTGCTAGGCGCCAGCACCGATTCCTTCCATCCACCTATCCGCAATAGGGCGCCAAGCTCAAACAACAGTGAGTACCGCCCAATGTCCTGTGAAGCCTTGATCACTTGCTGCCGCCTTTCCTCCGCTTTTCTGAATTGTCGTCGCACACGCCAGCTCAACTTCTTTTTGCAGATCTGGGCCACTGTCGCTGCCACCATTCCATCGTGGCTGAAAGAGGAGTCCGCAATTGCCTGTGCCCTTGATACTGCTGTCGCTGTTGCGTTTGCGACCGTGATGGCGACGATCTCGTGGCGCCGACGACGGAGCGCTCCCAGTCGCTGGAAAAACCTGTACCGGTTCTTTGTCAACGGTGGTGTCTCAGACACTGGTTCTGGTCCGCTGTCATGATGTTCCTGTTTTATCGTTCTTGGCATGGTTTCTTGCACGCTTGGGCTGAGTGGTGACGGCGTCTCGTGCTTGTAGTGTTGTTGCAGAGGAGTCAGCTTTGATGACTCTTCCTCTTGAAGGCGAATCGCCTCGTCCCGCGCCTTGAGGTGCTCTTTTTCGTTGCTGCTGTAAAACGAGCCAAAGGATCTTGAAGCCTGTTGGTCTTGGTAGGGCGTCATCAATTCTTCGATCTGCTGCTGCTCCTTCTCAATCTCTTCAGGATACGGATACGGATGAGCGTGCGGACAACAGTGCACTGTGTCAAACAAGGAGCGGATCAGGAGTGGCGTGAGACATAGCCACCACCGAATGATGGCCATCGCCGCCAGCATGCAGAAGCTGAGGATCATTCGGATGGCACTTTGCTCGTCCTGGACCACACCGACGGTCGCGATCGTGGGCCGAGTCATCGCCATCTGGTGCCGTTGGTAGTTCTTAAAGGTTGGGTCCTGGTAGCGATGTGTCTTGAATCCCAATAATCCCTTGACCAAGTGCCCTGCCTCTCCTCGGGCAGTGAATCCTGAACCGCCTGTAGTATACGGATCGTCCGCAGAGACCCTCTCGCGGTTAGGACTGGCAAAGTGAGACATGAGCGACTGTGTGGTCCAGTAGGTGTTGCATAGAAACAAGAGGCCACATACAATCCAGACAGTGACGCCTCGCTCATGTCGCGTTTTGGTCACCGCGATTGGCTTTTGACAAAGAAGAAACGGGCAGGCAGGAACCGCGCTTGGCTCACGAGACCGGAACTGCAGCAGTCGTGCTGGAGGTGCCGGTACAACAGCTTGCGAGAGTGGGATGATCGGTGTTTGAGATAGTGACATTGGCTGACTTGCTCCTGTGCTCTGTGACATTGAAGGATATACGCTCAACTGCGGTGCTGATGCGTGGTACTGTGCCATGTCCTGTTTGTGTCGGAGTCGCCGGTCCGTCCTAGAGGCGCTGCCGCCTGGGCTATCGTCCGGGAAATGCCCTCGCGGTTGTGATGAGGCCTGAGAAGTTGATGATAGAAAGGAAGGTGACATAGCTGGTTGTGCTCCGAATGCAACCACTTCGTCGTATATGGTTGAGTCCTTGGGATGTTTATTGCGGACCGGCTGCTTGCCTCGTCTCGTTTGTCCTGAGAAGGCAGCTGCTGAGGAGCCCGAGTCTTGTTCATGGCGATTCTTGCCGTGCCTGCTGCCTCTTTGGTCTTCGATGGTATTTGGAGTGGTGGCACTGCGCCTGGGTCGACTCTCGTGAAGTTGATTGGATGAGAGATCCATGGCGGCTGAGGGCGAGGGTGAAGCCGACGCTGAGGACAAAAGAGTAATAGGTGGAGCTGATGGTGAAAACCGTTGACCCATCCGTGGCGCAAACAGCGCGCTCGGGTCCTGGTCAGGTTCCACATCTGTCCTGCTGGGTCTTGTGGACTGATTGCGGCCTGAAGTCGAAGTTTGGTCCAGGAACGGATTCGACGGCGAGGTGGACTGTTGGCTCATGGCCACGCGGGATATTGTGGAAGAGGAGGTTGGGGTGGAAGTCGAGGCGGAAGGTGGGTGGATGGATTGTTCATAAGATGGAGGAGGCTCGAGAGGATTATCGCTCTCCAGGTCGGATTCATAACTTTCGTTGTCTAGTGGGCTGTGGCTAAGCTGAGGATGGTCATCCAAATGGGATGGCATTGAGTGTGGGGTGTCACTTTGAGGGACCAACTGGTCGTCGGCAAGTTGCCTCCTGTGCATTGAGGTGATGAGTTGATGTTAAGAATGAAAGATGAGGAAGAGAAGTGATGGTATGAAAGCGCAGAGACGAAAGAGCAGGACAAGAAGAAAGCAAGGCTCGGGTGAGCTTACCAAAATCGTAAAAATCATATGAAATGTGTGGCAACGTTGCACAAATTTGACGGCACGCTCAGTGCACTCTGTTATTCTTTTGCCCAATTAAGAAAGGCTTGGCTCAGAAGCGCCATAAAGAACGAGGAAAGAACACATGGCATCCCGGCGAGAACAACGACGAGAACAATGACAGAGGCAAGCCTTCAAGAAGGAGAGGAGGTGGAGTCTCTTTCATTTTGACCATCGGCGAAGCAAAATAACAGTGGCCCAAAGTCAAAAGCGTCCTTGGACTTCCGCTTTCGCAGTCACTTTCACCTTTTTGAATGGGAGCAAGATTAACTCCAGACCTGAACCATAACCATGTTGCCAACATCAAATCCCTTCCGCTCATTCCTCACAGCCTCAAAATATGCACAATTGGCAAGCCGATCCAGCATAGCAGGTACCCAGGACGCGAACAACTTTCATTTCATAGCCTCATGGCTCCATCAGCGTGATCAAGGTCTCAACGTTTTGCTCTTTTTGTCTAGGAACAAGTGCAAAGCGCGTCCGGATATCTCGATACTCCTCCAGCACACACAACACTCCATCCGATGATGTCGATTGCCCTGAGCTGGTACGATAAAGCCTTCGCCTCTTTCTTACCGCCTGTACGTTCCTATGCCGCCAAATCTTTTTAACCCATCGCTTCCTTACTAGCCATCAACACCCTCCTGGTCTCTGCAGTCCATCCTCCAGAAACGGGATGTGGCCATCAAGCCCGACCAACCCGATTCGGAAGAGATCACCCCAGACACCATCGATCACCTCCTACGCTTGGCCCACCTCCAAAAGCCCACCGACCCCAATGACCTGGCTATGCTACAACGCGATGTGATCCGGATGCGCAACTTTCTCGACTACATCCGCGCCAACTCTCCCGAGTCGCAGCAATGCCGTGAGGCCGAAGAGACCGAGATCCGGTTCCCACTCAGGACTTCTCCAGAGCTGGTTCAGGGACTGAGATCTCTTGTAGATGATGGACATGGACTTAGGACAAGAGCAACAACATCTTCAGTAACAATTGATTCACAGGACCCGGAGAGGGATTTGCTCCGCCATCGTGATGTGCTGCTGGAGAGACCCAAGCGTGTCAAGGGGAACTTCTTTGTTGTAGGAGCAGAGCTCGACCCCAAGGAAGGCAACTGAAGTCCATAAATGGATTATTGATGCTTTGTTTTTATTTTGTTTCTTTGTGCGAGGTGGTGAGTAAGTGTGTCTTTTTTAAGATTGATGATATATGATACAAGATTGAAGAT